>ML783606.1:48309-67699 GCA_009831015.1 Picea engelmannii | reverse complement strand
TTGTTAGGAGAAACTACAACAAAGAAACTTGGGGTAAGTTTGGATCGATGTATGAGGCCAAATCCCTCATGAAATTAATATTCCAATGGAAGAAGTTGTATGCTTTGAAGATGAAGGATGGTGATAGGGTTATATGTTACCTTAATATCATGAATATATTTCCTAATCAACTCAAGGTAATTGGTGACAAAGTAAAGAACATTGACTAATACACAACTTTGCTTTGTAGTCTTCATGGTTCTTGGGAGAGCTTGATAATTTCCATCAATGAAGCTACAAAGTTAGAAAATTTCAAGTTGGATAAGATCATGGGTCGGTCCGTATAGGAGGAGACTAAGAAAAGTTAAGGCATCAAAGAGGGCATAAGAAAAGTGAATGCAAGGTTGAATCTTCAAAAGGTAAAGAAGAAAATAAAGAAGATTTGATCGGTGATATTTCTAATTGTGAGGGCCACGTGTATCTCTCCTTTGTTTGTTTCTTAACTAGTGTCCATGAGGAGGCATGCTTGGCTAATTCAAGAGCTTCCTCACATATAATTCCTCAGTAATAGTGGATCATGGATTATGAAGAATCACATGGAGGTAAACTCTTTCTTGGAGATAATTTAGATTACAAAATTGTTAGACATGGCATTACAAAACTACAATACAAAGATGGATCTGTGAAGCACATACTTAATGTGCAACTTGAGACGAGATTAGAATAGAAATTACTTTCAAGGAGCCAAATGGCCCATGGATGTGTTGATACAATCTTATATAAAGGAGGTTGTAGATTGGTTTGAGAGCTATGATATTAGCTATGGGTGTTTGTTTTGGATCTTTATAAATGTTATATGTAACTACTCAAGTCATGGGTAGTGGACGTGAAATATCAATGGTTGAAGAAACCAAATCAATGATAACCTTGAAGATATTAGCATGATGTTGTGGCATCACCAAATGGGAAATATTGGTGAAAAGAACCAACAAATTCTATGCAATAATAAGATTGTTTGTGAAATTGATAATCTAAAGGAGTATTTTCAATTTTTGTGAGGTATGTTTCCTCGAAAAGAAGAAGATGCTTTAATTTCCCTTGAGTAGTAAAAAATATCAAGAGGTGTTTCAGTGGGTGCATTATGAGATTTAGAGGCCTGTGAATGCAGTCTTCATTGGAGGATCTCATTATTTCATCACTTTGATTTTATTTCATAAGAAAGAAAAGTAACGCACTTGAATATTTTAAGATATCGGTTTCCTTGTTTCCTTGATTGAAAGAGAAAAATATAAGAAGGTGATGGCTATCACAAGCGATGGTCATGGTGAATATTGATTCAAATAGTTTGTCATTTTTTGCAAATGGTAGGATATTGTAAGGAAAAATACCACTTCACATACACTTAAGGAAAATGGTGTTGTTAAGAGGTTGAATTGATCCTTTATGGATAAAGGATGGAGAATGAACGTGGATACTTATTGGTTTGAACAAATCGATTGTTACTATGAACTATTTGATCAATAGATCACCTATTTTAGCATTGGGTAACAAAACTCCTAAAAAGGCTTGGAGTAGAAAGAAGCACTTTGTTTCACATCTCAAATTTTTTTGGATGCTACTAATAAACTTCCCAAAACCTCAACACTGCAATCATAACTCATAATTATAACTTCGAATTTGCGTTAAAAACGTGGAACACATTGTACAATGCAAAAATCTAAACAATCATAGATAAACAATCAAGAGATAAAATAGAATAATGTCTAAGATGAAAGACCCTACCATGGTAAATAACATCAAATTGGAGTTTAAAATCACACATATGAAGTATGAAAAGGATACTCACAAGAAAACTTCATTATCAACTCAAAAATGAGTTGGAAAATATTTTTGTCACCCTGAAGAAGTCCAACATAACTAATACATGTCACAAACTCCACAAAAATATATATGAGAGAATATTTGTATGGTTTTGAATACATGACACTCATGAAAGTTTTAGAAGTTAATAACATATTTTTCTCCTCCCCAATAGACCTCGTTAAACATCTTCCTCTAATGGTTTGTTAGTTAGGATATGCTATTGCTTTGGGTCAGTCCATGGTCCTTGAATTTCTAGTTTAAATTGTGGTTATGTAGGTTATGTTTTCTCTTAAGCTTCTTCTTGTGAATTCTAGTGTAGTTCTTTAAAATTATTTCATTGATTTATTTAAAAGAAAAAGTTTATAAATTTATTGTTTGGCATATTTTTGTTTTGTTATCATTGAATTTTTTTTGTTTTTATGTGTAATATCTCATGATGGGAATATTCTAGGGAAATGAAAATCCGTTGTCTATTATATGGTTCTTGTTGTGTAGTTCTGTCAAATACTTGTATTATATGTATTTTTAACTGGTTGAGTACTTTTCACAAATGGTTTGCATGCATCACATTGGATAAATACATTACTAATCCAAGTACACAATGAATGAGAGTGACAACATTTGTCATCCTTTATTATGAATGGAGAATACAAACAACAATAGAAGTCTAGTGGATGTTAGGCACCTTCAAAAAAACACTACAATGATTGGCTGCAAGGCAGCTACAAAATTCACTAAACAGAAGACAACTCGAGAAACCTAGAATGATGCCAATAGATGGTGTCAACTATAGAATATATCCTAGCATGTCTGCCACAACGTCGTCCGCTCTGCGATCATCTTTATGTGCCCTCCTGTAAACTTCACAGATCAAATCCTCATGGAAGGTTGAAAACCATGATTACAGAGGTCCTTGCGGGACAATTGTAATGTCCCCACTTTGGGACATCATCACATTGCAGAGGTTTATGATGACCAGAGTAGCCAGATGGATGTTATAGAAAGTACAGGGATTATTGAGAGGCATTTTGGGGTCTGGCTTGCATCTCTTATAGCATTTCATCATTATGATCCATTCCCCATAGGTTGGCCTTGGTTTCGTTGCATTTCGATGATTTCCATGATTTTGAGTATTTTGAGCTATAAGTTAATTAAATTCACTGAAGAGGTCGATTGGGAACATTACTTGGAGGAACCTCTCAGTGTAATAGCTCATTGGAATCGAGAGGAGAAAAACTATAGGATGGGATGGTGAGAAGTGAATTTCAGTAGCCAAGGAAGCCACAAGGAGAGGTAAGGTGCTTTTCAGAGGTAAAAAGGTTAATTAATTAATTAAAGTGATTTAATTAATTAATTAAATATTAATAAAATAAAATTCACTTTGGAGGAAGAAGGTGAGGAGGAAGTATAAAGAAAAGGCAAGGGCCTCTATTCATTCACTCATGTATATCTATCATTTTGATATCTGGCTTCTAGCTAAAGGGCCCATATCTTGGGGTTTTTGAGGGTTTTGAATTAACAAGCCCTAGAGGATGATTTGGTGGTGAAAGACTCCACCTAGCTTGTCCCGAGCTTGGTCTCAGAGATGAAATACTCTCCCACACCATTCTAGTTCCAGATCTACTCAGTTGCATGAAGATTCTACATCAGTTCCAGGTGTAGAAAGAGAGAGGGTGCACTAGTTGTGGGTTTCCAGCAAGAGGGGTGCACCATCCATTGAGGGAGGATTCGTTCTAGATGAGGATAAGAGCTTTTGGAAATCTAGGTATTGGTTTTTCCTTGCAGGTACCATAGCAGCATTATTCGATGTTTTCGGAGGTATTCTTATGGAGGATTGATTTTCATTTGAGAGTGGGATGATTTCCCTAAGAGAAGGGTGCATCATTCTTTGGAGGGTGGCTAGATCTAAGGGTCTAGTAGGTATTTTTCCTATTTGAGCACTTGGTTTTTCATTGTCGTGCCCCGATATATCATTCTAGTGGATTGGTGGAGCTACTGGAGGTCTCTAGGAGGGAGGCCAAATTCTCTAGGGTTTCAGGCATCTAGGGAGGTGCACCATTCCTTGGAGGAGATTCAAATCCATAGGGTTTGAGAGATTTCTCGTAGATTTGAGCACCTAGGTTGTTCTTGCAGTGACCCGATCTACTCTTCCACTCATTTTGGACTCATTTGGAGGCTTCCTTCAGTTGGGCCGAATTATTGAGGAGCTTCAGCATTCCAGCAGGGCGTGGCATCTTCCAGGTTGAGGGTTTAGCAGTTCTTACGGCCCATATATACTCTTTCATTGGTCTTCAGTGAGTATTCATCCTTGGGAGGCTTGTGGCATATTCTATTGGAGCATTTTATAGCATGTTCTATCTTCTTTATTGGAGCCATCTGTTGAGCATTCCAGATCGGCCTTCTCATTGTAGCAGGTTCTCCTATTTATGAATAATATCAGATCTAATATGTTTTGGCTTATCTATCATATTGTTCATCTTGCATATGGTTGAGTTATGTTCCATGATTGTATATTCTTGTTTATTACTGCAAACACACATATAAACCATCAGTAAAACCCTAAGTGTAACTGTAAGCAAAGTGTTTGACAAAATACCACAACCAAAAAAGTTTTAAAAGATACCCAAAACCATGATGTTCCTTGCATATTGGCTTGGGAACATTATAGTGGTATCAGAGCTTAGATTCCTTCCAGCAAATGGGGATTAGTAGAGTTACAATGAAGATGAATATTGTTAACAGGATTTTGGAGTGTGAGAGGGAATACAAAACCATCAATAATTTCAAGGGGCTATTAACATTCCAATGGTTCCTATCCTATAAAAATCCTAGTTGGAGAAAAAACGAAATTACATGTTGGGTCAAAGAAATGGAGGAAACCAGAGCAACCTTTTGGGGTAACTCCATGCCCATTAGGAGGGAAGCATAGAGAAACCCCACACCCATTAGGAGCATGCAACTTTGCTACAGTTGCAAGGTGCCCTGAGAACCAAATCATAGGTGTAGGGGTAAGGGTAAGAAACACATTATTGAACTGCACTATGACAGTGATGATGAGGTGTGTGAGGACACAGAGCTAGAGATAGATGCTTATTTGGAAAAGTGCAATGATGCTAGTACAGAGGCTGGTGATTCTGACATGCTTGAGGAGGATAGTGACTCTTGCACACTTGCAGATACTAGTGATTATGGCATGCTTGGAGAGGATGGTGACCCTTGTGTAGTGGACAGACAGTCGGAGGAACAAGATGACAAAATCTACATTTCAGTAGACATATCACATGATGTTGATGACCCTACACCTTAGCAGAGTAGAGAAACTAGTGGGGATTCACACGTATTAGCACTGAGAGATGACGAGCTTCCTAGGAGGTTCATGAAACATCTATTGTATTTTCAGACACCCATGATAGCCACATCACAGGAGGATATCAGTGGAATTTCAAATGTGATGGAGGATCCATTTGTGAGGGATGCACACCATGGACATATGGATCCCCAGACCCAGGAGGAAATACATGACTTAGAGAGAATGGAACTTATACATACCTATCAGCATGAGGAGTTGAGTCACCTCTTTCGGAGACTCGATTAGTTGAGAAAACTATGAAGACTTACAGCTTGATGGGACACTTACTTCCAGTACCAGCCTACAGTGATGAGGATGTACTCTTTATTGATCAGGATGATCATAGCATGTGTATGGACACATCTATATGGGATCTAGGTGCAGTTGATAGTAGCAGGGTGAGTGCCCAGTAGGATACAACTGCTCATACAGGATATAGTGTGATTCAGAGGGAGATAACATCTAGTGATGAGGTGCAGTGGCATACAGGAGGACCCAATGGCACAATAGAGAAGGGGCAGTTCATCACTTCATCTTTTGTGAAGAGTGTTGCTGGGGATTCCAGTGTTGGGACTAGCAGTGAGAGATATGAGGTGGCACCCTAGCATGACTATGAGCAAGAGTAACACTACTTGATAGGACAGTTGAGATCCGGTGAGGATATGATCATGGTAGCCATCAGGCACATTGATGACATGCATGCATTGGTTATGGATTATTGTTGGAGAACATTAGTGGCACATGGTAGTTCAGATGAGGGATTTTCCATGGATGATTTTCATACTCTCAGGGAGAGGGTATCTGTGATGGGGACCGACTACCAATAGTTGTTGACTGACAGGGATTACCTATTGCAGATTGGTTAGATGTATCATGAGGATCTGAGGGAGCAGAAGTTAGAAGTGGATAGACTTACTAAGGAGTTGGAGAGAACTTGAGGAATCTTGAGAGGCACATAGACAACCCTTCAGGAATCAGAGTCTAGGTCAGATGAGCATCTTGAGGAGATTCGTTAGAGATCCACTTCATCTGTGTCAGTGGGCACTCAGATCTATCATTCAGTCATGTTGCTAGGATATGTTGGTGTTCTAGCAGAGGAGTAACCATCGATGGAGGAGACTTCCATTTGTGTTCCGAGAGCGGTTGACCTCCAGGTAGAGGTTGATCCAATAGTATGCCTAGGATCTATGAAGCAACATGAGTCTACGTGAGACAACATGAGTATGCCAGAGCATACTGTTAGGAGTGATAGTTCACAGAGACATGGCAAGATATGTAGTCAGTTTTAGACAGATGTATTGGATTGCAAAGAGGATACACACTTAAGGGAGTATGCAGATGTCACTCCTTTGCAGCAACACATAGTTATGGGATCTCACCTTCATCATTTCAGCAATTGCATGGGAGATGAGAGATGGAGATTGGTTGACTATCAGTTGGAGGAGTTACACCCGGTTGCACTAGATGATTGGGGTTCAGAGATGACGACATGGGAGTATTCATCATGGATATCGATGGAAGAGCTTCTGTTCGAATCCTTGGGATTGACCACAACATGTGATGTCTTCTAGCCCTACAACCAGCTACAAATGTTTCTATTATCCTTTCCTAACACATTCATCATTGACAGCAGCATGAGGAGGGATAGACAGTTTTAAAGGGCATGGAGAGTGAGTAGGTCGAGACCACCTGACATGAGTACTTTTATGGCATACAACAGGTCATATGTGGACCGTGTTAGGCAGACTGTTGAGACTTGGTGCGTGATGTTGAGCATCATAATCCAGGTGATAGTAGATTAGCACATAGGGATTCTGATAGTGATTAGTTTGACATAGGAGCATCTAGAAGAGATTGGAAGTGATAAAATTCCAAGTTTTCCATGGGATCCGAGAGTCCACCTTGTTAGCGGGATGTTTTACTTCATGATGACCCAGGTTGCACCAGAGAGATACATACTCCACCTTGGGTTGGTTTGGAGTGGGCCTATAGGGAATTTTCCTTTAGAGTGAGGTAGTTTCTCCCGCTTGATCATCATGATAGGGCATGGAGATGGTTGGAGCGATACTACTCCTACGACAATATTTTTACAGATGCAGTTTCTGGATAGCAGGTCCAATGGCCATAGGTATTTCAGCTTGAGGATCCAGGAGAGAGGGACCCATTATGTATGAAGGGAGAAGACAATCATGGTCAGAGTAGTGCAGGGCCAACATGGTGATCTTCGACGGAGATTAGCGTTGGATCCAGGGATTGCAGGGTTGAGAATTTATCTGACTGAAATGGGCGAGTGGACCTTTGCAAGGGAAAGTTGTTTTGACTTTCCATTGAGATTCAGTGTTGGGGAGAGCACATCTCTTGAGGGTGTCTCATGGAGGTCTTGTAGTACCTCATTCTAGCATCAACAGGTGAAGTTGATGGAGGTCATGTTGATATTGGTAGTAGCTTGGAGGATGGACTCATTCCGGGATGAGGCCATGTGTCATGTGAAGGAGACTCACAGGGTTGGTATGTTTCAGGATTATGCTTCCTAGGAGGTAGCAGTTCATGACTTGATATGGGACCCAGGGGGTAGAGTGTATGGTTTTTCGTCTTTGGATGGGTTCTACTATGTATCCCACAGGTGGACATGGGATCCTGGTATTATACTTGAGGGGATTTGGTTATTGCCTAAGGTTAAGCAATTTTCCAGCAGGGAGGACTGTAATGTCCCCACTTTGAGACATCATCACATTGCAGAGGTTTATGATGACCAGAGTAGCCAGATGGATGTTATAGCGAGTACATAGATTATTAATAGGAATTTTGGGTTATGACTTGCATCGCTCATCCCATTTCATCATTATGATCCATTCTGCATAGGTTGGCCTTGGTTTCGTTGCATTCCGGCGATTTCCATAATTTTGACTATTTTGAGCTATAAGTTAATTAAATTTTGTGAAGAGGTCATTTTGGGCACATTACTTGGAGGAACCTCTCAATGTAATAGCTCATTAGAATCAGGACGAGAAACACTACAGGATGGGATGGTGAGAAGTGAATTTTAGTGGCCAGGGAAGCTGTTACACATTATTTTCGTCATCCCTATCACTGTTAATGATGTAAACATGTCTGTAATCTTCATAGGGGTCAGTGTCTTGAGTTCCTAAAGAGAGAAGGGAGAAGAACTTTTTATGAGAAAAGAAGTTTCATTTTCCTTTGTAAAAACCCTATAAAAAAGGAAGTTCACAGGATGCATTATAGCTAGGGTGGGAGAATGTCTGATTCTCGCAGGCTGCATCATATCTAGGTTGTGAGGAGTTCGCAGTCTGCTCTATAGGCAAGGTGTGAGAATGCTTACACGTGGGAAAAATGAGTGTTTTCTTGAATCTTCTAGAAGGAGAAACTTCCATGGTGAGGTGGCATCCGAATGGTTTGGATCTTACTTGCTTTCATGAATTAGTGGGATCATCCTAACCTCCTCAGCTTATCCTCTTTAGCTTATAAAAGGAGAGGAGCTCTCATGAAGAAGGGCCAAGTTGTTTTTGGCTTGGGATTGTTAGATTGGTTGGAGTGGCTTTGAGATTTTCTTTGTTAAGATAGATTGTGAGTAGCTATCAGATCCATGGTCTTAGAATTCTTAGAGTAGAAGTGTTTGGGGAACGAAGGACAGTTGGAAGGGACTTTACGACATCAAGGCCATTGTTGTAATCTCTCTTTCACATTTAATATGATAGAGTAATATGATTCTTTCCTATAAATCTTGTTGTGTTTTATTGTATCATTCCTTGATCACATACATAGGTTTATATTGAGTTTATGCTATTACTATCACTTTGGTTGGTTGCGTTCTTTTGCAGGATCATCATTGTATGAGTGTTGGAACGAAGCTAGGATAGCGATGGTGAGAGGAAGCGACATTGAAACGGTATGTCACCCATCCCTCTTTAGTTAGTAAATTCAATATTTAAAACCTAAGGAAAGCATCATGTTTTGGTGTGTTTTGTTCTAGATCTAGGTGGATCTAGGGAGATCAGTTAGTGTCCACACCTACCGATTTATCCAATAACAAAATTGGCAACTCCACTGGGGAACAGATTGTTTCCTAGTTAGTTTAGTTTCGCTTGCTTTGATTGCTTGATTTATGGTCTCTGAGTCTATGGGAGATCCATCCAGAATCTCTGGATCTGAACGTTCACTCAAAAATTTTGTCCTTTTTCCAAATTTTTCTTGATTACAAACCTTCTCGCACTGTACCTCTCTGCGGCCTGCGAGAATCATTGATGTTCGCACCCTACTGTTCAGTTCAGTGCGAACTTCTCGCACCCTGCCTGTGTCTAGCCTACGAGAATCCCTAATTCTCGCACTCTACCCCACTACCAGGCTGTGAAATCATTTGTAAAAGTTTTGTATTAGGTCTTCCTATCTTTTTGATGCCTAGTTTTTCTTTGATCAGCTGGATTGAACTTTTGGAGCCTATATTGATCTGTTTACAATCTACTTGACATTCTTTGAGTTGCTTTTAACCATATTTTCTTTGTTTGGTTTTGAAGGATTAGTATCTTGCATTAAGTGACTTTCAATTACAAAGCGTGTGTTTTCTTTAGAATTCTTTAGGGAAAGATCAAATTTCTTCTGAATAGTTTGCTTTAAAAGAAAAAAATTAGTTTGGGTTTCTTTGTTTTAACAAAGTTCATTATTGCTTTTAGTGAAATTTTTGAAACAAAAAGATTTAATTTCTTGTTTTATATTGGATTGGGGGCATCCTTGTGCTTGAAGTAGCGGAATTGCATGATTCTTGGCATTTTTTGATGTATAGTACCTTTTTCTCATTTCTTGAGAATCTTTATATTGATGAGTTTAATAAATTTTGGGACATCGTGCATATGAGAATGATAAATGTTTTCTCCTTCTCATAGCATAGATTTTGTAGTGTCCCCAAGGTCGAGCCCCGCTGTAAAACAAGTTCTGAAAGGAATTGTGATTATGTTTTATAGGTTGGTGAGCCAAGTTATTATAAGCTGGAGACTTATGTGTTGTTAGGCCAGGGAGCCTAAGTGTTGAAGGCCAGGAGCCTGCTATTGTACTTGTATGTATGCAAAACATTTAATAAAATATAAACACCACCAGGTGCAGACTGACCACGATGAATGAGTGAAGGGGGATTGAGCATCCATAGAGTGGGCAAGGAATTAGGGGCTGGAAGGTGGGAAAGGGGCTAAGTGTTGAGCCTAGGGGCTAAGCCTAGGGGGGCTTAAGCCTGGGAATAATATTTTAATATTATTCCAAAAGATATGTATATCATATGTTTTTATCCTAAGTCCTTTTGGAAGGACGCGTGATTTCCCAAGTGGTGGGAGGAATGCGTGCTGGTGGAACGCATGCAGTTCCATGGGTGACAAGTGTCAACCCTGGTGCATGCGAATAAAATGGCCAGGGTGAGCCATGAGAAGGTGTGATTCCCATTCCACCAGATTGTCTGAACACGTACGGAGCTCTGAACAGTATGACTAATCCGACTCCTATAGAGAACCTCCGTGAGACCCTGTGACTCGAATGTTTGTGTCTGATTCTGAGAAATCTTGTGCGTGTAACCCCAGTCTACAAGAAGCCTGTGTTGATTTCGGGGAAGAATCTTTGCTTGTTCGGGAAAGCTCAGCGAGCCTATGCGAGCATTCGTTGTTCCGAAGTTGTGACTGTGAAGCCATCCTGTTACACAGTACTGGACTGCGTGAGGCTTGTTGGCCTGTGAGAGACTCCCTCCAGGTGAGAGAGTGCACAGGGGAAGGAGAGAACTCCTGGAAGGAACCCTGTAGCTGCCATAGAGCCCGGAGACTTCCGGTCCGGTCTGTTTCTGTAACCCAAGGTAAGGGAGATTAACAGCCGAAGGACTGTCTAGGTGACAGAGAAGGTGCATTCTCTTGGGGTGGAACAGGTATGTGGGGAATGAGGGTCTGTGGGCAGTGAGCGTGGGATATTCCTTGGAGAGAATCCCTTCCTTGTGGTTGTGTGTGACTGTTTTCTCTGTAACCTCAGCTTGAGCCTAGATTCCTTGCCTTGGGGTGGAGCTTAGTCCCAGCTCAGGGGTGACCCACTGCTGAGTTGATGAGCAGTGCGATCTAAGGCTGGGAGGTTCATGGAAGGCCTGCATTTGGTTGGTGGATCCCACCATTGTTACAAGATAAGTGTCTAACTATGTTTTATCACATTTTATCATGTCTCTACTGTAAATGTTATCATGTTTTCCGCTGTGTATACGAATTAATATGGAATGCTATGGATTGTTTAATTATAGCAGTAATGATATGTTTTACTCTGAGTTAAATGTGTTTATTTGTTTAAATGCATGGGATATATGATATTTGTATGAGCTTTGTACAAATGGGTGTGCTACAAATTTGTATCAGAGCGAAGGTTTTGACATTGAGCCTAGATGGGCCAGTGGAGCGGTCTTTGGACCGAGAATGCAAAGGGAAATTGGGTCTGGAGGACCAATTTCGGACCTTGGTTTGTTTCAGAGTGTCAAGTAGTTGCTTGACCATGCTTACGAGCTCAGGAAGTATAACAACGAGTGAAACCACAGCTGGTGTGGTCTATGGCCACAGGAAGACAGGTCTCTAGAACCTTAGGATCTGTTCGGGAGGGAAGGTGAGCCCTCGTGACCGTCGGATCTGGAAAAATGTGCATAGGAATTAAAATTCCTTTTGAAATACACAGGAATATGGAAATCGCGATATGTGAAATTCTGAATTGGTTACGAACCGTCTGAGCCGTCATATCTCGGCTGGAAAACCCATCAGTCGTAGGATCTGTCAAGAGATTTCTGAAGGTTAAACCTCAAAGACTAGGAGAGAAAGCTTCGAAATAGATCTAGACCGTCCGAAAGATGGAGGACATGTGTCGTGAGATTTCCCATTTCGGGAAATCGGGAATCGCAATATCGGGAGTCACGAAGGAGGTCGAGAATTTTCATGGTAAAATTCTCAGGAACGATCTGATCCATCCATTAGTTGGGACACGTGGGCGAGATTGGGATCCCATCGGCATATTGGGGTTCGGCATTTCGCGAATCCTGAGGACATATGTGTTTTGGCATTGGAAAGTCTGAAACCCCGATAGGAGGTATGACTGTGGTCATATAAGGGGAGGTCGTGTGAACTACGAGTCTATCCCGGAGGGCTAACGAGAGTTAGAGCGCATCAACATTTGGAAGCCCAAAACCCCGAAAGGATCGGGACTTTCCATGGTGGAAACCCCAGATAAGTCGTGGGTCATCCGGTTTGAGATGGCCGCGTGTTGAGAGATTACCCGTTTCGAAAAATAGGGGATTCGGGAGTTCCGTTAAAAATGAAATCGGATTCTCGTTGTGATAAATCCTGACCATACTGTCAAGACGTTAGCATGTGGCTAAGTCCTGATGAACAGACAAGATTCCTTCGGGGAATCTCCGGGTCTTTAATGACCGTCCGATGTGAGAAAGATCTGACCGTTGGATTTTTCTAGGAATGGATGTGGACACATGGAGATGTAACGCGTGTCAGAGGGTCAAAAAGAGAAGCGAGAGTGATGGGACCCTAATGATGTCACTGAACGTGATGAGGATCCTCCGAAACGTGCCATGCACCACTTTGGTAAAGGGCGAAAGCTGTGTTGTAGACCCGAAGAATAAGGTAAAAGAAGATTTCGGAAGTCGAGGGTTGGAAAGGAGAGTTAAATGGGAGTTCTCCAGTACTGAGACTCTGAATCCCCGAAACCCAAAGTCCTGAGGTACAAAAACCAAAAGTTTCGAAATCCCGAAGTGCCGAAAATGAAAGCTTCGAAAACACAAAAATTGCAGAGCCGAACGAGAGCTCAGAAAACCCATTGGAATTGAAATGTCTTTTGTTCTTGTTGGTATTAGTTATAAATGCTGAAGATTGTTCCTGAAGGTTTAATGGCCTGATAAACTACGATTTTATTTGCACAGTGCATGTGTAGAGTTCAACGGAGGTCAGGACTCCAGTTAACCAACAACTGAGTATGGAGTGGTGAAAGGTGAAGATTACCCCCAAAATAGAAGACGTACAGGAAGGAAAGGATGTTAGCCTGGGAATCGAAGGATTGAACTCCAATGGGAATGGAAAAGAGAAGGATAAGGAAGGACACATAATGAAAACCATTAAAGGATTGCAAAGAGAGTCCCAGGCTCGCCGAGCTGATAACCGAAAGCTCATGAAAGTTAGGGATCGATAGGGTGCATTAAACTTAAAAATTTTGAAGAGCCTGGAAAGAATAGAGAAGAAACTTGAGAAGGGAAGAGACTCAAGTACGACGGAGAGTCGCAAAACCCATGAAAGAAGAAGAAGGTTGAGGAGCGGTAGCCGACATCTTAGTCTCTCCCAAAGACATTCTAACAGGAAGACACACAGTAGTTCAAGCCCATCCCCTACCAGAAAACATCAAAAATAGGGAAAGGAGGAATTGAAAGGAGAGATGAACAAGATTAAGCCTCCAACATTTGATGGAGAACATAATAAGGAGGAAGATGCTGAGACCTGGTTTCTTGGCATGAAGAAATACTTCCAACTGCAGAATTATTCTTCCCATGCAGAAGGAAGAATTGAAATGTACCAACTGAAAGGAAAAGCATCCATGTGGTGGGATCAATTTGTACAGGTGCAGCACATCAGAGAGAAAGAGGTCACGTGGAAGGAGTTTAAGAGGTATTTCAAGAAGAAATACCTGACTAAAAGATACTATGACAGAAAGATGAAGGAGTTCTTTGAACTCAAGTTGGGAAGTATGACCATTGATGAGTATGAACGAAATTTTCTGGAACTAATGAAGTATGTTCCATTCATCAAGGATGAAGCTGTTAAAATTCAGAGGTATCTGAGTGGATTGCCACCTTCCATGAGTGACAAGATTCAATATGATGATCCTAGGACCATGGAAGAAACCATCATAAAAGTGAAATGCTTGTATGAATAGCAAGGAGAAAGGCCTATCCTTCGGAAGGTCTGGGATGATCAGAGGAAATTTAAGAAGGAACGGAGGCAGAAGGTGTTGTAGGAAAATCTCCCTGCGGAGAGGTAGATCGCCTCTAAGAGCTTGACCCTAAATCTAGACAGAAAATGATTAACATGGACACTGACTTCCTTTCAAATCTATCTAAACTAACACATGAGAAGGAAGGATGACAGAAGTACCTCTTTATCGACGTTTTTCCCTGCACGCTCTGAGTTGCGCTCCAATCCTTTGCTCCTCGCTGAGTTGTGCAGGAAAACAAGATACAACTACTTCCTACTCTATTGATATTAGCTTGAAAATAGATCTATCAGTTAATGATAAGTTCATGTAACATTAGACACAAACTAGAAAGAAACAGGCCAAGCGTGTCATATTAATGAGAATAACGACAACAATACTCACAATTGTAGATGCGAATGCGACAGCTTAGTCAAGTCCCCTTCGTCTAACCCTTGCCTGAAATATCCACAACTTGGATCACAGCAGCTTCACTGATCACTCTCCTCTGGCTGACTGTGTATTTCTTCCAAGATCATAGGTTTCATATTAGCAGTTCTTCCCCAATCAGCTTTGTTCCAGCACCACTTATGAGATCATAAGTTTGGTGTGATTCTCCTTTTTCCAATCCTCTTTCACCATTAGAAAGCTTGCTTATATAGCCTTGGAAATGCTTTAACCACTTGATATATCCTTGGGGAAGTTGAGTATTTGCCTCGTTCAGTTGAGGATCTACCCTAAGATCATGGCTGGACTAGGGATTCGAATCCCACTGCCTTCCAAGAATGAAAAAATGCTTCCCCCATTCATCTCAACAGCTTAACTACTGCCCAGAATAGGTAGCGCTCCCACAAAAGGACCATCAGAGCATTGTAGCGCTCCCTAGTAGGCTTTAGGGGGGCGCCAACACTCTCAAAATCTATAGCGCTCCCTCAAAAGGGTCAGGGGAGCTTTATAACGCTCCCTGATAGTGTAAAGGGGAGTGTCGACGCTCCGAGATAGTGTAAGGGGGAGTGCTCCCCTCCAAAAACTCAGTTTTTGAGGTGATTTTAGATGGTAAAAGGTTTGCAAGCCTGCTGACTCATTTCTCCTCTTCCAAATCAAATGTTTGAGGTGTTTCAAGTGTCCTTCTCATGTCATTATAGGAACGACATAGGCATCATGGCAGTATGCTTCCCTGACACTTGCGACACTTGTGAGCAACATGCGACACTTGCGACCTTGTCAGCAAAATGCGACACTTGCGACCTTTGTAATGACGACACTTGTGACACTATCAAAGTGAGTAATTTTGACGTGTAACAGATTGCCCCCCAAAGTATGAAGTTAGAAGATGCGAACTGATAACTGAAATGCTTTGTAGATGTTCAAGAAAGGGTATAGACTCAGAGAACCTGATGGAAGCTGCACACAAACATCCAACAAATATCATGACATATTTCAAAACCCAAGGCAGGCATACCTATGCTTGGGTGATCAAGACTTACAAGATATGGCCTCCATAAAATACACTGCGGATCCATAATTGTATTGATAAAAAGGTATAGCCATCGAAGATACAACGTGGATCTATACTCTGATGACTCGTAATGATCATAGCCACAAATAATACACAGTGGAGCTATGAGATGACAAGACATAGCCATGACCAATACAAAGTGGATCTATGTAATAGTGTATGTGTTCTTTGTCCAATAGAAACTCCTTCGCAGCCTGGGCCAAGCATATCAAAGTGGTCACTCGACCCAAGGTCTTCTTACCAATCCTGATATGGTACGAATCTAACCATGTGAATAGATGTCCTGATGTCGAACATGGTAGAAACCACTTGATTACCGGTCAATGTTGTGGACCATTAACAAGTGTGAGGGAGATCACCATTAATGTCAATGATTCCCAAGGTACCTTAGTACATTCCAATGAATGCGAATGGATGAGCTGGAGTTGAACATCCGTGGAATCATTCGATCAGAGGTCAATAATGTAAACCTACTGTCGAATGTGAGGAGGCCTGCCATTGAGGCAAGCAGGTCCCAAAGTACTGACTAGTTTCTAAGTCTAATTCCTGGATAATGTGTTGAAGTCGACAGGAATAGACTCGTCGAGGGAGGGCCTTGATGTATCCCCCATCAATGACACAAAATGGATATAGAGATGTAATTGGGAGATAAAAAGAACATGGTCTGACATGGGTTTTGAGGCAAGATATTTGGGATGGCTAACTCTCGAGGCGGATACTTCCCTTGAATACTAAGGCACTACAACAAAACATGACGTGGACCAACACTTATGCAAAGGATGCAGTGAATTGCGTCGGGTGACCCAAAGGAGTGAAAGGAACTCAAAATATTGGCTCAGTGCAGAGGTTCAGCGGATTATGATATATGCAAATGACAAAGTGTCGTGTTCAAGGGCGACTCTAAGAAGTGTTGGATGATGTTCTCAAGAGACTGCTTGGCTTTCTCCTTTAATTATTTTCCCCCATCCAGATATATGAGTACCTCTTTTTGATTTAATGAGCACGAGGAGGATAACACATGCTCAATATAACTCACCTTCGGTAAGTTCCTCTTCCTTCGTTTAATGAATCGGAAGAAGTAAGGGTTCGGTCCCATATGGGCCTGTCGATGTGTGCTTTAACGAGTCCAAAGATAGAAAACTTGAAGGTTTTTTAGGATTATAGAGTTTGGAAAAACACTTAAAAGAGAACTCTCTTAGTTCCTTTTTCGTACAGTAGTCCAACAAGACCGAAAAAGGGGTAAACTATCGCTCGAAAGACGCCCTTTCTGACCTTTTAACGAGTGTGAAAGGAAGCAAGGTCACTCGACAATCTTTTCATATTTAGAGAGTCTTAAAAGGGTTTAAAGTAGACTCCAGGGGGGGTCCTTTTTCGTGTGTTCGTGTATCCGTATGGGTCCGAAAAAGAGATAAAATTTTACCTGGTTGCATTCTCATGTATTTATGAGCAAAAGAAAGAACAAAGACTAAGCTCGGTATGCCCCCAGCTTGAAAGTTGGTGGCTTAGCTCCAGAATGATCATCAATGGTTGGAGACATTCCCCCCAAGCTTCAATTCATTCACCGACTTTGAGGTTGTCACCAATTTCTATGCTAGATGGAGAAAAAGGATACAGGTGGATGAAATGAAGGTTCAAGGGAGGTGACTGTTTCATTTTTTAACGAGCTTGACACAGGAAGAGAACTATGCTCAAGACCTCTATTTCATTTTCTAACGAGCTTGCCACAGAGACGAGAAACTATGCTCATGACCTTTGTTTCATTTTTTAACGAGCTTGCCACAGAGAAGGGAAACAATGCTCGTTATGCCCTTAGCATGAAATCTAGTGGCCTCTGTTTCGTTTTTAACGAGCTTGCCACAGAGAAGAGAAACTATGCTCGTGGTTTTGTTCGGATCATGGCTTCCAAGAGGATAATGCTCTGGAAGGATGCCACAACAAGGGACAAAACTCGGTCATGTCTTCCAAGAGATCTTCGTCGGATGGAAGATAATCACTCAGGGAGGAACACATATCGAGGGTCATGATAGGAGTAAGGAGATCAGGCTCCAATAACCCTACCGAAGAGATCACCATGTCAACTACCGGATCCAGATCATCAGAAGTTGAGGTCATGGGAGACAACGCCACATAATTGACATGTGGTGGAGGTGATACTGTCTGCATATAGGAACCACTTAGGGAGGTAACCCAGTCGGGGCCGATGAATGAAAGTTGATCAATAGTCACAATTATTCCATTGTGAGGGAAAGATATCACACGAAAAAGGGTCCATACAAGAGCTTTCATAGCATATACATAATCCTTCCCAAGGAGTAAGGTGAAATCCAAGGGGTCTCGAACTACCATGACATCGATAAAGACAGTTTTCCCTCCCAAAGTTACAGGAAACTGAGGAAGGATCCCTAAAGGTTGACTAGTTCTTTTGTTAAAAGCTAACAGATTCTGTGTAATCGGTGCAAGCTGCAGACAACCCAAAGCATACCAAGCAACAGAAGACAAAATACTGACGGAGGCACCTTCATCTATCAACGTTTGAGGAACATCTCGACCACGAACCTGTACTGTATTCTGGAAAGGAATGTGGGAGGGAAGACGAGGTCCAGTTAGCACACCCCAATAAAAAAGGATGGCCTCATTACTTGGAGGGGGTTTCACAGAAGAAGGAGGAATGCCCCCAGGCGTGGTAGATTCTGTATTAACAAGAAAAACATGGGCAGTATCGGGTTTACTTTCTAAAGAGAGAGTAGGATCGAACGATGATTGGATCGGATCGACCAATGGTGGACTTGGATAGACCACCTTAGCACTCTTCAGAGGAAGAGTGGGACTGACCGAGGAAGAGACTAGATCAGTCACTTTGACATTCCTCAATGGAGGAATGGGATTGACAGATGGAGAAACTGGATCAACCACTTTGGCACTCTTCAGAGGAAGAGTGGGACCGACCGAGGAAGGGACTGGATCAGTCACTTTGGCACTCATCAAAGGAGGAGTGGGATCGATCGATGGCAGAACTAAATCGACCACTTGAGTTTCATTCTCCAAAGGAAGAATGGGGTCGATGGGTGGAAACGGATCGACCGCTTTGGTTTCACTCTTTTGATGAAGAGCGGGGCTGATCGATGACGAAACTGGATTAGCCACTTGGGTTTGTGGTTCAATCGAGGAGGAAACTAGATTGACCACTTGATCAACTGGACTGACCGGGGATGGAACCAGATTGACCAGTCCATCAACCAATGATGGGTCGAAGGAAAGCTTACGATAACCTTTTGGAAGTTGAAGTTTTTCCAAAAGAGAAGAAGCCTCGCCCATGCGAGGAAAAAGGTGAGAGTAATGATTACCTTTACATAACATGCAAGGGAACTTGACAGTTTTCTTCTTCTTACCAACCTTAACATCACTAGTTGACGGGGTATCATCAACATGACCGACAGAGGCCGATGACGTGGAGGACCACATTTCTAAGACTTGGGTAAGACTGGGGCAATCCCTCAGTAAGTGGTCACCTTTACAAAGGCTGCAAGGGAATTTAGGTTTTGGATTTTTTATTTTAATCTTGTTGATCTCATCAACACTCCCAGTACTATTAACAGTAACTGGTTTCTTAGAGCCAACATCTGATGTTGTTGGGGCCTTGGTCCTTTTCGGGCTCTTCTTCTTCTTCTCTTTCTATTTCTTCTTCTTCTGATCAA
>ML783606.1:31629-43608 GCA_009831015.1 Picea engelmannii | reverse complement strand
ATTATGAATTCACAGTGGTGCCATTTGGACTGACAAATGCACCTGTTGTTTTCATGTGCTTAATGAATGGAGTGTTCAGAAATTATTTGGACAAGTTTGTCATAGTCTTCCTGGATGACATCTTGGTGTATTCCAAGACAGAGAAAGAACATGAACAACACCTGAGAATGGTGCTGCAGGTGTTGAGAGAACACCAGCTGTACGCAAAACTTAGCAAGTGCTCATTTTACCAAAGGCAGATCCATTACTTGGGACATATTATATCTAAAGAAGGGATCACTATGGATCCTGAAAAGGTATAGGCCATTCGAGAATGGCCAGCGCCAAGGAGTGTGGCAGAAGTTAGATCTTTTATGGGTCTGGAAGGTTACTATAGGAAGTTTATAGTTGGATTCTCAAAGATAGCTCATTCTATCACTTCCTTGCAAAGGAAGGAGAAGAAGTTCCAGTGGACTGAAGAATGTGAGAGCAGCTTCCAGTGATTGAAGCAGCTGCTAACTAGTGCTCCAATCCTGAAGATTGCAGATCCAAACAAGGATTACGTAGTATGCATGGATGCATGTAAGGAGGGGCTGGGAGGAGTTCTCAACCAAGAGGGATTTGTAGTTTGTTATGAATCCCGAAAGTTGAAGGAACATGAGAAGAATTATGCCACTCAAGATTTAGAGCTGGTAGCAATCGTCCACGCCTTGAGGAAATGGAGACATTACATCATGGGAAAGAGATTCAAGTTGAGAACAAACCATAACGGTCTGAAGTATTTACTTGATCTGCTGACCTTAAATGCCAGACAAATCAGATGGCTGGAGTTTCTGTGCGAATATGACTTTGATGTCAAGCATATCAAAGGGAAAGAAAATAAGGTGGCTGATGCACTCAGCAAAAAATTGCACGAATTACACGCTACAGCCATTAGCATGTACCAGACTGAGATGAAAGACAAAATTTTGGAAGCTGCAAATGCTAATTTGTAGTACAAAATCTTGTAGCAAAGCTACAATAGCGTTAGAGACCACAGACCAAGGAAAGTTACATCTTGGGAACTAATGGTTTACTTCTGTATAAAAACATAGTGTATGTACCCAATGTCCAAGAATTGAAACTGGAAATTCTAAAGGAGATGCATAATGTGGCTTATGCTGGACATCCTGGATATCAGAAGACTGTGGCAGCAGTCAAAAGCCATTATTTTTGGCCGGGTTTGAAGAAAGAAATCGTTGAATACATCGCCAGATGTATGGAGTGACAGAAGGTTAAGGCGGAGCATAGGCACCCAGCAGGGTTGCTGCAGCCTTTACCTATTCCTGAAGGGAAATGGGACGTGGTAACAATGGATTTTATCACCAGACTACCTAGAACAACAAAGCAACATGATTCAATCTTGGTGGTGGTGGACAAGCTTAGTAAAGCTGCCCATTTTATTCCACTGAAAACCACCCACCGGGCAACAAATGTTGTTGATATCTTCTTAAAAGAAGTTGCACGCTTTCATGGAATTCCTAAGACAATTGTGTCTGATAGGGACCCGAAATTCACTTCGAATTTCTGGAAAGGACTGTTCAAAGGATTTGGAATGAATCTGAACTTTAGTACAACGTATCATCCCGAGTCTGATGGACTGGCAGAGAGAGTGAACAGAGTAATAGAAGACATGCTGAGAATGTATGTGATGGATAAACCATCAAGGTGGGAAGACTACCTTCATTTGGTAGAATTTGCCTACAGTAATGGGTATCATGCATCATTGAAGATGAGCCCATTCGAAGCGCTTTATGGAAGAAAGTGAAACACTCCAGTGAGATGGGATAATCTAGCTGACAGAGTAGTAGTTGGGCCTGAACTGCTCAAAGAGATGGAAGACCAAATGATAAGAATTAAACATAATTTAAAAGTTGCCCAGGATAGGCAGAAAATTTACGCTGATAGTAACAGAACCCATAGAGAATTCAAAGTGGGTGATCATGTTTTCCTGAAAGTGAAAACTAACAGGAGTTCCTTGAGGCTGGGAAGTTGCGCCAAGTTGGCAGCAAGATTTTGTGGGCCATTTGAGATCCTGGAAAGGATTGGGCCAGTCACATACATGCTTGCATTACCTGCATCTATGACTGTACATAATGTGTTTCATGTTTCACTGCTTAAGAAATATGTACCTTATGCTAATCATATTATCGATTGGACTGTGATTCAGGTGGAACCAGATGGTGTCCTGCAAGTGCATCCTGTGCGCATATTGGACAGGAAAAGCAAACAACTCCAGAATCGAGATATAGATCTTGTAAATATCTAGTGGACCTAGTACAGTCCTGAGGATGCGACATGGGAGCATGAAGAGGTTATGAGGGCAGAGTACCCGCATCTTTTTGAAAATTTTGAAAAGCTTGCAGAGACAGTGTAAGCTGCACTGAGGATAGTGCAAAAATAAGGGGAGGGGAATTATAGTGTCCCCAAGGCCGAGCCCCGCTATAAACCAAGTTCTGAAAGGAATTGTGATTATGTTTCATAGGCTGGTGAGCCAAGTTCTTATAAGCTGGAGACTTATGTGTTGTTAAGCCAGGGAGCCTAAGTGTTGAAGGCTAGCAGCCTGCTGTTGTACTTGTATGTATGCAGAACATTTAATAAAATATAAACACCACCAGGTGCAGACTGAACATGATGAATGAGTGAAGGGGCACTGAGCATCCACAGAGTGGGCAAGGAATTAGGGGATGGAAGGTGGGAAAGGGGCTAAGTGTTGAGCCTAGGGGCTAAGCCTAGGGGGGCTTAAGCCTGGGAATAATATTTTAATATTATTCCAAAAGATATGTGCATCATATGTTTTTATCCTAAGTCATTTTGGAAGGACGCGTGATTTCCCAAGTGGTGGGAGGAACGCGTGCTGGTGGAATGCATGCAGTTCCATGGGTGACAAGTCTCAACCCTGGTGCATGAGAATAAAATGGCCAGGGTGAGTCGTGAGAAGGTATGATTCCCATTCCACCAGATTGTCTGAACGCATACAGAGCTCTGAGCAGTATTGTTGACGGGCGAAATTGACCGTCTGTCAACTGAGAGAGTGGAACCGGTCCGGGGTTGTCTAAATAACCCAAGTCGTTTGGAATGGACCACCCTAATGGGTTTAATGGCTCCGTTGGCCGTTCTAAGGTTCTAGGAAAACCAAAGATAAAACTAATCTAAACTAACTAATCTAACTAAAACTAATAAAACAAACTAAACTAAATAAAACTAAATAAAACAAACTAAACTAACTAACAATAAATAAAACAACTATGACTAACACTAAAACAAACTAACTAATCTACTATCTATATATATATATAACTACTAATTACTACTATACTAACTCTATTAATTAATTATCTAATTACCAATTGAATTATAACTTATTCACAAATATACAATATCTACAACTTGCAGATTTGAATAAAATCTGTAAAACTCATTTGCTTTCTTCCCTAAGACAGAGAAAGATATTTCTTTTTGATTTTATAATTTATATACAAGAAATAAAACTTACTGAAATTAAACAATCTAATATACTAAAACACATATATATATCTAACTAAAATAAAATAAACATATGACTAACTGACCTGGAAACGCTCCAATTTTGTCATGTGTTTGATGACTTCGAAGCTGGTCGGAGGAAGGAAACTCGCACCGGTTGATCCAAAAGATTCTCATAAACGATAGGCTATGCTGCTCTTTGAGTTGGTTTAGAGGACAAACAAGACATAAAAAATCATAACAATTATATGATTTATAAATCTCTGCAATAAGGGAAACCTGTTACGCAAAAACTTATACTTAATAATTCAACTTATGAAGAAGAGAAATCTGCCATTCACAAACTGAACTAAGCAATTGCTATGTTTTTTAAATGCTTGGAAGAAATCAGATATGGATTACAATGATTAAATTATATCATTTGCAAAAGATTAACATAGCTAAAGTGGTTGTTAACCAAATACAAATTGATATACATAACATGAAACAAAATATTGATATCATGAGAAGATAAAGCTGTAACAAAACACCAAATTTAGCTTCAGTCTGTATTAAAATTCCATATCCTTGTTCTCCCATGAATGAGGATGATATTATTACAAAAATAATGAGTATATATAAGTCTTTCCACAGGGTAAAACCTCCCTGTGGATAATATCAATCTGTTTTACATAATCTGGGAAGATATTCCCAAAATCAACTAAACTAGGAAATCAAAATGCAAATAAAATATCTCAAATATCCTCTAACTGCTCATCAGATCCAATGCAATTTCGAATTCATCTGCAATAGACCAAAAATACCAAATTAGAAAGATATTTTATTAACAAAACAATAAAAATCTGCCTCTACAGACTTAGCTACAGAATCATCTGATTCTGTAGCTAGTCTAAAATAACATACAGGATCAGAATCAAAATCAAATCAAATCTTTTAAAATAATTAAAACCAATTCTCTTCCAATGATCATTTAAAACGAATCACTAATGATTTTATTATTAAACATTAAACATAATCATAAGTGATTCAATCAAAAACAGGGTTAAGAATACTTTGTTTTTCTGTTACCATAAAATCTGGTCGAACAGTAACCAGACTGTTTCATATCAATTGAAATCAATAATGAGTCATATCGTATGTGATACGATCTAATCCAACACAACCATTTTCCTCTTGTTATAGCTATAATGATGTAGCAAAAGATTCATATCATTTAATCAGATATACAGATGTAAAGACTGTTTCGATTATGTGTAAACAAAATCATACGTGACAACATCAACCCAACCAAATTTTTGATTGATCCTTGTATAGTCAACAGACATGATCAATTAATTGTGATCGCAATCTTAACAGAATCAACAGAAGTGATAATTGTAAGCTAGGCAAACAATCGAAACAAATCATGATAGAGTTTAATATAGAAACAAATCATGAATCTGGATATAGTCAATCTCGTTTACAAATCAAACTCAAACAAAGTATCCATTGCCATTACGAATCCAACTGATAACATGGTGGAACAAATAGTAAACCAATGTGTATTAACCGGCTGGGTATAACCGTTATGAATTGAATCTATTCACGATTTGGATGCATATTAACAGAATCATATTGAAAATAATCCGAATTGTATTCTGGTTGGTCGAAAGTCATATGGGACATAAAACCGTAACAATTAACCATATCAAAATTGTTGCCAATCAAAGCGTATACATTATAACAAAATCCAAACGAAATGTGGTTGTGTTCAAAATTGAGTATGAGAAACAACTCATGTCTAGAATAGATACAAATGACTTCAATTGACAACAGAGCATTCATTTTAGCTAAATCAAACAAATCAAATCCACACCAGAATCAATCAAATCGATGAAAATCCAATCGAAACTAAACTGGGAAAACGATCTTCCATTTAGTCAAAGCATAGCTATGTATAGAATGCATACAATATGACAGAGCAAATGAATGTTGTAAACAGAGCTATTCAAAACCGAATTTGAATTCGTTATATAATCAAGTGATAAAATATACTTGTGTGATGACGAAGGCTGTTCAATCATGCCAACTTAGAATTCATGACAGCTGTAGCTGATTCCACATTTTTAAACAAGATGGAGCTTGTCGTCCTTTGTTTTTTCTCAGTGGCTTGTAACTTAGCCTTTTGACTAATAAGCAGTGCAACCTGGTCCTCCAAAGAGTGAATTCTGGACTGTAGAATTGGAACATCAAGATAATATCTCTCTAACCACGAGCTGCATTGATCACAGGGTGGCACTGTAGGTTTTGACGAAGAAGGAGAGGGTTTGGATGAATGACCAGGGGCTTCACAAGGCAGCTTAATGCCTGGGTAGTTAGGGTCATTCTGTAGGTAGGGGGGTAGGTTTGACTCAAAGTCATACGAGGGTTCGGCACACAAACCTTCCGAATAGGGGTATTCGCTAGCCAAGAAACGCTCCACTTCCGAATCAGAGTCCTCACTCAACATGATAGGGTTCGGATCGACATGAGGTTTTGGCTTATTTCTTGCCATTCGTGAAATCAAACGAGCATTTTTTTTGCCTTTGGTGTTTACTGTGGGTTTCGCCTTAGGATTTTTACCCATAGGCTTAACAGTCTCAACACCTTTAGTCACAGAGTGGGGTAGATCGATAGGTGAGTCGGCCAAGGGTTTAGGTAGCAGGATGCTATAGGGTACTGTGGGTACAGACTTGTCCTCACTCACCACAGGTTTGTCAACCTATGGAGGGTTCGAATCCTCAAAATCATTCCGAGAAAGGAAATTGCTCCAACAATATCCGTGTAGACTCAAATGACAGACCACAATAATCTTAACCAACCCGTAATGAAAAAGGCTACCATCAGCCTGGTTCCTTTTGTACTTCTTTGACATTTTAAACAGGCTTCTATGAAAATAATAGGGCATATTGAGTTGATAACCCATAAAAACCATAATCAAATGAAGGTGGTGTAAGAAAACAAACCCGTACCGACCTTCGCAGGTTATAAACTGTTTGATTATCATCAATAAATCATGCCAACGTTGTTTAAGCATGGTCACGGGAAAAACTTTATCACAAGAGATAAATTTACGCGACTGGAAGAGTAGTGTCCAAGGGACCTCCTTTACTTTGCAGTTCTTGGACCATCGTTGTCCAGTGGCAGGCAAACCAGTAGAAAAACTGATAAACTGCTCGTCAATTTCCAATTGAACATCACCGACCTTGGCCCGATAGCCATCAGAGGTTAATGCAAATTGTCGAGCTACGCAGAGGTTAAAACCCTCGAATTTTTGTAAAAATGGAAGCCACCCATTGTCCTTGAGGTTACTGTGGGCACTGTCAAACATCAACAGAGCCTGGCTGCCATTGGGTTCAGCTCGGACGACAGGGGCCATGGTGCGAGCACATGGTAAGGGTTTGGCTCGAATTTACCAACGCACAGGAGCAAAGTCACTTGGTCTAACAACAATGAACGATCAAAGGGGAAGCATTAATGTGAACCTACGAGGGTGGTGGAGTTATTCACTGCCATGCATAATAGTTATGGTAAAGTACAACCGGCAAATTCAACCTCTGTTCAATCAATCATAGCATAGTTCAAAAACCAATCGTTTGCCAACCAAAGAATCAAATGGTTAGTGACATGCCAACGCGCCATTAACCATAGTTTTTTCAAACCATTGTCATTCAACGTGGAACCAACACCGGGTGTTAACCATGCGTCATTGCATAAATGTTTTAATCAAAAGTTTTGAACCATTGTGCCAATTGCCACTTATAAATCTTACAAGCCAAGAGCCATAAAAAGATTATTATAAGGATCATATCGTATATAAAACAAAAATAAATCATGACCCTTATGCAATTCATAGAATCAATTATAAACCCACATGCTCAATGCCTCATAAGTTTAATAAAATCAAGTTATGCAATCAAAGTAAGAATGTCTAAACGGGCATAGTTTAAAAATGTTTTCAGCCACATAACGATAAACCAAAGGTAAATGTCATAGAAAATATCAATAAAAAGATGACGATAGTTCAGATAGTGATCGAAATGTGACCTTGAAAGGAGAAGTTTTCATGTTTACAGTCATGAAAACTTAATGGGGACAAAATGCAAGCGTCGCAAAAAATGAAAATATCGTCTATTTGAAAAATGTGACGACAATTTGAAGTTCAGAAGACAAAGGTGTAGGCAGCTTATAGGATAATAGAAAAAATTTAATTGGCTGCCAACAATGGTGACACACTGGTAGAAGCAGTTATCTCTGTCAAAAGAAAAAAAATTCAGATTAGGACAGCAAAGAAAATTTCAACTTAAAAACAACAACCAAAAAATCATACAAACATCATCATTTACTATCTTTTCCAGCAGTGTTTTAAAAAATGAAAACTAATAACACTCTTAAGATTAGCAAGTCACGATATTAATGATAAAATCTTCAATACTGTTGGCATGGCCACTGTTGCCAGCATGCATCCATAGCCTTGACAGGGTTTCCATTTAACCCACTCTGACATCTGTATCCTGTCAAGATGTTCTAGATCAGAATAAAGGACATTAAAGAGGTTTCTTATTCTTTTTGCAGATTTTCATGTACCCGACATTGCTTCGCTACCAGTAGGCCTGTTCAGTACCCCAACTTAATTCTGTAATCGAAAGGAACTAGGACCCAACTTTTCAGCAATAAAAAATGGCCCAAGCCATAAGTTTTGAAACTTGGTGTGCTCACCCTCTCCTTCGTGTGGTTTGTCCCACTTCAAGACGAGATCGCCTACTTCAAAATTCCTATCAGAAGCAGAATTAGAATCGAACCAACTTTTAATCAATTGTTGATGTTCATCTAACTTACGCTTATCTTGGGTTCTTACTTCTTCCAACTTCATCAAAGAGTTAATGCGGCTTTCTAAAGGGGGACAATCTTCTTCTTGGACTTTTTGTGACAATTGAAGTGAAGGAAGAAGAATGTGAGGTGGCAGAATAGCCTCTCTGCCATAAATGAGAAAAAAGGGAGAGTTACCTATAGTGGTTTTGGGTGTTACCCTATTATCCCACAGTGCGTTCAGTAGTGCATTGTGCCAGTTCTTGTGATTTTCAACCACTGTTCTCTTGATAATTTTGATCAATTTCTTGTTGGTTGATTCTGCTAAGTCGTTGCCCTGGGGGTAGTAACTAGCAGAATACTTCAGCTTAATTCCTTTCTCCAAAGCGAACTCACTCATCTCAAGAGAAGAAAAGTATGAAGCGTTGTCAAATACTAGACAATCAGGGATACTGAAACGAGTAATAATATTCGAGTTCATAAAAGCAATCACCTGACTTGTGTTAACAGTTCTTAGCGCGGTGGCTTCGGACCATCGAGTAAAGTAGTCTGTGGCTGTCACAATATACTTGTGTTGTTGTGAGGACGGAGGGTTAATAGGACCTATGATATCAAGGCCCCATTGCTGGAAAGGAGAATCCACTGAAACGGGTTTCAAGGGAAAGGCTGGTTTTTGTAACCGCCCTAATGCTTTCTGACAGATAGTACATTTACGACACAAGGCATGGGCATCCCTAAAAAGCATGGGCCAGTAGTAATCGGCTCTTAAAACCTTATGAGTAGTGGTGTTGCCACCGAAGTGACCACCAGCTTCTCCTGCATGCAACTCAAGCAACACTCTTTCTGATTCGTCTTTCTCGAGGCAACGCATCAGTACGCCATCAAAATTCTAACGAAACAGTATACCGTTAACTAGATGAAAGGAGGTGGACTTTAGTCTAAACGCTCTTTTCTTGGTAGGGTCAAGGTGACCGGGTGCTGATCCATGTTCAAGATAGAATCTAATATCGTCGTACCAAGGACTTAGGAGGTTTTGTGCGCAACAAATCAAACTTTGATCGCATTGTTCTAGGTTTGATGTATCACTATCTTCTTGTTGTCCTGTTTCCGAATCAACAACCAACTTACACAATCCTTGGCCTCTCACGATCTAATCTGGGGTGATATCTAAGTTATACTCCTACAAGGAGGTGACCCAGTTGGATCTCTTCTCTCCTAACTCCTTCTGCACTAACAAGTTCCTTACGGAAGGGTAGGGGACAATGACTTTCGTCCTTGAATTCAAAAGATAGGACCGGAAATGCTTAACTGCTTTGAAAACAGCGTAGGCTTGCTGATCGACTGTTGGGTAGTTAAGTTCAGCACCTTTGAAAGCAGATCTCATAAAGGCGATGGGTTCTTCGTCGTTCTCGTAATTCTTTTGAGTTAGGACTGCGGCATAGGAATGATCAGAGGCAAAAGTATAGAGTGTAAAATCTTGAGAGAAGTCAAATCTCATGAAAGACGGAGCGTAAATTATGGCCTTCTTTATAGCATTGAAAGCTTGGTTTTCTGGAGATCCCCAATGATATTGGGTGTCTTTCTTAATTAGGTTCTGCAAGGGTCTGACCATTTCGGAGAAGCTGGGGATAAATCTTCTCACGAAGTTAATTTGGCCTAGGAAAGACTGCATGGATTTTTTGGATGCAGGTGGGGGAAGTTTGGCGATGACTTGAGTCCTCTCGGGGTCAATAATCATCCCATCACTAGACACAATAAATCCTATCAATTTACCCTGTTCTACTGCAAAGATGGACTTCTTGGGGTTCAAGGAGATGTTGTATTTATGGCATCGTACCAGAACGGCTCGTAAGTGAGTTAGATGATCATCTTTGTTCTTAGAATAAACATTCACATCATCTAAGTAAACTACTACGGAGTGATTGATTAAGCCTCGAAAAGATATGTCCATTGCTCTCTGAAAGGTAGCACCAGCATTAATCAATCCAAAGGGTATTTTGCGATAAGCATAAGTGCCCCACGGGGTACGGAAGGTAGATTTTAGTTGGTCTGGCGGAGACATCAGGACTTGGTTGTATCCAGAGAAACCATCCAATAAAGATAGCCTCTCGGAACCAGATACCTGTTGCAGGATCTGTTCCATGGGTGGGACATGATAATTGTCTCTGTCATACGCTTTGTTGAGATTTCGAAAATCGACACAAAGCCGAATTTCCCCATTTTTCTTCCGAACTAGGACGAGGTTGGAAACCCATTGAGTGTGCCTAATAGGAAAAATTATTTTATCACTTAGGAGTTTATTCAATTCTTTTTGAACGGTCGGTTCTAGTTTAGGGTGCATTTTCCTCAGTTTTTGTTGGAAGGGTAAGGTTTGGGGCTTCATCGGGATGACATCCTGTATGATATTAGGATCAAACGTTTTGAGATCATCGTATGTCCATGCAAAGACATCCTTAAATTCTTTAAACAATTTGACAAAAGCAGTTTTTTCTTGTCTAGAACATCCCAAGCCTAAGTTGATACACTGAGGATTTTCACTAGTTCCTAAATTGACTTTTTCATAAGACAACGAGGAACTATTGGTTTTACAATTGACCGTCTTTTTAAATTTATCTTCAAAATCATAAACTTTTCTAATCTAACTATGGATTTGGGTATCGAGTTTACCATATCTGACAGTACCTCAGGAGATTTCGGATCAGGTATTACCGTAAAGTCGTGCAAATTGTCGTCGTGTGTGTGTTCATCTATCACCACGCCTTGAAAGGTTTCTTCCATGTGCAGAAAGTTAATGATCTGTTGATCATCATCAAATACTCTCCAGTTAGTGATATTGTCAGGAACAGATGGTCGAAACAATAGCTCCACGAAGAATGCGTTTGGGGATAAGCCTTCTGTAGGAAGAAGTTTAGAAGCAACATTAGCTAGTAGATCTGCTTCAGCATTATTTAATCTAGGAATGGAATTTATATTGAAAGAAAAAAAAATATTCATTAAACTCCATACCTCAGACTGGTAACTTTTGAGATGCGGGGAAAGACAGTGTATAGAATCTCTTGCCTCTCTAACCTCTATTTCAGAGTCGCCAATTACAACCAGATTTTGAATGTTCATGTCCAAATCTTTTCTGAGACCTTGTAGTAAAGCCTCATATTCTGCAGTATTGTTAGTACATTCAAATTCTAGTCTACAAGCCATTAATGTTTTGTTACCTGCTGGATCAATAATGATGCAGCCTGCACCAGCTCCTTCTTTAGACTTAGAACCGTTGAAATATAGAGACCAAATTTGGTTTCCATCGGGCACATGGGATTGTTGAATAGAAGTTGTTTGTTGCATATATGCTACGATCTCGGACTGTTGTTCTGGATTGTTGATAGGTGAAACCTCGGCCATGAAATTTTTGAAGAAGGTGTCCATCCCTTGGACTTGGGGTGAATCAGCAGGAGGTGTATATGGTTCGTTAGGATCGTTCAAATATGTAACCGTGAACTTGAGGTAGCGCTCACGATTTGTAATGTCCCCCACCTCTTAGAGAGGTGATGAGGAGACTCAGTGACCTGGGCACCCCCACTAGGTCATAGTCTCACACTGAAGGGGGGAAAGTCAAGAAGTTAAAAGTTATATTTTTAAGTTGACTTAAGAAAG
>ML783605.1:368406-382822 GCA_009831015.1 Picea engelmannii | reverse complement strand
TGACTTACTCCTCCTTTGGGCTTGGAATGACTATTAGGTCTTGATATTGATATTGTATTTTTTTTTTAAATACCTACACAAAGGTGGCAATTGTGACATCTTTCATTTTCTTCTCGTCGCTATTGCCACGTCCAAGACGTCTCTCTTTCCACCTACAAGATTGTCACTCCCATAGCAACCACATCGGAGCTAGTAACTCATGGCTGTCGTTGTTTCCACCTGATGGACGTCGTTCTTACAACGTTCAAGAGTGTCGCTCCCATAGCAACCACATCAGAGCTAATACCTCATCCCGTCGGTCTTGCCACCTTTAGAACGTCTCTCTTGCCACCTTTGAAATGTCTCTCTTGCCACGTTTGAAATGTCGGTCTTGCCACCTTTGAAGCGTCTCTCTTGCCACGTCTAAAACGTCTCACTTGCCACATTTGCAACGTCTCACTTGCCACATTTGAAACGTCGGTCTTGCCACGTTTGTAAGGTCTCTCTTGCCATGTTTGCAACGTCTCTCTTGCCACATTTGAAACGTCGGTCTTGCCACGTTTGCAACGTCTCTCTTGCCACGTTTGAAATGTCGGTCTTGCCACATTTGCAACTTCTCTCTTGCCACGTTTGCAACGTCTCTCTTGCCACGTTTGAAACGTTGCAATATAGACAAAAACTAGTTCGTTAGAAAACGACGTCATGTGAAACAACGTTTGAGGGGGTCTGAGGTTTGTCGATCTTTCGACAATAGAAAGTGGCAATTGCGTCGAACGCGTCGTCGGAATTTGACCCAAATGCAGTAGTGAAATTTATCAAACTCTTTCGACGTATTCTTTCTCGGATGTGATCCGAGATATGGTCTTCTTTTGTCTGCTCAAAGTTGGCTAGTAATTCAGTTCCGACGTCGTATCTCACGGGTAATTGGAAATGGTTTAATAAATCCATTGTCAATTCACCAAAGGAAGAGTATAGCGAGCGGTCGAACTCGATGTACTATTTCGTAGAACTCCCTATGAGAGTGCGTTGAAACAATCACAAATGGATGAAGTCATCTCTCAAAGATTTGGATGAGCACCATAATTGGAAGGTAGTCACATGATTGCCAGGATCTTCATTAGGCTTGGCTTCAAACTTAGGAATATCCAAAGGCAACTTGGTTGGTATGGGAGGCCAATGTGGATCATGATAGATGGGGTCATTTAATAACCTTGTCAAATTTGGCAGGTGCAGAGTTTCCATAAATGGTAGCTTGGGTTGTTGGTTGTAACCGAGGAAAAAGGATCCTGGAGTTTGGGTGGCACCAAGTTGACAAGAAAATTTAGGTTGTTGGCCAGGGTTCTGGTAATAACCATGGCTATGACCAGCATACATATATTGCACTTATTGAGACGTCATTGGCTGACTCCTGTAATAGGATGTAAAGCGTTGGGCTTGTGTCACATTCCAAGGATTTAAGGAAGGGTTTCCCCCTACCGATCCGACAGGCATAGGTGTTGAGCCTTGCCCGATGTTCCATTGACTATGGAAGGGGTTTCCCCTAGTCAACATCCCTGACAAGGGAACTAATCCTTGACATGGATTCCATGGTTCTTGTGAGGAAGGAATTCCTTATTTTTCCCCCTCTGTAGGAATAGTACCCTATATAGGATTTTGTTGTCCATAACAGGGGTTGCCCCCGGCAAGATGACAGCTGACGAGAATGCAATGTTACCAAACACGCAGAATAAAGAGAATGGTGTCAAGCCAAACAACATGCTATAAGATGGAAGTCCTTGACTACTTGCTCCAAACGAATTATAGTTTATGTTCGACCCGGAGGAGTGTTGGTGAGCCCCGCCAAGTGAAAGGGATGAAGGAGGTATATGACCCCCTCCATAAGGGAAATCATTATAGGGATTTGACGTGCCCCCCATGGATCCTTGCACAGGAGCATTAGAGATCCCTGCCCCCAGACCTAAAGTCTTTAGAGTGGAGTAGGAAAGTACAGTGCTTGTATCAAAGCTAGACATCCCATATGAGAATGGAGGGCCTGTCGCACTCTGGGTAAATAGAGCAGTGATCGCCGCCATTGATGAAATCAAACCATTGCCCAAGGTAGAGGCAGTCGAGACCACAGTGGCCTGGACCAGTGATGGTTGTTTAGGAGGTGGAACACCCCTTGTAGTGATAGTCATAGAGGGAATATGAGTATTCCCTGAAGAATTAGCAGCGTTTTCTTCCATTTCTACTTGTGACACTATCTGGCGTTCGTAAGGATAAACCTGTACAATGATGGGTGCCGATAGATAATTGTTTGGAGGTTCATACAGACCAAGAGCTTGTGATATAAGGTTAGAAATGATTGGTTCCTCTAGAATAAAATGTTATTCTCTCAAAAATAGGTCAGGCAAATTTTCCTATAACCCGGTTGTCTCAAAAGACCCTTGTTGGTCTAGTTTTCTCCTTAGCGATGGTGGGGGGGTGGTGGGGGGGCTTGATATCAACAGACGACAAGCCAAAAATCCTTCACGACCGTTGGAACTCATGATCCTCCACTATGTGAGAATATCAAAGACATGCTAGGGATTTCTATAATTGTTTTAAAACCAACACACACTAAAAAAAAGTACCTATGAGATCAAACAAGCAATCACTAGCTAGTTGGAAGAACAGTTACAACAATGAACACTAGAGAAACTTACTAATGCAAGTGAAACTCATATGGAAGCACCCTCTGGGTATACTCTACAAAGCATGGCCCGATGTCTGTCCTAGGTACCATGGTATACCCTCGAATTCACCTGTGTAAGTCATTAGAATGATAGGCAACTAGGTTGCTAGTGAACAAACAATGACCAGGTGGGTACAGTTGACAGTCGGGTGGACTCAATGAACAGGGTATCAAGACTGAAACCTATCAAGGGTATCGAAAGCAAGTGTTCTGAAAGACGACTGAGGACATCAAATTGATTCGAGACCCTGCATGAAGCTTTATGGCAAATGTGATTAAGGAAATCCCAAGATAATCCATTTATATGTGTTCCCCACAACGCTTGGTCCAGCTTTGGAGGGGTTATCTCTGCTACCTTTCCACACACGACCTCTTGTTTATCCCCTGTGTTAGAGGAAGGTCCCGGATAAATTTCACGATACTAGAATTTTTAGCACTACCTAGCACAGACTCTTATGTTTTTCTTTGTATCCTTGAAGAGTTTCCTCTCCAATCCTAAATCAAGGCTCTAGCCTATACTAGTTGATGGACCCTACAAACATAAAGTCTAGTTGATTTTAATTAATCATTAATTTTATTGGTTTTCTTAAGTCAAAGGGAACGAAAGTGAAACCAGTGATGTTTTTTAGAGACGAAAGAGAAGAGAATATAATGAAACTGAAAACAAACTAATTCTTCTTCATAAATTCAAATTTGCACATTTAAACTCTTTAACCAACTTTTCAAACTACTTTTTTTTTCTAAGATATTTTAACCTAAAACTCAAAACAAGATTTTGCTCGAAAACGAGCTACTTATTATCCTAAGTAAACAACCAAGAACTTATGAAAGCATTCTTTTTCCTGATTATTAATGCAAACAACCAACTACTTAACCAAACAAAGAAAGTGAAATCTATATTTTTTTATTATGCTTCCAAAACAAGAAATTTTAAAATGTATTATTTTCTTCTTTTCTGGAGAGAAAGGGGAAAAATAAAGACAAGACAAAACCAAGAGATGACTTCTATCCCACATGCATATCACAGGGAGTCACTGACCAAACCCAAAAAGGATGATTGGAAAAGACTCGCAGACTTGTCTCAAACCCTATAAAGAAAACACAAGAGATCTTTGAAAAAAGAAAAGCTAAACTGAATTCAAAACTAAGCTATAGAATGTTATAACAGAGACCAGGAATGGATCAAGAAAACCCCTGAGAATTACAACTTCTGACAGGGAAGAGGATGACTACCTCTTAAAAAAAAAAATCTTCAACATGGGAACGCTACTGACACTTCATCAACCAACATATGTACACAGGTTGTCCAAAGGTAGGGCGTGTATGTACGCTTGCAAGCTCACTATAGGCTGTGTACACCTCTGTAATATCTCAAGAATGAAAACTAACAATCCAACAAATCAGGCAGGGGGTACTGGTACTGAAAACTAGAATCCCTTAAAGACACATAAACATACTTTGATAAAGAAAAGATAATATTAGGTTATACCTAGGCTACAGACTGCAACAATAGAGACCAGAACTAGATCTAGAAAACCCCTAAGAAGGATCACTTATGACAGGGAAGAGTATGACTTCCTCTCCTTAAAAAAAAAATCTGAACTCAGGCACGCTACTAACACCTCAGCATCCAACGTATGTACATGGGTTGTCTAAAGGTAGGGCGCGTATATACGCGTGCAAGCCTTCTACGGGCCATGTATACCTCTGTAAATTCCTAAAAAAGAAAACAACAATCAAGTAATCAAATCAGGGAGTACTGGTATGGAAGACAAGAATCCCTACAAATTCAGAATCTTTATGAAACTAAAAAAAAGGGTAATAAAATCAATTTAAAACACCCAAAAAATTATCCCCAAAAAGCCTTGGAGAACTTCCCCAGTACGGTCGCCAATTCTATTGTGGGTGGGAAAACCCCCTATGGTCTAGCACTAAGGGTTCTGCAATTCATGAAAAAATGACCATCTAAAGTCTTCTACTTTTTACCATCATCCCATCATAGAACCCACATTCATACATAAACACAAGGGTAAAATGATCCAATTACTCTACCTTGACCTATGTGTTTGGTGTCGATCCTTTTGTGTTCGGTTTCTCCTCGACTACAAGTCTCCTCCCAAAGCCAACCTGCATTCATAAACAGACAAACAAAGAACTCCAAACATGCATCTTATATATGAACTAATGGGTTAGAGATTCTAATAAAATATAATCAAAACTAAATATTGAACACCTCATATGGCGGGACGGGAAAAATAATTCTTTTTATTAACCTCACAAAAGTAACTTGCAATGGTGAGATCGACCACTGCTTCTCAAATCCGGTCCTGGGCTCCTCTTCAACTATGCACCAACCACTTCCACATATGCTTCTCCTCACAAAATGGTTGCAAAATATTTGGGCAAGGGGAATACAAAAAAGGGCAGAGTTTCTTTACTCTTATTTTCCTCCCTTGAAATGGGATCCCTACCTCTTCTTTTATAGGATAAAAGAGGGTAGTTATCTAGTTGAGTGACCGGCTATGGGTGGTCAAACGTCTTAGGAAATTACCCGAAAATATGTATTACATCTGCAACTTTCTATTTTTTTTTCTTTTGTCAGTATACGCGGGTTGTAGTTGATCATCTAGTGTATACACTCATGCAGCAGTGGTGCAGGGTGCATATGCCTTCAAAAGGGTGGCTTTCAAAAGAGTTGTTCAATGGTGGCTTGGGAAAAATGGCAAGTGAGATGGCCTGATGCCAGGTATGCATGTCTAGTAAATTAGGGTTATAACAAAGACAACAATATGGATGGTATATAAAATGATGATCCAAATACATATGGTAACAATATAGATAGTCTATTGTTAAATTTCAATGATGATGAAGATGATGCAAGTCAAGATGAGGATGATAATAATACTAGATACTTGAAATAACATATGAAAATTGGCAATGATACATTGGATGACATTGTTGCAGACAATAATGTTAATGATCAAGATTTCTAAATTTTTAGAATTATTTGTAATCCATGTTTTAAAAATGTTGATTCTTATGGCCCAAACTTTAAAATTCTTTAGTATTATTTGTGTCAATACAAATTACTTATTGCAATATCCTTAAAGTGTCTAATGTTTTCTATGAATTGTTTGAAAAAACAATTAGGATTGCTTTTATAAGAGTTAGCATGGTTAGTGGTCATTTATTTGTTGATAATGGTTTACATGTGTTGTGAAGTTATTGGTTAGACTTAGACTGAACTAGAATGAAGAACATATTCAATAACAATACATTAAATATGAATTTGTTAAAAAATATAATTACATATATCGTATATGTAAAACAATGTAAATACAAACTGTTAGACTAAATGTATCCAAAGTTTGTTCATTAAGTTATATTTATAAAAAAAAAGTATTTCACTAAGCTTAAGCCTAAGACATTAACCTGTATACCATCTAACCCCTAACCCCTTAAAACATGGATGATCTCAAAGATTATGTGGGAACATCAGACATCCTTAAGTCTTGAAACCCTCCCATACAATCTGTTAGCACTCCGTAAATCTATTCGGCTAATAAAAAAACGATGAAGGTAACTTTTTCAACCAACTTTGAGACCTAAAACTAGCCTTTCAGATCTAGAGAAGGCTCTCTCATAAATGGCACGGTCTTCGCGCAGGATATGACTTTGAAAACAATGGCTAGATTTAACACCTATGATAAAATGGGTTCTGGTTATATTGGCACAGAAAAGTAATACTTGGGCTATGGGGTCGATCTAAGGAAGAGACGGGACAAATGAATCAGTGACTAGATTCGAGAGGATAAAGCTAGGAGAGAAACAACCTTCAGTGTAAAACCATAATGTGTGGCTAGACAAATTACAGGAAGTAACTCAAGAGCATCATGTGGACGAATTCAGAGTCATCTTGAGAGGAAAACGTTTTTTCTAAGTGGCGCGAACAAGGGGCATTGTACAATGAATCCAAAAGTTCGATAATTCATTATGAAATAGACAAAAAGAGATATGAAATAAAGATAAAAATAAATCACATACGCAAAGAAATAAGCACAATACATCCAACTATCACAACTAGAATCTTTTCATCAAACCATAGGACCTTTGCATTAAATTCCGGTCAAAACTCAGATTACATACAATAGCTATCATCTACCCAATTTTCCAACCAACTTCTTTTACATGAAAATGATCCCCGTATATAGAAATTAATGTTACCCTTGGATGTTAGAGTCGAGATACTCTCTCCTGGAATCATGGATCCATTTTCTTTGAAAGAGAACAATAACTTCAAGGAATTCACTAAAAATAGAAAACTCGACTTTGCCAAATCATAATCGTAACCAAAATATTATTTACAGTCATTGATCATGATCCAAATTCAACCATATGGTTGTGATGAGCCATTATTTTTTGTGCAGACCCCCTGCCCTCAGGCTGAGATCCACTCAGGATCTTCACTAAAACCACGCCAAGGTTTAATTAAACCCTTTGTTTAAGCCACAAAGGACTTTGGGTTTCGGGAGTTAGAGAATCCCGGTGTATTTCCACAACTCTTGTCAAATGTCAAAATGCCAATTTTCAGTGAAGGTTGATTCCCTCAATGCGTTGAACACATGCCACCTGTTACCCACTAGTTTCGTCTTTTGGGACTTCGAGCGAACAACCAATAGTCATTCCTCTTCCCTTATGATTCCCTGAAATCCAAAATTCCAGAATGCCAAAATGGGCTCAAAGTCCCATGGAATGTGAGATCGATGGCCTTTTGGGATTTTTGTCGAAGCTTGACCACTCCTTTTACTTTCGCCACACGTACCCTTTGACTGAGACTTGGGACCCACCTTTTCGGCGTTTCTCTCTTTGCTATTTCGGGAGTTGCGTTGACCATGCAACTCTACCTATTGAGTCCCAAAACCTCAAAACTCGATTGGTTCCCAACGGCTATTGTCCCTCGACTTTTCAGGAATTTTTCGTTTCCCTCTTCGGGATTTCATAAACCGGGAGTTTGAAACTCTCAATTCCAAAGTCACTACCTCCTCTACTTCTTGAACTCCGGAAAGACGAAATGTCGAAATCCCACACCAAAGGCACATCGCGTTTCACAACTTTGGTATTTTTAATGCAAAGGGTCCCGATTCCTTGTCATTGAAATTTCCAGTATGCCGAACCATGAATTACCGAAATGTCGAAATCCCACACCTAATAATCCCTTTTGTGATTTGGGAATTTGTGTGATCAAGGATTTTGGCCTGCACTCCAAACTTATGAATCCTGAATTCCCAAAATGATCTGATGGCTCAAAATGACCATGATCAATAGTCCATGTTGATTCTTGATATCAGGGTGGTGGGTTCATCCAACTCCTAACCACCCTACAGCTCCTCTGGATCCTATAGTCCTCACGACTTTGTGAGTTCTCCACGGAGAATTATGACCACCATATGCACTCCTCAATGACTTTTGTCCAACCGACTCAGTGTTCTCCCTCCTGAACTTGACTTCTATGAGATGATTTCAATCTCCATCCCCCTTTGAGCACTTCAAAGGTGTTATCCTTCCTGATATTTCACTTGTAAACTCAAGCTTCCTGAAAGGATACCTGCTCGCACTCCTTGTGGAAAAACTTCAAATAACCTCTGGTTATTTGAGTCTTCAACCCTGTGGACTCTTTGCAACAGTGGTCCTTCAACCTTCCTTATGGATTTATAAAACCCAAGGATTCAATTGGCCTGCGCACACCTTGCACGACTCTGTGCTTCACCTGCACTTTAGCTGGTATGAGAACAACGGTATCTCTCCTTATCTTTCTGAGATAAAACTCAGACCCTCCTCAACACACACCTTGTGGACATTCACTGCACTCCTTGCAAGAATTCTCAGGAAGAGAAACAATTGAAACTCATTCTTCTCCTCTCTCAGACTTCATACATTCAACATGAAATCACACATAACACAGCATTGAAACAAATTCATAAAAGAGAAACAAATCAACTGTAATTATACCATTCAACAAATGTAAATAGTAAGCATCATAACACCATGAAAATTGAGTCAAAGCTTCATATATTAACTCAAGTTCTCCTATACATGGTTTCTTCTCTACAACTCTTTGTTACAGCTCTACAACTTATGAATTCTTAATGATCATCAAAAGTTACTATGATACAAGGGTGAGGGTGTCTATATTTGTTTTCCCTCCTATACTTCTAAACTGTCTAATATATTAAATTAAATCTACCTACTTGCATTTATCACGCATAAATGCCTCTACCTTTGACAGATGAGAGCAATGCTCAAGATCTGTTTACAACATCTAGATATAAATGTAAGTACGCTTCCCTTAGCTATTATATTAATGTCCATTCAGTAATTTTTAAAAACGTTTCAAAATGTGTGTTGGTGCTTTTCTAGCTGTCTTCTGCTTTTAAGTTGCTTGGCTGGCTTCTTATGATGCTCCTGCATCATACTCCCTCGCTTGAAAATTTTCATGAACTCCTATTCATGAGCTCTTGCACAGTCTGTCCATGCCTATGAATTGTTTCTTCATCCTCCCAATTTGCATCTTCAACTAGATGTCCCTTCCATTTGACCAAGTATTCAAAATACTCTTTTCTTCTGGTCTTTTTGTTAACCCTTTTGTTAATTATGCTTTCCATCTGTGGCTCTACAGCTACAGGCATTTGTTTTTTCCATGGAATTTCTTTTTGTTCCTCCTCTGTTCCTTCTTCTTCAACTCTATAAGTGTACAAATCCACAACATTGAATATCGGTGAGATTCTGACCCCATCAGGTAATTCAATCTCATATGCGTTTGCCCCAAATTTCCTTATGATCTTACATGGTCCAATCTTTTTCATCTTCAACTTATTATACGTTCCCCTTGGGAACCTCTCCTTCCTCAGATGCGCAAGAATCAGATCACGAACTTCAAATTGAAGTTCTCTCCTGTGTTGATCTGCTCTCTGCTTGTATTCTTGACTTGAACTCTACAATCGCTCCTTAACTCGACTGTGAAGCTCCTTCATTCCTTCTACAAAGTCCTCTACACTAGCACTCCTAAATTCATTTTGTTCCGAATATTTCAATTCAAAAACGCCCCTTGGTTGCATTCCATATACAATCTGGAATGGACTCTTCCCTGTGATTCTATTGAGTGAATCATTGTAAGCGAATTCCGCCTGTGGCAGAATGTGATCCCATTGACTGTGGTGTTCAGTCACTAAGCTTCTTAACAAATCTCCCAAGCTCTTGTTCACGACTTATGTTTGTCCATCCGTCTGAGGATGATATGTTGAGCTAAAAGACAAAATTGTCCCCAACTTCTTCCATAAGGTCCTCCAGAAATTCCCTACGAACTTGGTATCTCGATCAGAAATGATACTCTTTGGAAAGCCATGAAGTCTAACAACTTCCTTGAAAAACAGGTTCACAATATGAGTTGTGTCACTGGTTTTCTGGCATGGTATGAAATGTGCCATTTTTTAAAATCTATCAACTACCACAAAGATTGAATCATATACTCTCTGTTTCCTTGGCAGTCCTAATATGAAATCCATGCTCACTACATCCCATGGCCTTTCAGGTATGGCTAATAGTTGGTATAACCCTATGTTCTGCCTTTTTCCTTTCGCGTGTTGGTAAATTTTGCATCTATCCATGAATTTCCTAACATCTGCCCTCATCCCTAGACAAAAATATGATCTATTCAACTTTGAGAATGTCTTTTCATGACCAAAATGTCTAGTCAATCCTCTAGTGTGTTTTTCCTTCAGCAGGTTCTCCCTCATGGAGCCTTTCGGAATACATAGTTGATTTCCCTTGAACAATAATCCATCCTGGATCATGTATTCAGTCCATTGGCTTCTATCCCTGAGAATTGGATTCTCAAATGCCTCATATGCCTCTTTAAAATATGATTCATCCTTGTACATTTCTATGAGGTTATCAAAACCCAAAGTCTTGACTCTGAATTCCCGCATAAGAAAACATTTCCTGCTCAAAACATCAACAACTTTGTTAGCAGTTCCAGAAATATGCTTAATCACAAAAGTAAAATTCTGCATGAATTCAACCCATTTAGCATGCTTTTGGTTCAACTTCTCCTGTCAACTCATGAATTGCAAAGCGTGATTATCATTTTACAAAACCAATTCCTTGGGAACCAAATAGTGTCTCCATTTCTTCAGTTCCTATATGACTGCATAGAATTCTGTCATATGTGGAGTACTTAATCTTCGCTTCATTCAGTTTTTCACTGAAATACATGATCGACCTGTCGTCTTGGCTCAAGACCACTACAATTGCAAATCCAATCGCATCACACCTAACCTGGAATGTTTTGATCAAATCAGGCAAAACTAGAATTGGTTGCTCAGTGATCTTCTTCTTCAGTAGATTGAAGCTCTTCTCTGCTTCCTCCATCTGGTGAAAATATTTGTTTCTTTTCTTCACCGTATCCATCATTGGTGTGCTAATTCCACTGAAGTTTCGGATAAATTTCCTATAGAAGCTATCCAACCCATGGAAGCTTTGTTCTTCAAATAGACTCTTCGGCGATGGCCAATTCTTAATCGCCTCTATCTTTTCCTGATCCATTTTCAGCTCATTTGCAGAGATAACAAAACCCAAACAAATGAGTTATGTCCTCATAAATGATGATTTCTTCACATTGATCAACAATTTCTCTTGTTGTAATCTTCTCATTACTGCAGCTAAATTCTTTAAGTGCTCTTCTTTAGTTTTGCTAAAAATTAATATATCATCAAGATATACAATGACGAATTTCCCAATGAAATCCTTCAAAACTTCATTCATCAACCTTATGAAATTATTGGGCGCATTTGTTAAGCCAAATGGAATGACAAGACATTCATACAGCCCCTGATTCATCTTGAATGTTGTCTTCCATTCATCACCTTCTCTCATCCAAATTTGATGATACCCGCTTTTCAAATCAATCTTTGAAAAAAACTTTGCTCCACTCAAGAAATCCATCAAGTCATCCATCGTTGTCAATGGAAATTTGTATCTGATGGAAATATTATTGATCGCCCTTGAATCTCTATACATTCTCCAACCTCCATCTTTCTTTGGGCTGAGCACTGTCGAAACAGCGCATGGACTCAAGCTTTCTCGAATCAATCCTTTTTCCATTAAGTTATGGACCTGCCTCTTAACTTCTTCATTTTCCTATGGCGTCAACCGATATGCTTCTTTGTTCATAAAACTGGCTCCAGGTATAATATTGATATGATGAATTATACTCCTTATCGGTGGCAACGAACAAGGTAGTTCGTCCACTACTATATCAGCAAACTCTCCCAGCAACTCCTAGATTTCTTCTGGTAAATCATCTATCCTCATACTGGTCAAAACAATTATGGGCTTCCTAACCATAATAAATTGTGTGTCTTCCTTATTCTTAACCTCATCAATAAGTTCCTTCCCACTCATGAGAAGTACAGTGTTTCTCATCTCTGTTTCCACCTCTTTATCCTTAATCGACAGCAACATGTGAGTCCTACCATTTTTCTTCAGGGTGTACGTGTTATTTCTCCCATCATGAACTACGTTTCTGTCATATTGCCATGGTATACCCAATAATAGATGACAAACATCCATGGGAATGACATCACATAATATTTCATCTTTATATCCTCCTATTTTAAATGCAACTAAACATTGTTTAGTGACATTTACCTGATGTCCTTTTTGTAGCCATGAAACTCTGTATGGGCTTGGATGTACAATAGTCTCCATCTCCAGCTTTTCTACCATCTCTGTAGATACAAGATTGTTTGTGCTACCGCTGTCCACTATGACCTTGCATACCCTATCCTTAGTTTTGCAAGCAGTCTGAAATAGACTGTTTCTTTGGGCTGGGTTCTCTACCTCCTTCTCCGGCTTCAAGAGAACTTTCCTCATCATCAAATATATTCCACCCTCAGTGTCTTATGCCTCAACATTTTGTCCTTGAGCTTTGACAATGTGAGTTTCACCACCTTCTTTCTTCCTATCTAGACACTCATAGGATTTATGTCTGATTTTTCCACAAACAAAGCATTTCACTTCACCTCCTCTGCCTCTTCCTCTTCCTCTAGCTCGAGGAAAAGTATTTCTATCAGCATATTTCCTTCCTTGTGAGATTCCTCCTCTCTCAGGTTGAGTTTGAGGTTTCTTTCCCTCTTCTTTAGGTCTCTGAATCCTGTCTTGGGCAATTGTTTTACCTCTGGCTTGACTTCTACCTCAGCCTCTTTGACCTTGCTTTCAGCTCAGCTTCTCTTCAGCTTTCAGAGCTATCTGATAAGCATCTTCCACATTTCGAATGTTCATCATGCCCATCTCATCTTGAATGTCATATCACAGACCATTCATGTATCTGGCAACTTTTTCATCATCGCTTTCCCGATGATCTACTCTAATGTTTATCCTGTAGAATTCTTCAGTGTATTCCTTCAATGACATCAACTTCTGTCTCAAATTCTTCATCTTCCGAAATAGAGTGATTTGATAATCCCTGGTTTTAAATTTGGCTTTCATCTTTGCAACCATTCTATCCCAACTTTTGATTTTTTTCTTTCCTTTGCAGCATCATCAGCCTGCAGTTCATCCCACCACAGTGCCACCTACCCTTTAACTCTGGTAACAACATGTTTGACTTTCTTATCTTCCTCGACATATTCATAGTCGAAGTATTTGTCTAGAGCTCTAATCCAGTCTAGAAGTTCTTCAACATCTAAGTTTCCCTCATACATGGGAATCTCCATTTTTGCTCTGACACCTATCCTTGCAACAACCCTGAATAGGCGTTCATCTACAGCATCTTTGAGTGCAACTTATTCTCCTTTGTTTCCATATTCATTTTCAATTTCAACCTCGTTGATATCCCCAGTGTCGACTGTGTGCCTCTGTGTTGTCTCCATAGTATCAAGTCTGGCACGTAACTCACGCAATTCTCTTTCCACTGCTGGATCAGGCATTAGCTTATCTCTTCTTCTCGGTGACATGGCTTAAACATTTTACTCTTTTCTCTCTGCTATGGAAAGCAAATAATTTTTTATGTGCTCTGATACCACAACTGGTGCATATCAGACTACTCCTTCTCCTTTAGCTCCTCCTTCCTGAAATATACAGACAAAATCAGGCTCTGATACCACAACTGGCGCAGACCCCCTGCCCTTGGGCCGAGATCCACTCAGGATCTTCACTAAAACCATGCCAAGGGTTAATTAAACCCTTTTTTTAAGCCACAAAGGACTTCAGGTTTCAAGAGTTAGAGAGTTTCTGCAAGATACCAGATATATATAATATGCAGAACAGAAACGAAATGCTAGAAATAACAGAATAGCAGTAAAATATCCAGCATAATCTTCACAATACACATAAATGATATACGAAATAGCAACAGAAATAGAACTTGAACAGAAATAGCACTTGATTCAGATAGCAATGTTCACAGGCCTCTTCAAGGGGGCAACCTCCAATCGAGCAGAGCTCTGTTACAATAATATCCAAGCTCGGGTTCTCATACCCTCGACTCCTATTTATACTAAAAAGAAGCATCTAGAGGAAGATTCTTCTAGAAGCGGAAGCTTCTATTAGGTCTTCTTACATCCGCCTTATTCTATTTTATTGAAAGGTCTTATTTAATATTGACCTTTATTACATCCGAATACATTGATCTACCTATGTGCGGGTTAGGACCTTAACATGTCCGCC
>ML783605.1:340509-353558 GCA_009831015.1 Picea engelmannii | reverse complement strand
GGTTAACCCTAAAATAAGGAAAGTGGGGCCAAGTGACCTAGAAGATGTTTTTAAGGAAGCTTCTTGGAGAGTATAAATAAGAGGCAAGGCTCTCTAATTTTAATCACACTTGAGCATATTGAATATCTATAGGTTTTTGAGGTAACCAATGATATCTAAGCCAAAATTATGAGGGAAGGTGAAGAAAATAAGGCCGAAATGCAAGGAAGGATAAATTCTTTTGATGGTGCTTTCTAAGGTATGTTATTTACAAGTCATCTCCCCATTTTCGCTATAAATTTTTTTCTATAATGATTCAGACCCTGGAATTACTATTCCATTGAGAAAATATATCCAAGTTTCTGTGGTAAAAAATCTATCTTGCGGGTCATTGTATTTTTGGAGTTACACTCCGTGGAAAATAGGGTTTGTGGCTAGTCCTGAAACTAGTCAAAAGCAGGTGTTTCAGGTAAAAACGTCATAAATTATTCATAACAGATCCAAATTCATTGAAACTAAATGTGTTGGTTAGGCTACAATATTTAGTATGTTGTGTAATAGTTTCAGATCAATTCAACAAATATTCTGTGCAGGGAACGCTCTACATCGTCGCTCTCTAGAATAAGCCAGAATTCAGCAAGGCATGTCATTTTTTCTATAACTCCTTTTCTGAGAGGTTCCAAGTAGTTACACCTGGAGGAATTTCATAAAACAAACTGAAGAAAATTTTATATCATTTTCATATATTTATACATTGCAGGTACAAAGTTATGATTACTTCAAGTTAGGGTTGTTGACTAATCCAAAACTAGGCATGTGAGACTAAAGAAAAGTTTGATGAAAATGCTAGTCTCTTGTTGTCAAATTTAAGGAAGGTGTTGACACTCGGAACTGAAAAGGGTTGCAAAAAATCAATCCCGAGGCAACCTCGAACCACTTTGGATTGGAAGCTGCCCTCCCCCAACCCGAGAGGGATCTCTCGAACAATGTCACAATATGAATTTAAGTAAGCGTGAAATGGTGGGCAGATTTATGGGTAAAAGATGGTCTTGGATTTTTAGAGTTTGGGGGTTAAAAAATGGAAATGGTATATTGGTCATGGAGTCAAATGAAAACCGAAGAAAAGAGATAATAGCAGTGATCAGATAACTTGCGGAAAGTGAGGCAAAGTAAGTCTATATTTCAACACTTTGATTGTCAGGTGTGGTAGGCAGAAAAAAGTAAAGGAAAGGCCGATGTAGCAGAGAATATATGTATAATTCTAGAAGTGTAGACTGGTCTTACACCGCTCATAGATGGTGCAGAGGAAAGACAACAAACAATTACAGAAAACCAACATTCATTCGCTATAGTAGTGGTCGTACTAAAGTATAACAAAGCACATCAGTTAGAAGAAAACGAAATTGTAATACAGTCGTGACGGAATAAGGAACAAATAAACAATATGGTAATAAAAATATCAACGTGGGTAAGGAACATATAATGAATTCCAAACAAATTTAACACAGCTAAAAAGAAGAAGAACATACTGAAAGAAATCGACAGTGATGAATCTCACAGTCACAAGTAAAAAATCATCTTTATTTATCCAATCTTGGCTTACAAAATAACTCGGCTTGCAAGAAGAGCCCCTCTTCGAAAGAGTTTTTCCCAGCTTTCCCCCCACCCCCCTTCTATTACATACATCATTCGCTTAAAAGAAAAATCTAAAATCAATCTCTTTGTGTTCCGGGGAATGTGAAACCATTTGTCTTCATGGAATATGGTCGGACCTCCAAACTAGCCGAGCTGTATCGGTCCTTCACTGATAATGGCCCTTTGCATTTCGATGAGCTGATGGACAAGTGGAAGTGTTCCCCTCCACGTTCTGCACCACCACCGACGAGCACCTGGTGAATGGTCTTCCCCCATCGTCACGCAAATGGTAACGCCCACATGAAAAGATCCCATTTTTGTTGGTGCAACAGGGTTTACAATCACTACTTGCTGCTTAATATAGTTATAAAGTTCTACATGAAATAGATGATCTGAAGAAAAAAAAATCTATTGTCTTGCCATTATTATGTTTGGATGACCCCGATCCCTCATGTCTACTAAAATGAGGAAGAACATCATCGTATATTCATATGTATCATATCTTGAATAAAATGCACATCCACCTTATCTTTATCTGGCATTCTAACAGTAGTATCAGAGTCACCTCATCTCTTAGGCATGAATTAAGCTATGGTAGTCTTCCCGATATGAATCATGCAGAAAACGCATCATTTCCACAGGAGTTTTCATTCCATTATGCATAAACGCTTCTTCCCTCTTTATGTGTACCAGTGTGCACCCCTACTATTATGTCCATCTGTCTGGGCATTTCTAGCGTGTAAAAAACGTCTCTCTGCCTTCTTAGGATGATTCTCTACCTCTTCCAATCTAACCCATGCTTTGTTTCTCTGGTAATTCACTGACCTCATTTCTGACCTCTTTTCTGCCACTCTGGACAAGGTTTTTAGAGTAACGACTCTTGGCTTTCTTCAACGTGCATAGATCTCTAATCAAAAACCCTAATTTGCCTCACGTCCACATGAAACCCTAATGCATGCAACCAACGAGGCATTGCATTCGAGTGACCGACGTGAAGAAGCCATTTCCCAAGAAATTTCATGGCATCATTTGGATTTGCGCAACTATTTTGAATCTCATTCAGGGACTAGATAGGATGGTGTACAATTGTGTTGTGAAATCCTTGCCATGCAAGATCACGAATGTAACAATTTTGGTGTAGAGAGATATGCTCCAATTCAAAGTTTAAAAACATATTTCTGAGTCCCAGCATGTTGTTTTTGTACGGAAAATGACACAAATGACACCAAAGATCAAAATTCTCGGATGGTTGAACTGTTTTGAACGAGATTTTCTCTGTAGCAAATTTGGCCGCAGATTTGAAATCTTTTCGGTATAGAACGAAGAAATTTAAGGTTCCTATGATTCTTACTATAGAAAACTCTGAAGGCGGCTCGACATCCTTTCGTCCAAGAATGACGACTGTTGCATTGAAGGCATACAGTCCTCCTGCATAACCATACGTCTTGCTCATAGATGTCGTTGTGACCAAGAAGCATCACAGTAGTTGTTTGATATGGTGATGGCAGTGGATCCCATGATTGCATCGATTAGCCCGTCGTTACAGTTGGAAAGAGAACAATGGTCTATCCAGATATAGCGTCCTTCGAATGTTGAAATTCCATCGCCATCTACCAGCGTTCTCCATCCATAACACTCTGGGGAATCCCTCATTACTCTCCTTTGATAAACTTGATATGGTTGTAGCTAACACACTGTTCAGGGGAAGATTCATCACCACCAGATTTTTTGAGCACCTTATCCCCTTCCCTTTTATGGAAAACTAAAACATCATTGCATCCATCCATGCTAAAAAACTAAATGGAGCACACCACAGCTGATATTCTTGCTTCAAAAGTTCATGAACACTTTCCAACTTCCACATTTGCCAAGGATGAGGTAGATTACTACTAGCACATACCTTCTCCTTTCTGAGTTATCATCTGCATACCTCACATTGTCAATTTTCTGTGATGAAGACTGTCTGGTAGAATCTCAACAAAGAACTCTTTCTTTGGCGTTCTTAGCATTTGATAAAGCCACCGTATAGAGTAGTTCTGCAACATGTGGCACAACTTCAGAAACAAATCCGGGTACACCAGAGTCAGAACCTGTGAGTAACCTCTCAGAAATAGCCAGTGTTGTATTTTGCACAAAGACTCGATCACTGTCATCTTCTGTAATGTCGTTGGAACTTGGAACCCTTTGCTTCACATTGAGTGCCAAAGTTGCGAGATGACTTGTAAAAACCCTATAGGGATGTATTATGTTGAGGATATATCTCTGTCTCATTTTCCAGTGTGAAAAGTGGTCTTGGATGGGACAACACTGTGAGATAGCGTGGATTTAACTAAAAACCTCCTTTCTCCATTTGTCTTCCAGATTTTGAAGCTCCACCATACCACAAATTTGTATTTCCAAATCTCTGTCTTCTCCTATGAAATAACAAATAATATCTAAGAATATTCGTTGATCCTCCTCATGGAGTTTGTCATAACTGATTCTAAGTCTTTGTTGTATCTCCACAGGTAGTGTCTTGGGAAGTTGATCGAATAGCCCCTCCCAGTAACTTTTGTCATTTCTTCCCGAATCAAGTGCCCCGAATATTTTCAATGATAGTGGCAAGCCATCACACGTCTTTACAAACAGACCTACCAGATCTTCAAATTCCAGTGGCGGAAATGGCTGAAAAAAAGGCATATGAGCAGAAGATTTGTTTGGAGTGTAGTGTATTCAACCCCCCTAAATTATAAATTGACGATTCTAACACCCCTGAGCTTTTGAGGACATGCTTTTCCCATGAAGTAACCAAAATAAAGCTTTTGGGACTAAGGATATCCTTAATTGGCAAAAGAACATCCAGTTGATCGACATTATCTACATCGTCTACAATAATAAGAGCGTGACAAGATGAGGGATGCCTTTAAAGTATACCTATACCTTGGGCAATACAGTCAATTTTGATATCTATTACAACATAGGCTCCATCTAGGGATGGTACTTTCTCGTAAAGTGCCAAGAACAATAGACCAGGTGCCTTCATTCATTGGCGACCTTACGCAAACGCTGTAATTCTGAGTTCTCCTGCCAGTGAAATCACCATCGGAAACTTTTTATGGAGTCGCCAGAGCATGTGCAACCAATATTTGCCTATGACCGGCTACTCAACCAGGCCTTAGGACTATGAAAATGTCGTTCTCCCAGGGATAGATATCAACTTCGAAATCCCTGGAAATGGCGCCAAAATGTTGACACTCGGAACTGAAAAGGGTTGCAACAAATCAATCCCAAGGAAACCTCGAACCACTTTGGATTGGAAGTTGCCCTCCCCCAACCCAAGAGGGATCTCTCGAACAATGTCACAATATGAATTTAAGTAAGCGTGAAATGGTGGGCAGATTTATGGGTAAAAGATGGTCTTGGATTTTTAAAGTTTGGGGGTTAAACAAGGGAAATGGTCCATTGGGCATGGAGACAAATGAAAACCGAAGAAAAGAGATAATAGCAGTGATTAGATAACTTGCGGAAAGTGAGGCAAAGTAAGTCTATCTTTCAACACTTTGATTGTCAGGTGTGGTAGGCAGAAAAAAGGAAAGGAAAGGCTGATGTAGCAGAGAATATATGAAGAATTCCAGAAGTGTAGATTGGTCTTACACCCACTGATAGCTGGTGCAGAGGAAAGACAACAAACAATTACAAAAAACCAACATTCATTCTCTATAGTAGTGGTCGTACTAAACTATAACAAAGAACATCAGTTAGAAGAAAACGAAATTGTAATACAGTCGTGACGGAATAAGGAAGAAATAAACAATATCGTAATAACAATATCAACTGTGGGTAAGGAACATATAATGAAGTCCAAACATATTTAACACAGCTGAAAAGAAGAAGAACATACTGAAAGAACTCGACCGTGATGAATCTCACAGTCACAAGTAAAAAATCATCTTTATTTCTCCAATCTTGGCTTACAAAATAACTCGGCTTGCAAGAAGAGCCCCTCTTCAAAAGAGGTTTTCCCCAGCTCGTCCCCCTCCCCCCTTCTGTTACATACATCATTCGCTTAAAATAAAAATATAAAATCAATCTCTTTGTGTTCCGGGGAATGTGAAACCATTTGTCTTCATGGAATATGGTCGGACCTCCAAACTAGCCGAGTTGTATCGGTCCTTCACTGATAATGACCCTTTGCATTTTGATGAGCTAATGGACAAGTGGAAGCATTCCCCTCCACGTTCTGCACCACCACCGACGAGCACCTGGTGAATGGTCTTCCCCCATCGTCACGCGAATGGTAACGCCCACATGAAAAGATCCCATTTTTGTTGGTGCAACAGGCTTTACAATCACTGCTTGTTGCTTAATATAGTTATAAATTTCTACATGAAATAGATGATTTGAAAAAAAACAATCTATTGTCTTGCCATTATTATGTTTGGATGACCCCAAGCCCTCGTGTCTGCTAAAATGAGGAAGAACATCATAGTATATTTATATGTATCATATCTTGAATAAAATGCACATCCACCTTATCTTTATCTGGCATTCTAACAGTAGTATCAGAGTCACCTCATTTCTTAGGCATGAATTAAGCTATGGTAGTCTTCCCGAGCTGAATCATGCAGAAAACGCATCATTTCCATGGGAGTTTTCACTCCATTATACAGAAACGCTTCTTCCCTCTTTATGTGTACCAGTGTGCACCCCTACTATTTTGTCCATCTGTCTGGGCATTTATAGCGTGTAAAAAACATCTCTCTGCCTTCTTAGGACGATTCTCTACCTCTTCCAATCTAACCCATGCTTTGTTTCTCTGGTTATTCACTAGCCTCATTTCTGACCTCTTTTCTGCCAGTCTGGACAAGGTTTTTAGAGTAACGACTCTTGGCATTCTTCAACGCGCATAGATCTCTAATCAAAAACCCTAATTTGCCTCACGTCCACATGAAACCCTAATGCATGCAACCAACGAGGCATTGCATTCGAGTGACCGACGTGACGAAGCCATTTCCCAAGAAATTTCATGGCATCATTTGGATTTGCGCAACTATTTTGAATCTCATTCAGGGACTAGATAGGATGGTGTACAATTGTGTTGTGAAATCCTTGCCATGCAAGATCATGAGTGTAACGATTTTGGTGTCGAGAGATATGGTCCAATTCAAAGTTTAAAAACATATTTCCGAGTCCCAACACTTTTTTTTTGTACGAAAAATGACACAAATGACACCAGAGATCAAAATTCTGGGATGGTTGGACTGTTTCGAACGAGATTTTCTCTGTAGCAACTTTGGCTGCAGATTTGAAATCTTTTCGGTATAGAACGAAGAAATTTAAGGTTCCTGTGATTCTAACTATAGCAAACTCTTAAGGCGGCTCGACATCCTTTCGTCCAAGAATGACAACTGCTGCATTGAAGGCAGACAGTCCTCCTGCATAACCATACGTCTTGGTCATAGCTGTCATTGTGACCAAGAAGCATCACAGTAGTTGTTTGATATGGTGATGGCAGTGGATCCCATGATTGCATCGATTAGCCTGTCGTTACAGTTGGAAAGAGAATAGTGGTCTATCCAGATATAGCTTCCTTCGAATGTTGAAATCCCATCACCATCTGCCAGCGTTCTCCAGCCATAACAATCTGGGGAATCCCTCATTACTCTCCTTTGATAAACTTGATATGGTTGTAGCTAACATGCTGTTCGAGGGAGGATTCATCGCCACCATATTTTTTGAACACCTCATCCCCTTTCCTTTTATGGAAAACTAAAAGATCATTGCATCCATCCATGCTAAAAAGCTAAATGGAAGCGCACCACAACTGATATTCTCGCTTCAAAAGTTCGTGAACACTTTCCAACTTCCACATTCGCCAAGGATGAGGTAGATTACTTCTAGCGCATACCTTCTCCTTTCTGAGTTATCATCTGCATACCTCACATTGTCAATTTTCTGTGATGAAGACTGTCTAGTAGAATCTCAGCAAAGAACTCTTTATTTGGAATTCTTAGCATTTGATAAAGCCACCATATAGAGTGGTTCTGCAACATGAGGCACAACTTCAGAAACAGATCCAGGTACACCAGAGTCAGAACCTGTGAGTAACCTCTCAGAAATAGCCAGTGTTGTATTCTGCACAAAGACTCAATCACTGTCATCTTCTATAATGTCGTTGGAACTTGGAACCCTCTGCTTCACATTGAGTGCCAAAGTTGCGAGATGAATTGTAAAAACCCTATAGGGATGTATTATGTTGAGGATATATCTCTGTCTCATTTTCCAGTGTGAAAAGTGGTGTTGGATGGGACAACATTGTGAGATAGCGTGGATTTAACTAAAAACCTCCTTTCTCCATTTGTCTTCCAGATTTTGGAGCTCCACCATACCACAAATTTTTATTGCCAAATCTATGTCTTCTCCTATGAAATAACAAACAATATCTAAGAATATTCGTTGATCCTCCTCATGGAGTTTGTTATAACTGATTCTAAGTCTTTGCTGTATCTCCACAGGTAGTGTCTTGGGAAGTTGATCGAATAGCCCCTCCCAGTAACTTTTGTCATTTCTTCCCGAATCAAGTGCCCCGAATATTTTCAATGACAGTGGCAAGCCATCACACGTCTTTACAAACAGACCTACCAGATATTCAAATTCCAGTGGGGGAAACGGCTGAAAAAAAGGCATATGAGCAGAAGAGTTGTTTGGAGTGTAGTGTATTCAGCCCCCCTAAATTATAAATTGACGATTCTAACACCCCTGAGCTTTTGAGGACATGCTTGTCCCGCGAAGTAACCAAAATCAAGCTTTTGGAACTAAGGATATCCTTAATTGGCAAAAGCACATCTAGCTGATCGACATTATCTACATTGTCTACAATAATAAGAGCGTGACAAGATGAGGGATGCCTTTTAAGTATACCTATACATTGGGTAGTACAGTCAATTTTGATATCTGTTACAATAGAAGTTTTTCAGGAATGTGATCATATACGCCAGGTCTATTACAGAGCTATAAATCATATCTGGATGATGAAATTGATGATGTCTTTTGGTTGAGGTACATGTTGAGTACATGGTTGAGACAAGTAGTTGATGAGTTGGTACATACATGAAGTGTATAGTTGATGATGTTGGTACATATTGATAAGTCATAGTTGATGAGTAGTTGAAAAATGATTGGTACATACTTGGTACATGGCTGGATGCACTTGTTTATGGTACAGGTTGATGCATGGTTGATGCATGGTTTAGATTTATTGGTACATGTTTATAGTGGTATATCTTGCAATGACAGGGTGACAGTGGTTCCATCATTCTACTTTTACTTCAGGGTGGTAGGACAGGGCAAGGATAGGTGGTTGTAGCCACCTTTCATTTGTAGCTGGAGAACATAGGGGGTTGTAGCCTCCTTCTAGTTGTAGCCAGAGAATTTGGGAGTTGGAGCTTCCCTCAGGTTGTAGCCTGAGAAACTAGGGGGTTGGAGCCTCCTTCCAGTTGCAGTTGGAAAACAAAGGAAGTTGGTGCTTCCAATGAATGTAATTCTTCAGTACATATAAGAAAAAGCATTCCATGGTTTTCTCCCGATTTGGGTTTCCACGTAAAACACTAGTGTACTGTGTATGTGTATGTTTGTTCATTTTCTCATTACTTATTTACTCTATAGTTATTGAATGATAATTCTTCATTGATATAACACTTGGATTATATGGTTAAAAAGGATTAAATTTCTCTATTATTGATTCACCCCCCCTCTCAGTAATCCAACAATTGGCATATTCATCAGGCTTCACTGTAAATATGGGTATGTTGGGTTTGATCCTTGTTATCATGGATGGAAAAATTGGGTCATGATGAATATGATGATGATGATGATGATGGAAATGAAAACCATGATGATGAATATGATGAAGAGAATGATGTCCCCAAACCTTAAAACCCTCCCATACCATCAAGGCATGCACCTAGTCTAAACATGTAAAATTTCAATGCATACCATCACATTTTGAAGAAATTTCAACATTGGCCCCATTCACTTCTCACTGTGTGGGTTCAATGGATGACGTTCATGATGGGCATGTTGGAAATTCCAAGAAATTTCAAGAGAGTTCCAACAAAGATTCTATAGAAGGGAATCACGAATGATGACAATGAGATTGACGTGCATGATGAACAATGATGAAAACGTGGATGATATAAAACATTATGTGGGAAAATCTGACATACTTGATTCTTGAACCCCTCTCATACCATCAAGGCATGTGTCTAGTCTAACCATGTCAAATTTTGACGCATACAGTCACATTTCGAAGAAATTTCAACATTGGCCCCATTCACTGCTCACTGTGCGGAGTCGGTGGATGACATTGGTGAAGGGCATGTTGGAATTTCCATGACATTTCAAGAGATTTCTAACAAAGATTCTATAGAAGGGAATGATGAATGATGACAATAAGATCAATGTGCATGATGAACATTGATGCAAATGTGGATGATATCGAAGGTTATGTGGGGACATTAGAAATACTTGAGCCTTGAAACCCTCCCATACCTTTAAGGCATGTGTCTAGTATAACCATGTCAAATTTCGACGTGTACAGGCATAAATTGAAGAAATTTCAACGTTGGACCCATTTAGTGCTCACTGTCCAGGGTTGGTGGAAGGCATTTGTCATGGTTGTATTGGAAGTTCCATGACATTTCAAGAGAGTTTCGACAAAGATTCTACAAATGGAAATGAAGAATGATGACAATGATATGTCCATGATGAACATTGATGCAAACTTACTAGATGATCTCAAATATTATGTGGGGACATCATAAATCCTTGAGTCTTGAAACCCTTCCATACTGTCAAGGCAAGTGTCTAGTCTAACCACATAAAATTTTGATGCATACAGGCTTAGTTTGAAGAAATTTCAACGTCCTCCCCAGTCACTACTCACTGTGTGGGGTTGGTGGATGACACTTTTGATGGGTGTATTGGAAGTTCCATGATATTTCAAGAGAGTTTTAACAAAACATTCTACAAATGGTAATGATGAATGATGACAATGATATGTCCATGATGAGCATTGATGCAAATGTGGAAAATATCAAATATTATGTGGGGAGATCACACATCCTTGAGTCTTGAAACCCTCTCATAATGTCAAGGCATGTGTCTAGTCTAACTACATCAAATTTCAATGCATACGGGCACAATTTGAAAAAATTTCAACATTGGCCCTATTAGATCCTAGGCGTGTGGCTCTTCCTTTTACTTATCAAACCAACCCATTCATCTATCAGCCAAGCTCTTAGTTATTTTTTCTTCTTCACTATGTGATAAGTCATTTTGTTTTTGGTCATTCCTTCTTTGCTTATGTTAGATTTTTTTCTCTTTATGAGGTTGAGTCAAGTCTTGATTTAAGTTTGGATAAGTCCTATCACCATGGTTTATATCATTGATGGATCACAAAGACTTAACCTAAGCCTAGAAGTCTAAAACTGTTGATTGAAAGAATGTCAACATTCTTGAAATCAACAAACATACTCTTTTTTTATAAGTTTTTATGACTTAAACATATTTCAAAATTTCAATAAAGCGTGTTGGCACCCAAATTGCACTCACATTTTCTTATTACCCTCAAAATCATGTGCACTATTACCCTGTGTAGTTTTCACTACAGGTTTTGCGTGAAACCTAAGCAACGCATATGCTTGACCACCATTGTCAACAAAGGAAGCTAGGGAACAATGATACCACCACGAGATCGGTGGAAGATAAGAAAGGCCAAGCCAAAGGGTTTCTAGTTTTTTGAGGCCATACCAGAGATTAGCAACATTTTTATTAGGGGTGAGTGGTTTGATTTCATATATGCATTCAATGGACACCACAGATAAATTGTGTTGATATTTGCACATAACTTTGATGGATTCTACACACAAATTCAGGATATAACCATCCACATAATAGATTATTTCATTGTTGTAGGATGTTCCCTCCCTATCAGTGGAGAGAGGTGGTTTAAGAAAGGAAAATTACCAGCTAAAGTGTGCAACCAGATCCTAGTAGTAGAACATTAGAACCTCGATTGGAGCCACAAAATCCCGATCCAATGGCTGAGAGAGGAATGTAGGGGCATCTATTCATTAATACAAAGGTACATCACTAGACAAGGTAGGTTTTAAATTGTCCATTGTGATCCTCTAAAATTTCTCATGCATTTAAACGGTGACAAAGAGATGAACCTCCCATTCTACCTGCTCAAAATCCTAACCAAGATGTCCAAACAAGTCCAGAACTATCCAGAAGTTGGTCACAGAATCCTCTACCATCAGGGGTTCATAAAAATATTGTTTTTTTTTTTTTTATCTTAGTGAATTGGGCATGTCTTGGATAGAATTTATAAAATATCTAGGGTTACAGGAAGAAGTGTGAGACACTCAGTAACCAGAAGAGCAGGGAATTGAACAACAATCAGAAGAGCAAGAGGTTGAAGTTCCCTAGGAAGCTAGGGTTTCCACACAACCTGGGAGTTCATCCAAAGCCAACCAACACACCAAATAAAATACCTTACTTGGAAAAACAAGAACCATATTAGACAAAGAAATATCCATCACTCCAAAAAAAGAAGAAATACCTCAAAGGAAATTGAGGTCATCCACAGTGAAACATGGGGATAGTTAAAGTGGTAAAGTTTATGTGATAAATTATATCATAAAGGGAGAAAAACAGGCCTTCCCAACAATCCAACCACTTCCTGAACATATTGAGGTCGAACCTGTGCCCATTGCTATGTAGGTAGAAAAAACTCCTAAATTAAAAGAAAGAAACCAACAAAGGAAGAATTAGGGCAGTCCTGAAGTAGTTGCAGATGAATTTGTGTCATTCGACACTCAGATTGAACAACCTCCTCAAGAAAAATAGGGAAGATATAAAAAGGGGAAACATGTCCCAGAAATGCCAAGAAAACCAAATCAGATGACTAGTATGAACAATTATTTGAGGCTAAACTAAAAAACTTTGTTTAATCGATCCCTCAATGAGTAGAATCCTATTGTAATTGAATATCAAGACATCGATGAAGACCCCTCCAAGTTTACCAACATAGAGGTAATGGTCATCCACACCTTGAAAGAAATGTCAGTAGGAAAGACCAATAAGAAACACAATAAGGGAAATACCTCAAGTGTTAAACCTACTGATTTGGAAGTAGAGTTCACTACTTGTCAAAACCTAGAGAAATATTTGGTGGACACTCGTCTAGACCCTAAGAAGGCTTTTGAAGAAACTAGTCCAGAAACATAGCATGTCCCAGAGAAATTTTTAGAAGAGACCAAACTAGAGGAAAAGGGGAAAATGTTGATGGTATATGAACCTATGAAATACATCATTGATGAAAAACCTAAGAAGAAGTTGAGGTATGATATGAGACCAAGGAAATCCAATCTCTCCATCGATCTCAATAGGCT
>ML783605.1:312578-337443 GCA_009831015.1 Picea engelmannii | reverse complement strand
ATCTTTGCTTGTGCTTCTACATCTTGAATATATTGTGATCTCCATGTGTTGATGAATCTTGTATGCACTTAATAACTCAATAAATTAGTAGTAGTTAGTGATTCCAAGAAAGAATTTGGCTTGGGATCATTACAAATGTCTATTGCAGTCAACACGTAAGAGAATTTGAAGCCTATGCAAGCTTGGTCTACTAGTGTTAAAGGTTCTTATCTAGTTATTGGAATACATGTGGATCCATGCAAGGTCATTAACCAGTTCTATCTTTTGAAGACTTTTGTTATGCAACTCCTTCACTTTAGTTATCAGCAGTGACTCTAGTCACATTGATATAATATTTTTGGTTTACTTAGAGATATTACTGTCAGTTGTAATAAAGGTTTCTTTCTGATAAAAACAATGTTTTGATTAGGTTGAGGTAATGAGGCCAAGAAAGGGGAGTTATCCCTATAATCTAGCACTTCAACTCTACTTCACTCAGTTTAAAGAAGTGTTCATGAATTGTAATCATAGCTAAACAATGAAGCTAATATCTAAAAGTTTGAATGTAATTCTGAACTTAACTCTAGAATTTATATCTGAGATAGGCATTCGAATCATGTTGGTGGATAAATAGATGAATATGTGAATGTAAAGAGGATCAATGTTTTGGGTGCATCAAGCTATCAGGATATAGATTGGGCTTATAAAGTGTAAAGATCTACAATTTTTTCTACTCAGTGAATATAATTTATGGTGAATAGACTATCTTTCTCTTAATCTTGTTTGTATTTTCTTCTTATTTGGATTCATGTTGAATGTCTTGCAAAGAAAATGTTCTTTCTCTTTCAGCCAATGTGTTTACAACCTGTTGAGAAGTGTATTCCAAATGTTGTTTTATGTTTAATGTAATGTGTTAGATATAAAGTTTCTAGCTGCAAGTGACAACTTGTACGCTTGTCAGTGTTTATGCTCTATTTTTATATCTTGTATCTGCTACATCAGAATGCATGCCACTGGATAAGGGAAACATTGCAATGAATATTGTTAAACCTTCCAACTAGGTCCATGCCCTTGAAACACATCCATCAATTGAACATCAAAATAAACAAAAATTGTAAAAAACCAATCATTCCAACAACTGAGGTGGCCTAGCTATCCCCTTGGTAGTCAGGTGTAGACCTTAGGACCAATAGGCCCAATTCACTGCCTATTGTGGGGGGTTGGTGGATGACATTTTTTATGGGTGTATTAGAAATTCCATGACATTTCAAGAAAGTTTCGACACATATTCTATAGATGGCAATGACGAATGATGACAATGAGACGTTCATGATGAACGTTGATGAAAACATGGATGATATCAAAGATTATGTGGGGACATAAAACATGCTTGAGTCTTGAAACCCTCCAATACTATCAAAGCATGTGTCTATTCTAACCATGTCAAATTTCGATGCATACATGCACAGTTTGAAGAAATTTCAACGTTTGCCCCATTCACTTCTCACCGTGTGGGGTTGGTTCAGGATGACATTTGTGGTGGGTGTATTGAAAGTGCCATGACATTTCAAGAGAGTTATGACAAAGATTTTATTGATGGCAATGACGAAATATGACAATGAGACGTCCATTATGAACATTGATGCAAACATGGACGATCTCAAATATTATGTTGGGACATCAAACATCCTTAAGTCTTGAAACCCTCACATACTGTCAAGACATCTTTCTAGTCTAACCATGTCAAATTTCGACGCATACAGGAACAAATTGAAGAAATTTCAATGTTGGCCCCATTCACTGCTCACTATGGGAGGTCAATGGACGACATTTGTGATGAGTCTATTGGAAGTTCCTTGACATTTCAAGCTATTTCCAACAAATATTCTATACAAGGGAATGATCAATTATGACAATGAGATGTGAATGATGAACGTTGATGCAAATGTGAATGATCTCAAAGATTATGTGGGGACATTAGACATCCTTGAGTCTTGAAACCATCCCATACCGGCAAGGCATGTGTCTAGTCTAACCATGTCAATTTTCGATGCATACAAGCACATATTGAAGAAATTTCAACGTTGGCCCCATTCACTACTCACTATGTCGAGTGAGCATATGACATTTGTGATGGGTGTCTTGGAAGTTCCATGACATTTCAAGAGAGTTCCAGCAAAGATTCTACAAATGGTAATGGCGAATGATGACAATGAGACATCCATTATGAATGTTGATGCAAACATGGACGATCTCAAATATTATGTGGGGACATTGGACATCGTCGTGTCTTGAAACCCTCTCATACCATCAAGGCATGTGTCTAGTCTAACTATGTCAAATTGATGCATACATGCATATATTGAGGAAATGTCAATGTTGGACACATTCATTGTTCACTGTGTGGGGTTTGTGGAAGACATTTGTGATGGGTGTATTATAAGTTCCATCAAATTTCAAGAGCGTTCTGACAAATATTCTACATATGGCAATGACAAATGATGATAATGAGACGTGGGCTATCTCAAAGATTATGTGTGGGGTCAATAGATGTCATTAATCTCTTGACGAGATATAATCCCTAAGAAATTAACCATTAAACTACCTAACCCTTAACCCTAAAATACCTTATCCCTTGACCCTTAATACCTTAAACTGTAACCCCCCCCACTATCCACTTAACCCCCAACAACTCAACAAGTTAACTATTTAGACATAGTAGTCATTAAATTGGAATCCAAATAGGAATCCAAACTAGAATCTATAAAGGAAACTAAGATGAATGTTAACTAGGAAGCTAAATTAGAAGCTAAACACAAAGCTAAGCTAGAAGCTACACTTGGCGCTAACTTGGGTGACAAATGGGGCATTAAATTGGGCACTAAAGTAGGTGATAAATCATGTGCTAAATTAGGATGCTAACTAGGAAGCTAAACTGGAAGCTAAAGTAGAAGCTAAAGTAGAAGCTAAACTCGAAGCTAAACTAGAAGCTCCACTTGGCCCTAACTTGGGCGATAAATAGGCCACTAAATTGGGTGCTAAAGTAGGTGATAAAGCAGGCAATAAATTAGGTGCTAAGTTAGGCTCTAAAATAGGCGCTAATAGCACCTAATTTAGCATTGAATTGTGTTGCTCAACACAAATAACACTCAAAATAGTTCCATCCTCATAAATAACACCGAAGTTTTCAAAAAAGTGGAGAAAAATATATTAAAACAGACAATGGAAGCAAAAAACAGAGCTAAAAAGGAAGCTAATCACAAGGATTTGTTGTACTGAAACAACAGAGGGGATTGGTGTCTCGTGGAGTTTGGTGCCTACAAACAACTATGGGGATTGGTGTCTCCAGTTAGTTGGTGACTACAAACATTTGTAACCGTAGGTTGGTGTCAACAAATTTATAATAAAAAAAACATTTTTGTGGTTTTCTCCTGAAAGGGTTTCCACTTTAAATGTTTGTGAATGTTAAAAATAAAAATATAGTCTTATACTGATTCAACCCCCCCTCCCCGTCTTCTCAGTATAAGTGTGTGCTCAACAAGCCAACCTATCTTTCTCTTTAGAGATAAGCTACCACCATTCTAGCCAATTTGTGTTCTACAATATTCTACTATTTTATTCATTAATAGAAGTTGAGTTTCACTATATTGTTGTACTCTCTGCTATATTTCTATGTGTGTTTCATTTAGTTCTCAATACAATTAGTATCACTTTTAACATAAAAATATAAATAATATTAGAGAATATGTAATAAAACCATAGATGATTTTAAGGATGGAAATTTATTTTAAAATGTAGAAACCTTGACGAATCTTACTAATCCTTCATATGCCAACTATAAATGTTTGACAATATTTTTGTAAAAATATTCAAATTTCTAAGGATTTTATATAGTTTGTATAAAATTTTGGCGATTTTTAAGTTCAAATAATTTTATCCTATATAATTTAGGTGAATAATTTTTAGAATAGCGAATCTTTTTTTGGGAAAACCATGGAAAATTAGGCCATGAGCGAAATTTAGCCCCTAAAATCATCCCTAAATAAAACCATGGTATATTGGAATATTCATTCAAATTTATTCATATTTGATTTTATATGCAATCTTGATGAACATATAAATCCTATATATGCAATGATCAATTCCATGTTTAATGAAATATGGATTTTACTATAATTGGCATAAATGGAATCTTCACTCATAAGTTTTGGATTGACATTTTTTTCTTGTTTGGGTACTCAACTAGCTCACAACTCCTCTTACCATCCCCAATATGATAGGAAAATTGAGATGGTGAATATATGTAGTCTAAAAGGTTATATATTTTTCTTTACATATTATAAATAGCGACAATGGGATGAATGTATACCTTTGGAAAAATGGTGGTACAACACTATCTTCTATAATCCATCCAAAATTCCCGAGTGTATCTTCTATAGTATCTTCTATGGGTATCAACCAACATCCACCATGTCACCCTTGAGATGGAAACCTAAAGTTCAAGCACTGAAGCATCACATGAAAACCAACAAGAGGTTCTCTAGGTATCGAAGGACAACTTGGTACAACACAAAATAATATAAAACAACAAGTAGATCAACATGAGAGTGCAATGCACTTTGAAGATGGGGATTATGTTATTTTGAGGCTGCAAATGGACATCCCTCAAGCAACAAAAGGAGGAAACAAATTAGCACCCAAGTACTATGGTCTTTACAAGGTGTTGTTGAGTATTGGTAATATGGGTTATAGATTTGAGTTGCCTCCTTTTTCATGTGTACATTTGGTCTTTCATGTTTCTTATTTAAAGAAGGTAATTAGTGACAAGATTCCAATTTAGAATGAAAAGGGAAAAATCATAATAGAAACTAAAATAACCATTGAAACACATTTAGCAACTGAGGACCTTAGTAATTATTGAGTACCTTATTAAGTGGAAGAACCTACTAATAGAGAATGTGACTTTGGAAGATGTGTCATTCATATAGAAGCATCGACAATCAATCAACATTGAGGCCAATAGTTGTTCGAATGAGATGAGCATGTTAAGCCCCTAACCATAACCCTCACTCATTATTATTACACTAATCATAGTTGCGTTAATTTATTATCATTTCTTTATAGCTTTGTATTTTCTATATATACATCAAGGAGACTCATTTGAATTATCATCTATTTTGTAAGGACACTCATTTTGTTCCAAGTCTCACAAGAGTATTGCAAGCCCAAAATCCAAAATCGAGATAGTAGAAATAAGTAGGATAACTATGAAGTTAAAATGTTTTTTTATGTAGGCATTTCAACATTTATTTTCAAGACTTAATAAATAGAATTTTCAACCAATAATAATTCTTAAATGTCAATTGAAATCTATGCCAAAGTAGTTGTATAATTAGACTTCTTTAATCATGTTATTCATATACAAAATCCAAAAATAAAGTCTTTAATTATCATTATAATAATTTTATTAATATTAATACTAAATACACCATTTTTACATTGAAAAGATAAATCTCTCATGAGAATTTAATTCTGTGTGGAGGATTTGTGAAAGAAAAAGCTAAAATATGTATAATTACTCATAAAATATGGAAGAGTATAAAATTTCAATACCAACAAATTATTTGAAATCTTTATCACCCATAAATTTGTTTCGTTTCAATTCAATCCATTGACAGACACATGCCGTATTGAAAATTCTGCTTTATTTTTAAATTTTCCACAACGAAACCATTAAAAAAAGGCAGGAAATTTATTAAACATATTTGTAATATGGTGGCATCCATCTCATTTTTGTTGCACATCAATCTTGCAAAGGCTAGCGTCACAAGAATGAATGGCCATGCCTATTACAGAATTGAATTGATATTAATGGCCATTCAGAATTGAATATTACAGAATTGAATTGATATTAATGGCCATTCAGAATTGAATATTACAGAATTGAATTGATATTGAATAGACGATATGACTCTAAACTAACCATACGAACACAGAGTGAGTTATTTATTTATTATTTATACGTAGACAATTTGACTCTAAACGAACCATACGAACACAAAGTCGAACAGGAACACACAAATTTCGACTGCATTTATTCTCTCCACACGATTACACAGATTGCAGGGTATGCTGCATTACACCATGCCTCTCAACCACATATGTTTTATGCAGTAGAGTGTCTTCATCCACTGATTTATGACTAAGGTACCTGATTGTTATAGAACATGAATAGCCCATGATTCTTCATGCCACCACACAGACTCAGGGAATTGTGTTTACTATGGTGGTTCGTAGTCATACAACCCTTAGATAATGGGCAGGTACTATATGCACATGATGGCGATTTTTTCAAGTGGTGGGAGTGTCATATCATCACTATAATCCATTATCCCTATGAGGAGATTCACTTTGCACATGATCTTTGTAATAGACCCAACCCCCTAAGTACCTTTTTAAGGGATGGAATATTAAATTTTTGCTTCTCTTAACAACCTTAAATCTTCTCTATCATAGCTCCATCTTCTTTTGCTCATCAAGAGATTTCCAAGGTAGGTAATTTCAATCAGAACTGAGCTATGGAGTGAAAGCGATGACCTCCCTAAATTCTTGGGTTTACATAGAAAACATCTCTCTTACTATCTCATGGCATCCACATGACATTTTGTTGTTCGTGCCAACTGTGGCAACACCCGGGTCCTGGACTGGCACTATCCTAGGATGCCATGGTGGAACCCCACTGAGCTCGTCATCGTGTTAGTAATGGACATCTATCGTCCTAATGGTGTCCTAGCCTCCTTGTTGTATTCACGGACTCGTGGGAGGTGGTCTTGCAGACTCATGGTCTATATTCATGCTTTTCATGAACCCGCTACCAACACTTAGCTTATTTTTCATTCATAGACTCGTAGATGCATAATTTTGTGCCTGCCCTTCATAAGTTCATCCGAAAAGTATCAACACTTAACCATTTTTCCACCTACACGGACTCACAGACATACAATTATGTACCTCCCCTTCATAAGTTCGTTCGAGAAGTTTCTACACTTAACCATTTTTCCATCTATGCGGACTCGTGAACTAGCGGACTCGTGAACATACACTTATGTACCTCCCCTCCATAAGTCTGTCCGAGAAGTCTCAACACTTAGATTATTTGGTGATTTTGTTGGGTTCATGGTTTGACGGACTCATGGACTCATCTAAGTCCCTTCCTCTCTTCTGACACTCATCACTTAGATTATTTTGTGATTTTTTCGGGTTCACGGGTCGGTGGACTCGTGGACCCATTCATCTTACCTTTCCAATCCCTATGAACTCGTTACGCTTTTAAGTCTGTTTCCTACACTTTACACCCACCATTCATTTTTCATAGCCTACAAACTTACTTCGCCTATTAAAGCACTCATTAAGGCTTGAACTCCACAAGGAAACATACAATCTATTATCTCAACCAATTGCAGGTTAGCCCGTGTTCCCATCATATACTCAAGCTTTCTCCATCAGTATGATGTAAATCATGAAGTCACCCTTTTTCCTCGAGCAAACTTAAATACTTACCTTCATTGATTTACAGATGAGGTTACTTGATGCCATCCCGATAGATCTAATGGTGGAGAAGGCTTCTTGGATTTTCTTTCATTGGAGAGCCATATTCCTTGGCTACCCCAACACCCCTACTCCGATCAACGGTCATGGGTCCTCTGAGAGTTTCTCCGATGGATCCAACAACTGTTAACAATTATAGATCCTTTGCAAGTTCTCATACAAGAGGGACCTCAATCCACGACCAGGATCAAAACTCCATGCCAAATCGGTGACTCTGATTCATCCAAGGAGAATCCTAGGATATATTGAATTCGTTAATACAATTACAGATCAGTGGCTCTAAACTTATTCTAGGAGAAGTATAAGGCTTACTAGACCTTCAAGGAAATGACACCTATTCAGGCAGGCTAAGGTTTTATCTCTTATTTGTTTAACGATTTTAGTGTATTGTTGTACTCTACTATATTTTCACATGTTTCATTTCGTTCTCAATATAATCTGTACCACTTTTAACATAAAAATATAAATAATATTATATAAAAATGTAAGAATACCATGGTATAGTGGAATACTTCATTCAAATTTATTCATATTTGATGTTATTTGCAATCTCAATGAATATATAAATCCTAGATGCAATGTTTAATGAAATATGCATTTTACTGTAAGAGGCATAGATCAAATATTCATTGATAATTTTTGGATTGAATTTTTCTCTTGTTTGGGTACTCAACTAGCTCACAACTCCTCTTACCATCCCCAATATGATGGGAAAATTGAGATGGTGAATACATGTCTAAAATGTTATATTTGGTTCCATACATATCATAAATAGTGGCAATGGGATGAATGGATACCTTTGGAAAAATGGTGGTACAACACTATCATCCATAATCCATCCAAAATGTTTGAGTGTATAGCACTCTATGGGTATCAACCTCCATCCATCATGTCACCCTTGAGAGGGAAAACTAAAGTTCACGCATTGAAGCATTACATGCAAACCAACAAGAGGTTCTCTACATATCGAAGGACAACTTGGGTATAGCACAAAATGTACTATAAAACAACAAGTTGATCAACATTAGAGTACAATGCACTTTGAAGAGGGGGATTGGGTTATTTTAAGGCTGAAAACATAGAAATGGACATGCCTCAAACAACAAAAGGAGAACAAAAATTTAGCACCCAAGTGCTATGGTCTTTACAAGGAGTTGTTTAAAATCGGTAATATGGGTTATAAATTTGAGTTGCCTCCTTTTTCATGTGCGCATTCAGTCTTAAATGTTTCTTATTTAAATAAGGTAGTTAGTGACAAGATATGAATTTAGAATCAAAAGGAAAAAATCACTATAATAGAAACTAAAACAACCTGTAATATCCTTGACCCAAATTATTAATTCTTTCTAGGTGAAAATTATATGAAACCCTTAAAATAATTTTCTCAATGAGGAATATTATCAGACACATGGAAAGCACACATACATGGAGAAAAATAATATGGACTCTTATTATTAATGAGAACAATAGTATAAATATCTCTAGCGGCTGTAAAAACAACTGCAGAACAAGACTAGGAATATAAACTATTGGCTACTAGGCAACTACACAATCTTCTACAAAACACACAAGGAAACCGCATATGATTCCAACATAGAAACTTAGGCTCTCCAATCCTCTCACTGCTCTTCTCTAGTATAATTCAATATCTTTATAAAATACCATAAGACAAAGACTCCAAATGAACTCTCCTTTGTCTAGCTAGGGTGGGTATTGCACCACTGAAACTAAACCTGCACTAGAAGGGGTTTTCCCAAAACCCCAACAAAAATGTTGACTACAAGAGAACTCAAATAAGATATCAAATAATAATTCCCAAAGTGCTAGGATCCCCTTCTATTTATTCTTCTTCTCTGATTCTTCTAGATCTTTCTTCTTGACCAAATCAAACCCTCACTTGATTAAAATATAATTATTTATTTTATTTAATATCTCTTTAGGGTTTGATACTTTGAATCCTCTTTTTCTTTGTTGACTATATCCTACCAGAGTCATATAGGTTAATGAGTCATCAATTGGAGAGGAATATTACAGTCTTCCCTTCCTAAAATTGTTTGTCCTCAAGTAATTTTAGATCAGAGTGTTGTAACATTTGTTCACCTTCCCATGTATGATCTTTGGTAGGGAACCCCTTCCATATGACTAGGTACTCTCCAATAACTCTTCTTCTTAGTCTCCATTCCCATAAATCTATAATCCTTTCATGTGTCAAAATAAATTATCCTTCCTCATCTAGCGGAGGAAGATCTATCGAAGTGATGACCTGTTGTCCCAATGCGTTTTTGAGGCATGACATATGGAATGTGTTTTTGATTCTTCTTCCCTCTAGTAGCTCCAACTCATATGCCACCTCTCCAAATCTCCTGGTCACTCAGTAGGGTCCATAAAAACGAGGTTTCAACTTCTCTACTCCACTCTTCTTCAATGAATATTGTCGGTAGGGATGTAGCCTAAGAAATACTAGGTCCCCAACCTCAAAACTACGCTAGACCCAATGCCTATCTACATACACCTTCTGTTGGTTCTAAGCAACTTGCAAATTCTCCTTTAGGATCCTCAAGGTGTCCTGACTTTCCTGCAACCAATATTTGTCCTTAGAAGCCTTGCTCTCTCTTAATTCCAAATCTACAAATGATGGGGCATCATAGCCATACAACTCCCTGAATGGACTCATCCTGATGGACATGTGATGAGTGGTGTTGTAACAGTGCTCCCCAAGATGCAACCATTTTATCCATTCTCGTTGTTGTCTTGACACATAGTTCCCCAGGTACCCTTCTACCCATTTGTTCACTATATTAGTATGTTGGTCTATCAAGGGGTAATAACTACTACTAGGTGTGAACTCCGTCCCAAGTAACCTGAATAGATCCTCCCAAAACACACTGAGAAAATTCTATGATGGGTAAAATTTTGCATTGCCCTTTCTAAAAACCTACAAGATGATTTGTTGACCAAGAATCTTAAATTTTAAACATTAAAAGATAATCAATTATATGCAATGAGAAGGAACTCTTAATAACTAGTGGTTAGAACATTTAATCTCCCTACCACAAGCTTTTTCAAAGTAATAGAATGGCGTAGATGAAACAAACAATTTTCACTAATCTAGAAAACATAATTACCATACATAGTTTAAGATAGAAGATCTAAGTGCCTTGCCCATAAAAGCTAAAACATATTTAAAGAAAGATAGAGGAAAATGGAAGATCTCTTTGCCTTTTCAATGACATCACCCTACCCCTTCTTTTGCATATTTTCTTCATCTAGTCAGCTATTGCCTCACTCATTTATAACACTCAATACTTTTGTCCAATTCTCTATTGCTTTCATCTGTTTCATATTGAAATATATTCCATCCAATTCTTTATTTGGTCCACCGCCTTCATCTATTTCAAATGAATATATATCTTCTAAAAAAAATTAGACAATTTATACAAAATAACAGACAATGAACATCATTTTCTACGTCCTGCATTTATAACCATGGATGATTTTAGGGGCGAAATTTCACTCATGGGCTAATTTTCCATAGTTTTTCCAAAAACGAGATTCGCTATTTTAAAAATAATTCGCCCAAATTCTATAGGATAAAATTATTTTACCTTAAAAATCGTTAAAAATTTATAAAAACTATATAAAATTCTTAAAATTTTGAATATTTTTACAAAAATATCGCCAAACATTTATAGTTGGCATATGAAGGATTAGTAAGATTCGCTAAGGTTTCTATATTTTAAAATATATTTCCATCCTTAAAATCATCCCTGTTTATAACCAACTGTAAAATACGTTCTCGAAATAAAAATACATCAAATTCAAATCCTAGTTGCACCAACAAACAAGTCAAGGGTAAACAACATCTTGGACTGGAGTCTAGACTAAATTGACATCGAAATCTACTAAAAAAAATTCAAGGATAACTCAAATTGCATATTTTAGTGGTTCAGATCACATATTTCAAATGTCCTAGGTTTTTGAGGGTGCTAAATTGTTGACGAAATATTATATTGCATTGCTCAAATTGCGTTTTTGAATGTGTAAATGTTTTTAACAACCTCAAAAACCCATGGCATTCGAAATATGTGATCTAAGCCACTAAAATATACAATTACAACTATCCTTGTAAATTTTTGACCAGATTTTGGAAAAAACTCCATGGAAAATGTTCCCTCAAAAAAGCTAAAAACTTAGAATGTTTAGATTACATCCAAAAAACATCAAGGTCATTGCTCTATATGATGGAGATTATTCATTGCTCTATATGATGGAGATTATTCAGTGGGATCTAAAGTTACTTTGTGTACATAACATGTGCCAATTTCCAGCCATCAAATTATCCAAAAAAATGATAAGGTAGAAAGAGATTAATAAATCACATTTTTGACTTTTTTTTTAATTATTATGTGTAAATCGATTAACAAAGTAATTATTGGAGAAATCATAATCTCGGATTGTTTAAATATTTTTGAATGCATAAAAATCTCTAAACACCCATAAAATTAATCTCAACCACTAAAATATACCATTTCAATCACTAAAATTTACCATTAAAATTAATTTCAACCACCCATTAAAATATAAACACCCATAAAATTAATTTCAACCACTAAAATCTACCATTTTCTAATTTTCCTAGAAATTTTAAGCAAAACTATTAAAAAAATAAATCGTTACGTTATAATAACGTCACGAGAATTACATAGAACAATAATAATAATAATAATCTATTTTTAAGGTCACGACCAAGCCAGCACACCAAATTGGTGTATGAGACCCCCTTGTTTGTGACATCGGTTATAATAACGTCACGAGAATTACATAGAGCAATATGCAAAGTCCAATGTCATGAGAATGACATAGATCAGTCATGCAAAGTCCTGTGTGACAATGTGGGTCTAAGTTATTTAATTCTTAATGCTAGGTCACGATGTGGGTCTAATTTATTTAATGCTAGGTTAAGATGTGGGTCTAAGCTAGTTAAATTAACTACCCCAACTTATTGGTTAAATTGGGGAGACAAGTGTTAAGGAAAATAATTACATCCTTACATAACTAGTCAATTAGTTAGTTTACCATTACAAGAGTTGATAAACTTATTGTAAGCATATTGTGTAACTGTACATGTTCATATTAATAGAATACACATCAATAATGTAGCGTGTTGCATCAATTTTGTCTCTACTTAATCTTTTCATGATATTAGAGCTGGTTTGGGCCTCACTCCATCACTGGAAGGCCCAGGAACCCGGGGTATGTAGATTGTGAGAACCAGAGCCTTAGAAGGTCGTAGATAATTAAGACAATGATCAAAAGAGGTACCTCCAAGATAGTAGAGCCATTGTTCATTGTACTGCAAGAGAGTAGAGCCGTCATTCGCTGGATTTTGAGCCGTCATTCGTTGGATTTTGAGATGCCCCTATCTGATAGAAAACGTACCTGTGAAAGGCGGGAGTAAGAAACATCCGAGAGCAAGTTGAAAAATACACGTGCAAGACGAGAGCAATTCAAGGCGTCCTCTGTGCTAGGAAAGTCATAATAGAGAAATCCGTAACCTACAAGCAAGAAAGTCTAAACGTTTGGTAAGAAGTCGCCCGAAGTCGTCCTCCCATTTCAGTCGTATATTTTTCAATATATATATTTCAGTTGAATATATATATTGGAATAGCTTCCCATTGCACATATAGTTAAATATATTTGTTGACAAACACATTTAAATGGAATCACATTTCAATGGTATATATATTGTAATAACTGCATTAAAGGTGGAGAGAAGTGAGTTTTAATTTTAAAGGATTATTATTGATGTAAGAAGCTGTTAAGAAGAAGCTTCAATATTTAATGGGAAATAAATGTTTCCACAAATATGGAAAAGAATTGGATGAAATTAGTTAACAAACCTATCTAGTTGTGAGATGATAAGATTTTATCTTTTTTGTAATAATGAAAAATTGTTTAGAAATATTGTTAATATTTTCGAAGTGTTACTAAAGTCTTTGGAATTATTATTGATAATATTTGTATTGATATTCGTGACCTCAATATGAAGGTGAATATGAAAGTGTTGTTATTATGTTAGAATTAGATACTCTCACAAAGGTAAATTCAAGAGGAAAACGCATGGTGATTAGATTTATTTTGGCATTTATTAAGAAAATTGCAAGGCCATCAGAGAGGATAGATGAAGAAGAGTGGCCATGGAGCGAAAATCAAAGATAAAGGCTTCCATGGAGAAGAAGTCGCAAGACAAAAGTATTGTCTCTTCTATTGTTGAAGAGAAAGTATCATTGACGTTGAGACATTTTATGGACAACGTTTTCTCATTATTGAGCAGTAAAAACTACATGCAGAAAACCTCACCCCAAGAAAGAAAGAAAATCGAAAAGCCGCGAAGAAGAAAGATGGGCAGAGACATAAAGAAAAAGTGAAGAAGAGAATGCAACAAAATACAACTAAATTTTGGTAATGAAGAAATATAAGAAGAAATTAATTGTTGTAATCTGAGGGGTGCATGCCAGAGTAGACATTCCAGTAAGTTTTTTTTTCTAAGTTTTTTTCTTCGAGTTGTAAGATGTTGTAAAACTTGCCATAGGAAAGTTGTATTACCCAAATGTTCTGTAAGCCTTGAGTCATGCCTACATAGGTCAGTTTGTGATCATGTAGCATGTATCCTTGGTTTTGAGTAGCATGAAGAGTTGGACATGGGAGATATTATACATCAAGTTGTGGAATAAACCACTAGGTAGATACGAGGGTGTTAGTAGGTGTACTTGTATCTAAGATTGATTTTGAATCGGGTAATTTCAATCTTCGATTAACAAGAGGGGAATATGAGATATATTATTCTAGTTGGTTGCGACCAAGTTATGTTTAAGGGGGAGTGTCAAGTTATCATTAAGGATGGGAAGTTGGTGATATTGATAGTTTTTCTGAGATGTAATTAAGGGGGAGTATTAAGGAAAATAATTACATCCTTACATAACTATTTAATTAATTAATTTATCATTACAAGAGTTGGTAACTATGTAACTTCTTGTAACCATATTTTGTAAATGTACATGTTCATATTAATAAAATACACATCAATAGTGTAGCGTGTTGCATCAATTTTGTCTCTGCTTAATATTTTCAATGAGCTCTTAATAAATGTAAGTTACATTTCTCAGAGTTTGGTGAGGACCGTTGTAATTTAATTTATTCGCACAATTTGGTAGACAAGTTATACTAGCAACACTGATCATCGTCGTTGTAGAGAAATTTAATGATAAAGTGTATACAGTGGGAATTAAAGTTACTTTGCATCCAACTGTGTACATGACAGTGTGCAAAGCATGGAATGTGCACCCAAAGCAGTCTAATTAAGACTTCTATAGGTTCTGACATACTATAGTTTCATGTTGATTCCTCCAACAAAAACTCCATTCGGTGAACCCACACAATTGTTTATTTAATGCCATTCATTGTGCATCATCATTCCATTCCATGGGAACCATTATGCATTGTCTATCATCATTCCATTCCATGGGAACCATTATGCATTGTCTATCATCATTCCATCCCATGACATGTTATTCCATTTCATGTCATATTGTTCATTTAGTATTTATTATGAATACACATCAATAATGTAGTGTGTTGCATCAATTTTGTCTCTTCTTAATCTTTTCATGGTATTAGAGTGGGTCTGGGCCTCACTCCATCACTAGAGGAACCAGGAACCCATAGTATGTAGATTGTGAGAACCAGAGCCTCAGAAGGTCGTTGATAGTCAAGACAACGATCAAAATAGGTACCTCCAAGAGAGTAGAGACATTGTTCATTGTACCACCAAGACAGTAGAGCTGTCATTTGCTAGATTTTGAGTCATCATTCGTTGGATTTTGAGATGCCCCCATTGGATAGAAAACGTACCTGTGAAAGGCGAGAGTAAGAAACATCCGAGATAAAGTTGAAAAACACTTGTGCAAGATGAGAAAAATTCAAGGCATCCTATGTTCTAGGCAAGTCATAATAGAGCACGTTGTAACCTACAAGTAAGAAAGTCTAAACATTTGGTAAGAAGTCACTCGAACTTGTCCTCCCATTTCAGTTGTATATTTTTCAATATATATATTTCAGTTGAATATATATTGGAATAGCCGCCCAACGCACATATAGTTGAATATATTTGTTGACAAACACATTTAAGTGGTATATATATATTGGAATAGCTGCATTAAAGGTGGAGAGAAGTGAGTTATAATTTTAAAGGATTATTATTGATGTAAGAAGCGATGAAGAAGAAGCTTCAATCTTTAATGGGAAAGAAGTATTTCTACAAAGATGGAAAATAAAGTGTTGGATGAAATTGGTTCACAAACCTTTCTAATTGTGAGATGATGAGATTTTATCTTTTTTGTAATAATGAAAAATTGTTTAGAAATATTGTTAATGGTTTGGAAGTGTTACTAAAGTATTTGGAATTAGTATTGATAATATTTGTATTGAGATTTGCGACCTGAATATGAAGGTGAATATGAAGTTGTTGTTATTCTGTTAAAATTACCTACTCTAACAAACGATAGTAGAATATGGAAAACCAAGACGAAGGTAAATTCAAGAGGAAAACACATGGTGAAGAGATTTATTTTGGCATTTATTAATAAAATTGCAAGGCCAACAAAGCCGATTGATGAAGAAGAGTCTCCATGGAGAAAAAATCAAAGATCTAGGATTCCAAGGAGAAGAAGCCACATGACAAAAGTATTGCCTCTTCTATTGTTGAAGAGAAAGTATCATTGACATTGAGCCATTTTATGGACAACGTTTTTTCATTAATCAACAGTAAAAACTAAATGCAGAAAACATCACCCAGAGAAAGAAAGAAAACCGAAATGCTACGAAGAAGAAAGATGGGCAGAGACATAATGAAAAATTGGAAAAGAGAGTGAAACAAAATACAGATAAATTTTTGTAATGAAGAAATATAAAAAGAACTGAATTGTTGTCATTTGAGGGGTACATGCCCGAGTAGACATTCCAGTAAGTTTTTTGGACTAAGTTTTTTTCTCCCATTTGTAAGAAGTTGTAAACCTTTCCATATGCAATTTGTATTCCCCAAATGTTTTGTAAGCCCTGAGTCAGGACTACATAGGTTAGTGTGTGATCATGTAGCATGTATCCCTCGTTTCGAGGAGCCTGAAGCACTAGCCATGGGAGAGATTATACATCAAGTTGTGGAATCAACCACTGGGTAGGTATGAGGGTGTTAATAGGTGTACTTTTATCTAATATTGATTTTGAATCGGAGAATTTCAATCTTCGATTAACAAGAGGGGAATGTGAGATAGATTAATCTCAGAGTTGGTTGGGACCAAGTTATGTTTAAGGGGGAGTGTCAAGTTATGATTAAGGATGGGAAGCTGGTGATACTGATAGTTTTTCCCAGATGTAATTAAGGGGGAGTGTTAAGGAAAATAATTACATACTTACATAACTAGTTAATTAGTTAATTTACCGTTACAAGAGTTGGTAACTCTATAACTTCTTGTAACCATGTTGTGTAACTGTATATGTTCATATTAATAGAATACACATCAATAGTGTAGCGTTTTGCATCAATTTTGTCTCTACTTAACATTTTCAACGACTTCTTCATAAAGTTTAGTTAACATTTCTCAGAATTTGACGAGGACCATTGTAAATTAATTTATTTGCGCAATTGGGGAGACGCGTTAGACTAGTCGTTGTAGAGAAATTTAATGATGGAGTGTATACAGTGGGAACTAAATTTACTTTACATCCATTTGTGTACATGACAACGTGCAAAGCATGGAATTTGCACCTGGAGCAGTCTAATTAAGACTTCTATAGGTTCTGACATACTATAGTTTGATGTTGATTCCTCCTCCAACAAAAATTCCATTCAGTGAACCCACACAATTGTCTATTTAATGCCATTCATTGTGCATCATCATTCCATTCCATGGGAACCGTTATCCATTGTCTATCATCATTCCATCCCATGCCATGTTATTCCATTTCATATCATATCATTCATCTGTTATTTATTATGAATTAAAATTTGAAATTTGAATTTCAATGGTTTTATTTTAAATAGGCAATAGACTCATTTCGGAAAATAATAGTCACGTAGATTTATGGTTCTGGATGGTAGAAGATATGCATCTATATGTTGTGCTTAGAAGCATCATGTTTAATAATATATAGTTGATTTCTTTTCACAATGAGTGATCAAATTTGAAGGGTTGGTCTTAATTTAAGTTAGAAGGGCATATAATCATCCAACCCTTCAAGGATGAAAAAAAAAATGTACTTCAATTAACAAGTGTACATTAAGTAAACTCATCATAAAAAAATGAAAAAATAAAATATTATCCTTCCAAATCTTTACAATCTTAAAAATTTAAAGAATGGTTACATAAAAATTATAAAATTTTAATAGAACTTCATAAAAAATAAATTTCTCTTTAGAATTCATAATATCCATAAAATTATTGCTATTTTACATCAATGTACATATATTAATAAAAATAATAAGCAAACATATTATTCTTCCATTCATTTGATATTCTTCAAAAGTATTAGAGTGTACATCATTGAAAACATAAATCTATTTTCTCAACGGAAGACACTTTCTAGCTTTCATTTGTTTCACTACCTCATTTAGAGCATGAGGTGCACTAAGAGAGAGAAATGGTAACATATCCAGTGTCACCAATGAAATTCTTGATCTATCATCATTGCAATATAAGCTTTATTTTTCATGTCAAACATGGAGCTAATATATTTCAAAAGTATTAAAATAATTTCTCAAAAATCACACAAAATGCAAATAGTATAATCAATTCATAGCTTGATCAATTACAACAACATTTTGAAACCCACAACTTAGATAAAAACAAGATGTACGATATGATATTCCTATGCAAATTAGAAGACAATGCATATTCAAAGTATTGTCAAGAGGCTAGATTGTGGTATCCAAAATTTTATGCACATGCCCAAACAAACAAGTGTATTCCAAAATAAATGTAGGTCTAATAAGATAGGTAGGAGGTTTGAATATTGAGAAATATCTAAGGCCAACAAGCTCTATATACCATACGCAAATAGAATTCCAGACCATGTTAAGTGATAACAAAACATGAATGGGTTAATGGATTCCATTCAAAATCAAATAAACCAACAAGAATTCATATCTAATGTATGGAAGTGATTTTGGGAAAATACCCTATAGTAGTTGGTTATACTGCAGTACCAATGACTGTATAGAAACAAATTCACACAAAGAACATGTGGCAGAGATATGATAATTGATTTCAAAATAAATAACTAACTACTCTATAGAAAAAAAAAATATTGCCTCACCCGGAGTCCAATAGTTGATGTCGTTCCCGATTATCATAGTTTGTTTTCTACTTTACAACGATTTTTTTAAGACCTTCAAGAACCTTAAAGATGCAAGCCTATACAAAGTCTTAGTTATACTAATAAATACATGTTATTCTAATTAAATATATCAGCAAATTATCGACAACTAGTATTTTACAAAATATATGCGAAAAATATTGCAATACAAACATTACAAAGACAACATATTTTGAAGAGTTTCTATTTTATTAAGCAGTTAAAGTGGTTACAACTTTATACATGACCTATGCAATGCTTCCCTTTCAACAGATATCCTAGCTTCCTCCACCCTTGTTCCTTCTATACAAGATGGTATTGACATCAGATCAACCACAAGCCCAAAGAGTTTATAAGGGGAAACTCTTGGCAAGATAAGTTGGTTAATCGAAAAAGAGGGCTAGAAACAAGGGTTTCCAGGTCAAACCAGCGACAACAGGGACATATAGGGGTTTACTAAATTGACGAGGTTAGCCAGATAGAGGTTTTCTTAATGTGTGCAAAGAATGATTACTTGACATTACCTTTCTCCTTGAAAAAATGCTCGTTTTATGTGGTCAATAGTTGGTTAGAGACATTTGAGTATGGTAAAAAAAGTTAGGAAGTTAAAAGATCCTGTAACTCATCATTAATTAGGAACAATTATATTTTTTAAGCATTTTCTGACATGAGAGTACCATAATTGTGAGGGCACATACATCTTCCGGAATACTAAAAAGCACGAGTAGTGGAATGCAGTGCAGTACTACATCTTAACATGTAAATATGGGAGTCTCGTGGGTGAAAATACAAAAAACTATATTGCGAAGAACATGAGGTATTTGACACAATGTCATGGTAGGACTAATAGGACTCCCAAGCCTAAGAGAATTTCAGCATGTGCACAAAAAGACAAAGTAGGTGATAAACTAAGATGCTTGTGATGATAGGCTCTACCACGAACTGAACAACACTTTATTCGGCTGGAAAGGCTTCTGTCGCCAATAAGTGGGGTTGACCCTAAGGCATAGGTGTAATTGGTCAGTGATAATGAAAAATGCAAGGTGGAAGATGATCCTATCCTATATTCTAGTGACAAAAACATTACCTCAATGAGTCGTAATAATAGACTTAGCGGGTACAAAGATATTATTCTCATCACTTTCCCTACAAAATCTAAACTCAAATGGAATTTTTTGTTGAAATACTAAGAGGGGGTGATGAATCAGTATTACCCCTTTTTAAACAATTAGTAATTACTATGTTATTTTATTAATGATCACAATAGATCATCAATGGACTTGTATTTAAAATCAATTATATAAATACAGTTAACAAGAATTACAAGGCTTTATAAAGAGTAGTTTCATATTGTGAAATACACCAATCCTCTTTAGAGAAACAACTCCTGGAGACACAAATCCCCTTCTTTAGGGCACCAACCCTAGGAAGCACCAACTCCCTTGTTTTAGGGCACCAACTCCCTTTTCTTTAGGGCACCAAACCTAGGAAGCACCAACTCCCTTGTTTTTTATGGCACCAACCCTAGGAAGCACCAACTCCCTTGTTTTCACACTTTACTTAGTAAAGGATACACTACTACATTGGGTGGAAATTACGACGAAATATTACGGCGATTTAAAATTTTATTGTAATTTTTTTCTTTTTTTGGACTAAATTTACTGGTTTTTTTCGGGGTCCAACTGTTAGTCTCTCTGCGACCAACATTCCACGTTGGTCATTATAGCGACTAACTTTCGTCGCTAGAGAGACCAACCATGAGTTAGTCGCTATAGCGACTAACTTTAGTCATTATAACAACCAACTATGGCACGTGTAAGAATCAAATGGTCATTGACTTATTGTTTGGTCAATTTGACCAAATTCGTTGGAAGACCGACTAAATCAATCCTATATATATCTCAGTTACAAAAAATTTGATATATTTGTGACAATCATTTTCTACAGTTACGACAATCATTCGGGTGTTCTGATGCAATGGTGTTCTGGTTTTTTATGAAATCTTGATTTCAATTCTCTTTCAAGAAGAGAAACATTGAATTGATCAGACTCTACATAGATGAGATTTCAAAGGTCAGTACTTAAAAATTTTCTGTGTGATTTAGTAATTTGGTGGTATTGAACTATTTTAGGGTTTATTTTCACTCCCTAAATCATATTTTATGGTTTATTTTAACTCCTTATAAATATTTTATGGTTTATCTTTCTAAACCTCAAAGGTCTTAGGCTTTATAGCCTTTACATCACAATTTCAAGATCCTATAAAAATGGATCTGAAAATAACTAAAACTGAATATAATCAAAAAAGGATATGACAAGTATGATCATTGTAGGTCAAATTTACCCTCTTAGCATTACTTGGCAGTCTGCAGGTGAACATCATGGAGCTCGAGATCTCTATTTGACAGTTGGGCGTTTTCTGTCAAAAATAGAAATGCCATTTGGATTCCTTCTTTCGCCATATGTCTTCAAAACTTAATGAGGAGGATGATTTAACTTCTGATAATTATTATCTTTAATTTGATACCATTCCCACATGTTCTGGAACTCAAAAAATGCGATCTGGGTAGAAAGAATTAAATTCTGGACTCTTCAGCACATTTGATGGCTCATTGGTCTTGTGTTTTTCCCTTTAGCCGCCGAAAGTCAGAGCTTTCAGTGGCTCACTACATTGTTAAGTTTTCCACTTAGTCGTCGAAAACCCTAAAATAAACTTAGGTTTAATTTAAGAAGAAAATCGATTTATACTTTGAAATACCATCTTTAAGAGCTTGTCTCTAAGCCTTTAAATCAGAAGAAATTGAAAATGATTCTTCTTCTTAATTCTCGTCTTATCATGTGATTTGGAAATCATTAGCAAGATATTTTTTATCGCTAACATAGTGTATTGTTTATCATTACCATGCCAAGGAATTTCTTGCCAGCTTTGATTGGTTGTCTTCAAATTAATTTTCTTTACATCATTTTTTATGAGAATTAAAGTTTCCTTTACGCTTCTTATGTGATGATTTATTTTTCTCCCCAAACTCTTTCTTGCACTTCTATCAATTTTGTTCCTCAATTTTGAAAACATAATAGTAGGTGGATCGCAACAAAGAGATTATTAGAAGATTCATTTATGTTTGGATGTTTATGTGTAGGTCAATGTCTTGTTTTAGAACCAAGTGTCATTTAGATTCCCAAATAGCCAGTGTTGTATGTTGGATATGAAATGCATTGGTTTCATGCTTTGTTCCTTATTTTTTCTATCTGATTTTAGGTTTCATGCTTTGTCCCTTATTTTTTCTGAACATGTTGTATAATTCTCATTACAAATATCTAAATATATACCAAATTATTTGAATAGATTTGTATATTGTACTTATAATGTTTCAATGGATTTGTTGTAATAGGTAATTACAATGTTAACTCCAGATGAGAAAAGAGAGCTTGTTATGTTAAAGCGGCAAATGGTGATTCATGGTGATGGGAAACATTATTGCCCTTGTTGTGAATGCAGGGGTTTTAATGGAAGAAGACTACCTTTAAAAATAATTGAAAAACATTGTAGGAAGAATGGGCACATTGAAGGGGGCAATGAATATCATCCCATGGTAAGTAATTAGTTATTATAGATCTTTAAGGGTATTATACATTAATTGTTTTTTTTTTAATTTATCTTTCAAAATAATATTTGTGATATACTCTACCTGTATTTTATTGCTTCTATTGTTATTATTAAAGAAAAATCATCTTAAGAATGTGATGTTGCCTAGCAGGAGACGTTTTCATAGAGATAATATTGAAGAACAAGCTAAACTTAATCGTGTGGATGATGATGATCATGTTATTCCTATGGAAAATGACGATATTAATAATGCAGTTGATGATGATGGGACAAATAGATTGATCCAAGACATTTTTAATGCTCCAATGGATGATGATGTCAACTTAGAGGAGGACAACTTGCAGGATGATAATGATGACAATGAAGATGAATATATTTTGGATAAACCTATCCTTCAAAATGCCATTGAATCCCTAATATATGAAGGCACAAAAAAAGTGTTCTATCTGTTGTAATTTTGTTGGTCAACTTAAAGGTATCAAATGGTTTGTCAAATACATGTATGACACAGATCCTAAGGTAAGCAACATAATTTTACATTTTTATGCAATTTTCAACTTTTATTTTATTTTATTTTTAGTGTCAATTGATGTCTAAATTAAGAGTGCAATATTTATAATGATTAATATAATTTTCAGTATTGATTTTGTTTTTGTATATTGTTGTTGTAGGTTGATAGGTGAATATTTCTTACCATCACCAAATAAGTTACCTCACACATACCGAGAATTATCTACTATTCTGAAATAAATTGGAATGGAATATCAGACTATTGATGCATGCCCCAATGATCACATCATATATTATGGAAAATATGCATCTGAATCGAATTGCCTGCAATGTCAAATAAGTAGATATCGAACTGATCAATTAACAAAAAGGGTGCCCCACAAGGTTCTTCGTTATATTCCCATAATTCCACACCTGCAACGACTATTTAGATGTCGGAACATAGAACAGTTTATGGATTACCATGCACAGAATAGAAGTGAAGATGATGTTCTTCGAATTCCTACAGATGGTTCTTTATATAAAATTATCGAAGAAAGATGGCCAATTTTTAAAGAAGAACCTCACAATGTTAGGATTTCATTGGCATCTGATGGTGTAAATCCATTTGGTGAGCTCAGGTCTATCCACTCAATGTGATCTATTTTTGTTATAAACAATAACCTTCCTCCTTGGATGTCAATAAAGAGAGAGAACACAATGTTGGCAATGATTGTTCTAGGTATATTTTTATAGCGATATTGTTTTCTTAATGTTTAACATTTCATTTGTCTTGTTCATTGCACAATTTCATATATGTATACAAGGTGTAGTAATTATGTGTATTTTTTAACCATTTAGGTAAGTACCAAGTGAAAGATATGAATATATATATTGAGCCTCTTGTCGATGATATGTATGACATCTCTAGACCAATAGGTCAAAGAGGATTTCAATTCCATGGGATTCTTACATGGACAATTCACGATGCACCGGGACTAACACATTTTTGTGGTATGTAACCCACTATTTCACTTAAATAAGTTAGATGTTGATGATATTATAATTTTTTTTTTTTAATAATTGCTTGTTAATAACTAATGTTGCCATTGATGTGTATCTTCTAGGTCTTCAAACAAAGGGTAAATTTTCATGTCCAATTTGTGGTCCTAGGATGAGATCTCGTCGTTCAAGAAGTTTAGGAAATGAGGTGTTTGATGAATATAGGCACTTTCTCCCTAAGAACCATAGGTATCGAAATACCAATAAACATATTTTCAATGGGAAAGAGGAGAGTGGGATAAAACCACGAAGAATGACACCACACCTATGGAAGTTGGAATATAACAGATCAAGTCATCAATGTAAGTCAATCTTCATCATCGTATGCAATATATTACATTTTTTAATTATGTTGAATTCTCATGTCTACTGTGTATAATCTAACAATTGTTGTGTTAATTTCATTTATGTAACATATAGTTGGTCTTCAAGGCATTGATCTTCTTCCACGAGGAATGAAAAGTTTCCCCAAACAATTCAGTAGGTTTCCCTACTATGAGCAACTAGAAATAACTCATTTGTTCGACACAATGCATATCGGGAAGAACATAACAGAAATGTTGTGGATAATCTTAGATGGAAGGCGTGACAAAGAAAAAATTTCTAAAATTTGTAGTGACATTCAAGAAGCCAATCATGCAATGATAAATATTATTGATTTAAATAGGACTAATGGAGTCGATCGAAATAGCCTCCCATGGTTATTTAAAG
>ML783605.1:250945-310593 GCA_009831015.1 Picea engelmannii | reverse complement strand
AGCTTCCACCTTCACATGGTTACCCCTGTTTAGTAGAGAATGAACTATTATCAAAACCAAAAGAATCTCATGAAAACGAGGTTTATAGCATAGTTGAAATTTGACTCATCATCCCCACCCCCCATTTTTCAGGGGGTTTAGGGGCAACGCCCCCAATCCAAATTCCAGTTTTCCGTCTCCCATTGATCAGTGTGAAGAAGCTTCATAATTTTTGCCACACAATCGATTTTCAGAGTCGACTAATTTATCGGGATTTGTGCCCAAAGATATGTAGATTGACTACTGCTTCTAAAGTTTTTAAAAATGGTTAAGATTGAGAGAAACATATTCTCCTCCATCTCTTTCATCAACATCAACCCATCCTTCAAAATGCCCGAATATTCTCATTAAATGTATCCATGGTCAATTTCCCACAAACGTCTCCATTCTCCATTTGGAAAGTCAGGTTTTCTCATAAAAGTTTTGGTTTTTTGAGCCAAATTTTTCATTTTAAGCCAAGTTGGATCTCGGTTTTGGGCATGGTAAAAGTTGACTTGAATTAAAGAAATTAGCCCGAAATCCAAGTTCTAGTTCCAAGTTCCTACTCCCCAAGCTAGTACCTGCACACAAAGACAAATAAGGTTAGGTATTCTTGACATTTTGGCAAAAAGGTATAAAGGGCTTTTTCATGGCACCTGCTCCAAGATCCAAGTCTTTGCACCTGCACATGTCACATAATACACAAAATACCAAGTATGGCAAGCAATTCCGAGCCCAACCAACATTAGGAGGCTAATAACTTCTCTTCCTATCATTTCCAACTACAATTATCTCTTGGAAACATAAGGAAAAAGTGGAATCAAGTGAACATAATCCTTAGAACCATAAACCCTAATTTAGTGGAGTCATCGAAAGTTGCCCCTGGTCTTAGTCATCACCCTTCATGACAGTTGTCATGCAATGATCATTATATTAGAAGGTTGGATGCATGTGTTCATTGCGATCATGAGGCTTTATAACCCTACATTAACAAGAGACATTAATTGAACTTTGACTAGATTGAAAGGTGCGTGCAATTGGAAAAACTAACAACCCAAAACTAAAAGGGATCAATACACGGACTGTGAATGAGAGTTGATCTCACTGTGGTGTGTAGGAATAGGCCTAGCACCTTCAAAATTATCATTCCCCAAATATCTTATACAAATTTTACAAGGAAATTGTACTAGGACTAGACACGGGCAACAGTGACCTGTGGATGGGGCCAACATTGATTTTTTTTCAAACTATTTTTGATGCATTGAAATTTGACATGGATAGACTATTCACATTCCTTAATGATATGGTAGGGTTTATGGACTCAAATTTGACTCACACGCCCACTTTCTTCCATCGTCAATTCATCATGTAAACCATAAACCCTAATTTAGTGGAGTAATCGATTTGTTCCTAGTGAATGGATGTGTTGTTGTTGACATGGAATGGGACAACACATGTGCCTTCTTAATTTTATTTCTTCACTTGATGTGGGCCTAGCCATGGGAAAACAAGCTTGCAGGTGATCTAAGTTACTTTTTCTATGTGTTGAAATTCCTCGCTTTGTTAACCATATTCTCATTAGGCGAGAAGTCCTTGCTTACAATAGTCATTTAGTGCCTACCTATCATGGGTTGGTCTAGTTAACACCTCTTTTTTCCATTTGGTGCCCATGCTGACCCTTTATTTTATTCCCAAGATCCCCATTAGCCCCACCATGACTTTTAGTTCAAAATTGTATTCTTCCTTCTCATCTATTTTTTAGTTATTTCCCTATGGGATCTTATTATCTTATTGATTTTCACATACATTGCTTATTGTCATTTATGCACTTATGGTGAATGCTCCATTGCAATTTGCTTCCTTATGCTCACCAACATTGCATTCACTTTTTTCACTTGTCATTTGCATCCATTTTTTTCTATAGTTTTGACCCCATATCCCTAAAGGAGACATGATGATGAGTGTACATAACTTTCCTGACACCTTTTATTCTTTCTTTGCATAGGTTTTTTATGTTCGCTTGGAATGTAGTTGCATGCCTAATGACACTCATCTCCTTCACTATATTCTAGCATTTTTTATTCTTTTTAAATCTTTATGTAATATGAAAAAGACAAAAAAATCAAAAGACATAAAAAGAAAAGTAGGGGGGTGGTGTAATTTATATCTCTATGATTTAGTAATTAGGTGGCATCTGTAAGTTTTGTTTCCCTTGAAAAAATAACCTATTTTGATTCAATTGGGTTTTAGTATTGTCGTGGGAGATGTACCTTGATTTTGAGTTTTCACTTCTATGATTGGTTATACTTCTAGTCTTTATGGAACACCCTTTAATGTCTCTTCAATTATTGGTGTATATAATTGGTCCCTTTTGGTGTCGATTGTTTCCTAGGTCATCATTAGGTCATGCTTATGTTAAAGGGAATTTTTTAGCTTGCATTGGATATTTCTCAAATATATTTACCATCCATATCAACCTTCCCAGTGCCAAGTTGTACTTAGTGGTTTGTTCTCTCAAATTTATTTTCCAAGACCTCAATTCATGTTCCTAATATTATTTCACACCAATTGATGATAGATACCTCAATGCCTTCCTTTTAGAGAATATATTCCTATAAAATTCAACTCATTATTTTGGGAAGTGGATTTAGAGACATTTGCAGTAACTTGGGGCATCATCAGTGGTAGGTTCCATCACATGTGACAGTGGGTATACATGAATGACACCTGGTCGATTAAGTCTCCTAAGTGTTTGACATCATATCATATGTTCACAATTTATAGATTGTAATTTGTACACTTGTTATCACCTTGTCAATATTATAATATAGATCTATATTCTTCCCCCCTTTCCCCCTTGTGCCCCAATTCTTGTGTACTTGAAAATGTATTTCCATGCATAAATATTAGAATTGGTAGGAGCTTGATTAACCTGAAGATTTATTTAGAGTTTCATGTGTATTTCAATTTACCTTGTTTATCTAGAAATTTAAAGTGGAATGAGAAATCTTTTATTTGTTTGATGTGTGTGCAAGTTTGATCTTAACTCTAGATTTGGAATTTACCAATTTTCTCACAAGGTGAAGGACAAATGTTAGTGTAAAGGTGAAGAAGAAGAAAACCCAAACCAAAATCAAACTACACTATCACTACATGACTATCACGCTGCTTTTTTTGAATCGGCACGAATAGTTGTACGCACGCACACAAAGTGGAGGGTAGTAGGGGAGAAGGAGGCACACACGCACACAGAGTGGAGGGTAGCAGGGGAGAAGGACGGAGAGGAGCATGGGAGAAGGAAGGAGAGGCACACAAAGGAGGGAGACGAGCACGAAGAAGGAGGGAGAGGCGCACGGAAAAAACCATGGTATGCAACCCTCCATTCTAAGCAATGTTTCTGGTTACGCAGACATGTATGTTGTTGACCCCACAATTTTTGAAGGTATGAAGGAAACCCACAATGTCCCGAAAATGGTGCTGCAAAAATAGTCTCTAAACCCTAAACCCCCAAATGGAATTAGAGCGACTAAGAGTTAGTGGAATTAGAGCGACTAAGAGCGTTTTTGGATAAATCCCTTAGTTTAAATCCCTTCAAACTAAACGATTTATAATGAAGCATAATCTCTCACATGGGATGGCATCATACCTTCTTACTCAGTGATTTATGTCTCCTGTCGACGATATGAAGACACGTATATGTCCAAGATTTTAGTTTTACATTTTTTTTTTGCTGGCCTCAACAAAATCGCAGTGGTACCAAGGCAAATTCGCCTCCATATTCATCTATTGATCTCACACCTCGCAGGATAGTGATTTAGTGCCATGTTGACTCTATATTTGTTTTCTATATTTTTGTTTGACTTCCTTTTCTTCCAAAGCGAATCACTAAGTATGTTATTCCAATTTTTTTCTGCCCCTTCCAAAGAGAATCGTTGAGTATGAGTCCTATTAGTATATTCCCATGCTCATTTACCTCCCAATCATAGTGATTGTTCATTTACCTCCCAGGCATAGCGATTGCTTCCATAGAGATTTGAAGACAAATGATGGTCGATAGTGGCTAGAAATTTCATGCAGAGCATCTCTCCCTCAAAAAAATGAATTACTTCTTGTCTTCATGCATTTCTACTTTCCCTCTCACCTTCTTGGAGAAATGACAACAATATTTAAGGGTAAATTTTCCATCACACGAGTTAGGATTGGGAACATTTTCCATCCCACGAGTTAGGAATGGCAGGATACTTGATATTACCTAGCAAATTTGAATCCCACATTTCAAATCCTACGCTAGAACGAACACTTGTAGTGATTGAAGTATACAAGTGTTTTTGGCCTACATATGGAGGGCAATAGTATATGAAGAATCCTCAACATCATGAGTTTTTCTTTTGCTACCCCGACATCATGAGTTTTTCTTTCCTCTAGAAATTCAAATTTCTCCACTAATATAGCTCTAGATAAAATAATTTTAAGTCTTGTTGTTATTATTTCAATTGGAAATAAGCATGTAGATGGGCATAGTGAGATTGAGAGTCGATGGATTATTCTTTTTAGGTATTAGTGCTATAAAGGTTTCACTCATTACTCTTCACAGCTATTCATATGTCCTAGATTCCATGACCACTACTAATAAATCACCTTATAAAGAATTCACCAAGTTTTATAATTTCATCTATGTTGTCCCTTTCTAGAGCTTAAAATAGGTTACTGAAAGAACTACTCTCATATCTGCAAGTTCACATAACTTTGAGGTTATTTCTTCTATTTGGCTTGGGCATTTTCCAAATTATATTTCTGTATTGTTTCCCTTCGGAATGATTTTGAAAGAATGTGTGTTCATCACCTTTAGATAGTCATACTGCTCTGCTCTTTAACCTCCATTTTTCTTCCTCCCATTAAAAAAGTTTCATCTTTCTTTCTTGCAAGATTTTTTAATTGTTCTTTTTCTTATTCAGAGGAGAGGCCATGGGGAGTTCTACTAAACAAGTCTGAAAGTCTTCCTTTATCTTCACAATGTCCTTTTGAGATGTATTGTAATTTTTATTTTTCCTATATTATGGTTTCCTTCTTGACTCTTTGTAAATTTTGGTAGAATGTGAACATTCCAGTCTCCTTAGAGTTAGAATTGAAGTTAATGATACTAACATTCAATAGAAGGACTATCAAGGCCTACTAACAAAAAAAATTTACCCTACAAATCATTTATAGAAAAACATGAAAATTTCCATGGCCTTGCACTCTAGTTTCAATGCTTCCAATAGTTGGTGGATGGGTAGTATTTGACCTCTAAGCCTATTGACAATGTGGATGCACCATTTTTTGGTCCTCATTCAGTGACATATTTGTTATTGGGAGCAAACCCATTGAAGACTTCTAAATGTACTTGTGCCTATAGAATGCCAACCCGGGTGACTGCTCCTGCTCCATCTTCTTTACATGTCATTGTAGCTTCTAAATTTCATCTTCTTGTTCCTTGGATTTTCCTCTTAGGCATTGATTTTCCACATCTAACAAGAACTCCTTTGATTTAATAGTGCCCAACTACTCCATAAGGGAGGTCTGCTTCTGTGAAAGCTCCTCCACCCAATGTTCTAGATTCACCTTCCACAATTTGAGGCTCGCTATTAAATCCCCTAGCATGGATTGAGACTCATCACAATGGTGCTTACATCTAGAAATGACAAGGTAAATTGGATCATCGGTATTGAGTACCATTAGGGGGTTGACTCCAGTGCCAACTCCCAAGTACATAATGAAAGTATGCTTCTATAGATTGCTAGTCTGGGCTTATTCCTGTGTGAATGGCATATTTGTTTTTTAAGAAAACCCCAACATTAGTCTCTCTAGCAACGAACAGGTTCGTCGCTTGTATAGCCATTTGGTCACAAAGTTTGACCTTTTTAGCTTCAGGGTTGGTCAGTCTAGCGACTAATCTTCATCGTTCTACCGTGGTTTATTGACTAAGTTTTCCAGGGTTGTCTTGGTCCCTCTTGCGACTAATATTAGTCGTTAGAATGACTAACATTCATTGCTAGACTGACTAATTATGGTCGCTTGAGTGACCAAGGTTATGTTTTCCTTAGAGATGTTAGCAAGGCTTGCGACTAAATTCGGTTGCTAGACTGACTAATCTTGGTTGATGGACCGATGAAAGGTAACTTTTCCCTATTATGAATAGGCTTCTTTTCCTGGTCGCTAGACCAACGAAGATCCATGTGTGGTCAATAGACCGACGAATTGATTCCGATGAAAAAAAAATCATCTTGGTCACAACAACAACCCTATTCCGACGAAACTTTGTCGCAAAAACGTTCAAATTTAGTAGTGATATGAATCCTTCCTTTCTCCTCCCTTCCACCCTCACTGCATAAGTATCATCAATTTTTCTTCTTGGAATCTACTTCTTCTTTTGATCTTATGATCTAGACTACAAAGAGACTTTCTTCTCACCATTATTTCTTATTTATATAGTCTTCCAACTAGTGTGAATTTGAACCATTATGTATTTTGACAATGAACCATTGTACCATTTCATTTAAATGATAATATTAAACTTTAAATAATATCATTTTCCTTTTTTTAATTCTTTATTCATAATGCTCATGTTTTAACTCTTCTTTAATCATGATTGTGTATTGGCTCATTAGTCTACATATCTCGAATTGTTTTGAATTCGATTTTGAATCAATAGGTGGTCCCTTCAAACCAAAATCTATGTGAACGCGAGCTCGAAACCACGAGCTTATCCATTCCAAGCATTATTCTATTAGCACTTTCTTCTTCCTCCCATATTCTTCTACATGGTACCATATTCAAACTTCCGAGGGATTATTTATTTCTATCCCCTTTAGCTTATTTACCTTATCACATGACCGGTTCTCGAACCAAGTTCTCTGGTACTTTGTCCTTTGGGACTTCAGGATTTTGCAGTATTTCAATCCTCCCAGAGTACATTTTTCTGAAGTGCGTATCATCACTCCCTTCTTGATAACCTTCACATTTCCAAGATCTAGGACCATAGACTTAGGCACAAATGTGCTCCCTCTCTCTGGGTATTCGGCTATTTGTGACTCTAGGACTCTAGGCTACTCGTACTATGAGGTAATTCAATCCCTCCAGAGTGTTTACCTATTGAATAAGTCATGAAGTTGTGGTTATCGCTTACTGTCAGTTGTTATTACACCTTACGGTATCCTTCCACTATACTCGATCGAATGGTCGAAATATATTTCAATGGATCTTAGATCAATGAAGAACATCAATTTGTGACTTTTCCCTTTGGTGCTTTGGGTAGTTTTGCTGGTAGGAAAAGTTGGTTATCTTGGAGGCTATAGTCTCGGACTAATGTGGCATGCTGATGTCACCTATGATGGCATGGACATGTATTGGGTGTGCCACAAGTCACCCTTATTTTTGACTTTCACAGGCCTTATGTGCCATATGTATTTGACTCTTGTCATCATATGATTGGGCCATGTGTCCTTGCTGACTAGGATTTTGACTTTTCATTACTTCATAGCTTCGAGAGTTTTGGCACTTTTATACCACCCTTCGATCATTACCGAAGTGTCAAATAGATATATCACCATAGATATTTCCTTATCTTGATCAGATGACCTTTGTTTATTCCATGACTTCGTCCCTTTGACCCCACTTAGCCTATCCTTCCACTACACTTGATCAATGGCTAATGGGATTTCCATGCTCTTCCTATCATCTGACAGTCAACGAGAGTTCACGACTTCGAGGATTTCATGAATTCATACTAGTTTCCATTAATCTCTGAAGTGGTGAAGCTCTCGAGTACCAAAGCTTTATATCTCCTTCTTGATACAAAGACTAAGAATTGACTTGAACTTTCTCCACGAGATCTCACAATTGGCGTTTACTTCACGATTTTGCAGGTTTCAAGACTTTGTGTCTTATGGGGTTATCTTGTCCTTCCACTTGATTCTATTGGACAATCGGGATAGAGCCTGACCTAATCTAATGGATTTTGTAACTCGATCCCTTACAAGGGATTCTTCTATGTAGGATCAAGCTTATGCGTGACACGCTACATTATTTCTCCTAAGATTTGATCTCATCACCTACACTCTGTTGAAATCAATGAAAATATCATACCAATGTGTCCAAGATTCTCCCCCTTTGGAATTCATTTCAACCTTTTCTTTGAAATATTTATGTTGTTTATCAATTTTCTCCCCCTTTGACAACAATGACAAAAGGGATTTTTCTTCGCTCCCCATCTGGCGAAGCTCCCCCTATCCATGTGCCCATTTTCTTATGATGCAAATTTTATGGTTTTAATGAGGTATGCGAATTAATCCCAATTTCTGTCAAATATTTTCAAAGGTATTCCTTGTTATGAGTAAAATCACTCTATGGCATGGGGTAAACCAAAACAGATGGAAATGTCTGCAGAAATCAACTCTAATATCAAGTATGCTATATAAAAAAATATGCTAACAAGACAAGATAAAGAGCCTACCTTGTCCAGACATTTGATGAAGTCTGTCGTTGAGCACTTGACTCAAAGCAATACACCTGCAACTTGTCCTCAACAACCAAGATACACAAGAATATGGTGATAATATATAAAGTTAGCACATATAATAGCATAATCCATGAGTATTCATAAAAAATACTCCAATGGAATTACAATTCAAATATTTTCAAGACATTAATTGGAGGAGAAAAGAGTATTTCTATTAAAAAATAATCAACATAAGTGTATGAATGACAAACTTTCATGTTGGCACATTGGGAACCAACAAACTAAGTCCCTTCCAGCTAGGCCTCCACCACTTCAATCATACACCAAAGGAAAGCTCATATAAGAGAGACAATTAGGTTCTCCATCAAGTAGGGAAGATCTTGGGGGTTGAACAATGTGTTCAGACTTAAAAGGACAAAGGGATGCAAACTCAATATGAAGTGAATAATTTCTCCAAAGTAACTTTGCTCTCGAAGTTGAATTCTTCTCCTCTCTTCCACAACTTGGATATGGCCCATTTATAACCTTCAAATGTAACTGAAGGGCCGAGCCAGAATGTTTCCAGTATATGGTAGGCCAAGAATCATGGATCTCGTGACATGACATGGAAACCCGACACCATTTTTTAATTTTGAGCACAAAACCCGATGTACACGGGTTGTAATGGTGCAACCTATGTATACGCATGTTGTATAGATGTTAGGGCACATATATGTGGAAAAATACATTTTTTATCTCTGGAAACTGCAAAAAGGGACTTCAAGTCTGCATAGGGAAATGGAAAAGGCCTTATGAGAAAGTTTGGATGGGATGAGGAAAATATTGCTATAACAGATGCACCCTAATGTGTGAGGTGAGAGGAGTACCTGAGATGGAAAAAATATATTATAATTACCAGAAGTGGAGTAATGGAGACCCAGCGAGATGAACTAGTTGCTCATAAGAATATTACATTTCATAATGACTTTTTATGCATGGCTTCCAATATTGAATTACACTACAGATCCATGTGTAAATATACCAAACAGTTTTTCATGGCCATGAATATGAAATACAAGACTAGATACATGCCATAGGATATCATAGTCATGAACAAGGCTCAGTGAAAACCAGTCTCAAAATAAATCTGAGGATATCTCTATACAATGCAGTACAATCCGATCTCCTATGATCATTGAAGTCATATAGCTACTGGTCCAATGAATGATAACAACAACTCAGGAGAGGTGCGACTATGAATTAATGTCTTCAAGTATTCTACAAGATCTGCCAAAGTTGCAAGTCTACATTATGTGAATAGAGTTTAGGTCGAACACAATGAGACTTCATTTGATTACCTATCATTAAGGTATACCATTAATAAATGCGAGACAACCTATCGATAATGAAATTAGGTATCAAGGCACCGAGTACATTCTTACAAGTGTGAATAAAGGAGTTGAGGTCAAACACTTGAAGAATGCATCGATTAAGAGACATTGATGTATTCCCAATGGTCGATGGCAAGAGAACCTACCACTGATGAATGCAAGCCTCTAGGTACTCATATGAATCTAGGTATCATTTCCAGAATAGATGGGATAATGTCGATGGAAGGAAACTTGTTGAAAGGAGAGCATTACGGAATATTTCATCATTCAGCACGAGGTACAAAACATGAGCTTGATGATTTGGAGGAACTCGGACAAAAAACATGTTCACAAACCAACGACCTTGTGCGTATTTCACATGCACCAGATGCAAGCAGTGCACGAAAAATACCCTCTGAATAACATCCAATAAGGAAAACTATCGACAAAGGAGAGGAAACCACCAATAAGGCTAATGAAATCCAAGACACTAGACGAATCCCAATGTGTGAATATATTTATTTCCATTGAACACAAGGGAAACCCCCTAGTCAGTGACCAATGAGGGGATGTCAACTGTTGGGTTCAAGGTTACCTACCCATAAAGAAAGTAGGACCAGGGTGCACGGTAGGACTACAAATTCATGTAACTCTGAGACACACTGAGGGTATGGCTGACATGAAAAGTCAAGAGTTCTGAGAAATGGTTGACACAAGCTGATAGACATCCTTTGAACAAGAGCATGAGACATATGGATGAATCTGGCAACATAGAATCAATGATGAAACTTTGTGATGTAGGAGGCACCAATCAAACTCTCCATAGGGATTGGAAGAGTAACCAGTCGGGGGAATAAACTCTAAGTAATGAGCTCAACTTCCTACGGTCATGCTAAACCCAAAATTTTGATGAAAAGTGGACTCAAAAGTTTGTGCTCTGTTCAAAGAAGACACGATTGTTGCCAACATAAGATAATGTTAGAATATAATGGATGTGCTTGTTTTACCATTGACACTATTTCTATTGTCACCCAACCATAGGCCGAAGCCACCCTCTGAGCACCTTAACCTTGACAAAGAATCACTTTGGAAGAAAACCCTAGGCTAGATAGTAAAACAAAGGGTAGTGCACCTTTCCCCAAGAATAGCGCACCAACAAGAGATGATCAGATAGTCAAAGCCAAACGTGATTTGCTAGATGCGGCAGCTGCAATGGCATCTCTCCTCAAACCTACACATAAGACTGGGCACTGCAGTGTGCACAAGTTGTTGCTCTGCAATTCTGAGACTGCTTGCCAAAATGAGAATTGGCCTCCTGTATTTATACTAATTTTGGCTAACTACCTGGGCCGACTTCTCATTCTGGGTATCTGTCTGTTCAATATATATTATTATTTATGGCCGACTTCTTCTCTTGGAGGCTAATAACCTAATATAAATGATCTTCTTAAGCTGACAAGTCTTCTAGGGTTATTAGCCAACTCGTTATGGTTTCTTCTTTCTTCTCGGAGTATTCTATCTTCATTAGGTTTACACATGGAGGTAAATACCTCCTGCATCTACCATAATATCAACAGATAATACTCTTTTCCCACTCATCTTTTTTTTTTTCATAGACAAAAGAATGCTATGAGATAGAGGAGGAAACGAGTGTCGCGAGTAAGCAAGTAGTTCCAACAGTGGAACATACCTATTCTCAATACAAGGAAGTGCATGCAGGATATGGACTCTAGGGGCAATGTTTCCTCTTGGGGTATAGGGTGTCAAGATGAAAAGGATATAAAAAGGGCTTTGCTTGGCTGATGATGCAAATTGCATGAGATAATAGGCTTATAATGCAAAAGTGGGAACCAAAAATAGGCTCAATACTACAAGTGAGAGGGTGAGATGCAATTACAACTTAAGTCCAAAGAATTTCATTTTTCACAAATTTAGTCCCCTAGGACCGAAAATGTATAAAATAATACCCATGAGAACTCTTCTAGCCACTAGTGTCTAGAGTATTTGTTTTTTTGAAATTAGTCAACTTGGTCTGAAAAAGGGTTAAACCTACACCAAATAGACGTCCTTTCAGATCCAATTAACGAGTGTGAAAGAGACAAGTTCACTCGATAATCTTTTCACTTTTTGAGAGAGTCGAAAAACATCTTAAAAAAGACTCAAGGATGTTGTTTCAATTAGCATGTGATGGGGGAGGCCAAGGCTCTCGTGCAACAAAACCAACAACTAACCAAACCCTTCAAAAACACACCAACAAAACCCTAACTACCGACCCTTTCGGAAACACCTACGAAGCAGATGAAGTCTCACCCGAGGTAGAGGCAGGGGGGGTTGTAGGACTCAAGTGTCTACAACCAAGCTGGGACATAGATCTGTGATTACAACACTTAACAGAGTACTTATACAACAATATGCATTAGTTCATGAGTCTCATTCACATTGCATATTAACCCTTATTACAGATCAACGTAGTAACAATAAAGATCAAGCACATCTAATCACTTAGCACATAGCTTTATCTCAGATCTAGCATTCATTTATCTTTACTACCAATAAGAACTAAGAAACAACATCAGATGCATTCATTATACATTATAACAATAGTACTAAGCATAATCCATATCGCACAAAGTACAACAAGACATAGGATATATGTGGTTCACCCCAATGTGGGGCTACGTCCACCAACGATTTCTTCTTCTTTATTAGTCTTCAATATTCTTACATTCATCTTCTCCTGTGCATAAAACCATAGAGCCCAACTCCATAGAGGATAGGAGATCTGTGCATTGCAACACAACATATGGTGCATATAGCCAACCAGATCTTCTTCTTACATCGTCTAGCTACTTATTTATACAATTACAAAAAATCCTAATCATGGGTAAACCCATGGGTCGACATCCCATAACCCATTACATAAACCCAAGTACATCATTTGTTGGTTCCACAAGCCCGCAAAACAAGTGAGATCTCGCGATATCCACTCCACCTGGGCACTCCATCTTCTTCTAGCTTGTCGAAGTCCCAAAAGTGGTCAAACACGACCAATGTTTCCTCAAAACTTGGTCAAGGGCCAACAACTCCCCAACACTCACCTATGACTCATCCCAAGTCACTCAGATTTGGGAAAAAAAAATTCAAAGGCCTCGAGCTTAGCTCGAGCTACCTCGACTTGTTGCTTTTCCAGAGATTCCTGCTCGATGAACTCTTGAATCACTTTCTCTGTAACAGGCCCTTCCAGGCGTTGTTCCACTATCGTAACTAGTTGGTCTAGCTACGAGCCTTGGCCTTCAATATCTTCGAAAATCATGTAGGATTTGTCCTACACCGGTTGTAATATCTATGTAACTTCCATGATTCTAATCTGGATGGCAGTAATCTGCTGCTGGACTATTCACTTCTCTTGTGATCTCTTCATTTGCTCAGCTGCAGTAAGTAGCCTCATCTACGCTTGCACGGTGGATTCTTGTTGTTGCGCCTCCTGGAGCTGTGATTCCAGTTTCCTCAGCTCCGGGTCTTTTGCGAGGAGTTCATAGGTCTGTGCACTTAGATCACTTAACTGTCTACATTCTAATGCGAGGATCTTGATCCTTCCAACTGCACTCTTGGATGTTTCCTCCCTTTGGTCGCACACTTCTTACAGAGTGCTCGACACTGCTTGGAGATATAACTCTTTTATCCATGCTTGAAGTTGTTGAATGGCCTCAACGAGCTTCCCCACTTGCTTCTCGACTGACTCTGGTTCCTCCTGTGCCAAGCCTAGCATAGAGCGAATTACTTTAGTCATCGCTTCCTTGACCGCAGTCTGCTCTGCGAGCAGCTGGTCTTTTTCTTCCTATATCTTCGCATTGTTCTGCTCAAACATCGTCTGAAGTTCATGAGTCTCCTTTTCGTAGGTGGTTACACAAGACTGTGCAACTTGTGGTTCCTCCACGACCTCTTCCTTTTCTTTCTTTGAGGCTTCTATAGCTTGTTCCTTTTCTTCTTGGAATCGTGGAAGCCAAGCCTCCATTGCATCTGCTAATATTCATAATTGGGTGGGCTCATCCCCCAATTTTGCAATCTTTGACAAAGAAGGAACAGTAGGTACTGCATGGCTTGAATGGATGGCTTGTTGTATCTCCTTTAGCTCCTTCTCAATTATTTCGTACAACGTCTCCTAATTTGCTCCATATCAGTGTAATATATCTTCTAAAGCATCCTCCATGACTACGATGATTATATCGACATCGTCTTCTGTGAGCGTGACCTTCATCTTGGGCTTAGTGGAACATGTCTTCTTTCTTGTGGAAGGTTTCTTTGGAAAAACCTTCCTCTTCTTTGATGTTTCGGCCTCTGTAGGGGGATCCCTTGGCGATGTAACTTCACCTTTTCCTTGCTTTTCTCCTTCTTCCCCTCCTTCTTCTTGATGTACTTCATATCCTCCTCTTCCTATGGGAGATTCAGGCCCATTGTCCTCCGAGGCCCTGTCCTCCTCATTAGTTTCTATGTTTTACACTTCCTCCTTTTTCTTCTTTTTCTTTGTTCTAGTCTATCCATCATGCTCGACCCAGGTGACCAAGGGGCTTCCAATGATGTCAGGGTCGAAGGGTTCTACATCGTCAAACGGTACAAGAAACTCTATCGGCCATTCTTTGGTGATCTCCTCCATATCTTAGTTGGTTCATTTATAATAGGACTGTAGCTCCTCCTTGCTCTCATCCCTACGTGCAGTGATATAGATAAAGTGTCGATATGGATGGAATTTCGCTAGTAGTCTGTACTGGTGCAATGTGTTCGGTGTTATTCGTGGAAATGCCTCAATAACACACTTCAACTGCTGGTAACAAGCATGGAAGACACCATTCGACTGCCACTACTTCGACATATCATTTGTTTACCACAAGGTGGAGAACCTCACGACCAACGGCTGTGATGGATCAACTTCTGGAAATGTCGCTCCTTCCAGCATCTGCCAAGCGACAAATACGATTAATACCAGTAACCAACTAAAGTGGAACTCATAGCCTTGATCCTACACTTCACGACATTCCTTCTCGAGCTCATTGATGAGGTAACTCGCCTAGTGCATTTGCATTCCCTCCATGCACTTTCTTGCGAGGTCGACTACGAATTATGTGACTTTCATGGGATGATTCTTTCTGATGAGCTTGTCATCTATAAGATGAAAAGCTAGGCACACTATACCATCCTAGATGGAGGCTACCTTGTAGCCTCACTTTCCCTTTTCTACATCGCCATAATCCTCCTTTATGTGTTGTGCCAGTGAGCGATCGAAATTCTTCCCTGGGTAGAACTGTTGAGGGTCTGGTTCCTGCATGGTCAGTCCTATAATCAAGTGGATCAGTGCTTGATCCATAGTGATGCTCCTGTTGAGCCATAGATATCCTCAGTGGTAGCACGACAAGAGGAGTTTAACGCAAGCGTTAACCTCCTGATGTCGGCCGAAGTGAGGTATCTTCATTACATTCAGGATCGTTGACTACGCCAGCTCCTTAATCCATGGCTGGGAGACTATGCGCGGCTTCTTCCCAGTCGTCTTCATCAAACACCTATGGGGAACGAACATGGTGTAGTTCTTTCTATCGCCAAGGTTAAAGTCATTGTTCTTCAGAACTGGGATCTGTCCTAGCTGAGGTCCAACTACGTGTATCCCCTTCGGGATGTACGCAATTATCAACGTATACTCAAATTTGCATGGGATACTGTCGCGGGTAACTGCGCCAGCCAAAGGCGGTATGTAATCTGGCAAGACTAACAGGATATGCTTCGCGTTAGCCAGACCATCGCGGTGCTTGATTCGCTTCTCACTAGCATGGACAGAATGCCATCCAGTCGAGGGGGATGCTTGAAATCCGCCAGTCGACGATGATTGTATTCCTACAGACATAACTTTCTCAGTCATGAGGTCTACAAGAATCTCCTCCATGGACTTCTCTAACGTTCTTGGTTCACTCGAAATTCGCACATGTAACAAAATGGATCGAGTAGGAGAACGAACAAGCGAGGTAGTCAAATGGATGATGAGGTTTAAAAAGCACAATGTGATATAAAATCGATTCTCTGTTAGCTTGGATATTCACGAGTGGAAAAAGGTGGTCCCAACGCAGTGTCTGACTAGTTAAATAAGCTAATGTCATAACAAATTCCTCCAACGGGCACGAATGCATCCATCAATGTGAATCCATCCATTATGGCGTGGTCTCAATGGTCCATTTGCTCATAAATGCGTTTTCTAGCCGTTTTGGGGCATCATTCTAATGGTTGGGGCGCCTCTAACGGTCATATAGATTCGCCATGGCGAAGTTCCATTCTACGTGATTCTGCTCTTCCGATGAGGTTCAGGGCCTGAAAGCCTTCCTCCTGCGAAGTCTTCTCTAGAACTTCCTGTAGTTTTTCTAATTTGGCTTTCTTCTTATTGAACTTTCTTGCCTTCTTTGTTGTGATCTCGTGGAAATTTGGCATACATGCATATATTGAAGAAATTTCAATGTTGTACCCATTCACTGTTCACTGTGTGGGGTTGGTGGAAGACATTTGTGATGGGTGTATTAGAAGTTCCATCACATTTCAAGAGAGTTCTAACAAAGATTCTACATATGGCAATGACAAATGATGATAATGAGACGTGGACTATCTCAAAGATTATGTGTGGAGTCGATGGATGTCATTAATCCCTTGACGAGATATAATCCCTAAGCAATTAACCATTAAACTACCTAACCCTTAACTCTAAAATACCTTATCCCTTGACCCTTAATACCTTAAACTGTAACCCCCCCCCCCCTATCCACTTAACCCCCAACAACTCAACAAATTAACTATTTAGACACAGTAGGCGTTAAATTGGAAGTCAAATACGAAGCCAAACTAGAAGCTATAAGAGAAGCTAAGATGGATGCTAACTAGGAAGCTAAATTGGAAGCAAAATTAGAAGCTAAACTCGAAGCTAAACTAGAAGCTACACTTGGCGCTAACTTGGGTGATAAATGGGGTGCTAAATTGGGCACTAAAGCAGGTGATAAATCAGGTGCTAAATTGTGATGCTAACTAGGAAGCTAAACTGGAAGCTAAAGCAAAAGCTAAACTTGAAGCTAAACTCCAAGATAAAATAGAAGCTCCACTTGGTGCTCACTTGGGCGATAAATAGGGCACTAAATTGGGTGCTAAAGTAGGTGATAAAGCAGGCAATAAATTAAGTGCTAAGTTAGGCTCTAAAATATGTGCTAATAGCACCTAATTTAGCATTGAATTGTGTTGCTCGACAAAAATAACACTCAAAATAGTTCCATCCTCATAAATAGCACTGAATTTTTCAAAAAAGTGGAGAAAAATATATTAAAACAGACAATGGAAGCAAAAAACAGAGCTAAAAAAGAAGCTAATCACAAGGATTTGTTGTACTGAAACAACAGAGGGGATTGGGGTCTCATCGAGTTCGGTGCCTACAAACAACTATGGGGATTGGTGTCTTCAGTAGGTTGGTGACTACAAACATTTGTAACCGTAGGTTGGTGGCAACAAATTTATAATAAAAAAAACATTTTTGTGGTTCCCCCCTCTAAGTGTGTGCTCAACAAGGCAACATATCTTTCTTTTTAGAGATAAGCTATCACCATTCTAGCCAATTTGTGTTTTATAATATTCTACTATTTTATTCATTAATAGAAGTTGGGTTTCACTATATTGTTGTACTCTCTACTATATTTCTATGTGTGTTTCATTTCATTCTCAATACAATTAGTATCACTTTTAAACCTTAACGAATCTTACTAATCCTTCAATACCAACAAATTATTTGAAATCTTTATCACCCATAAATTGTTTAGTGAAAGAAACTTTTGAGACCATGTGCATGTGTTTCTTTTCAATTCAATCCATTAAGAGACACATGCCGTATTGAAAACTCTGTTTTATTTTTTAATTTTCCACAACGAAACCATAAAAAAAACAGGCAGGAGATTTATTAAACATATTTGTAATATGGCAGCGTCCATCTCGTTTTTGCTGCACATCAATCTTGCAAAGGCTTTGGCCATGCCTATTACAGAATTGAATTGATATTAATGGCCATCTTGAATTGGTATTACAGATTTGAATTGATATTACAGAATTGAATTGATATTGAATAGACGAACACAGACTGAACAGGAACACAATGAACACGATTTGACTCTAAATGAACACAAAGTCAGTCGAACAGGAACACAATGAACACAAATGACGATTTGACTCTAAATGATCACAAAGTCAGTCGAACAGGAACACACAATTTCGACTGCATTTATTCTCTCCCATGCCTGCCATGCAAAACAATGTAATTAGCCGAAGTTCATGGTGCCGGAGTTAGTTTGATCGCCGCCGGGGTAGAATTGGATGCCACTATTGTGGGAGTTGTTTTGGGAGATGGGGGTAGGCTTCGGCTGTGGCTGCGGCTGCGGCTTCGGCTTCAAGTTCACCTCCGGCTTCGGCTGCGGCTGCGGCTTCGGCTGCGGCGCCAAGTTCACCGCCAAGTTCACCTGCTGTGGCTTCGGCTGTGGCTTCGGCTTCGGCTGTGGCTTCATGTTGTTGGGCATTGTACACGAGTACTGGATGGCACTCTTGGTATCAATATTGCCTTCACTTCAACTCAATCTGCTAAACTGCATAAAGGCGCATCAATACATATAATAACTGTAACACCAAATACACCTACAACTTACAATACCAGACTGCTAAGTATGCTCATTCAGACTGCTAAGTTTGCACAGCTTATGACATTACAGAAAGTAAAAACTTAACATTCCTATACCTTAGGACGGGAATACTCAACCGCACCCCAAAGTTGGTAAGCAAGAGGTGAGAAATACAGTAGCATAATAAAACATTAAAATAATGACGTAGATCAATAATGCAAAGTCCAAAGTCCAGCGTCACGAGAATGACGTAGATCCATAAAGCAAAGTCCAGCGTCACGATGTGGATCTAAGCTATTAAATGCTTAACGCTAGGTCACGATGCGGGTCTAAGTTATTTAACGCTACTTAAATTAACTAGCCCGACTTATTCGTTCAATTGGGGAGACGAGTTCTTCATAAATGTTAGTTAACGCGAGGACCGTTGTAAATTAATTTATTCGCGCAACTGGGGAGACGAGCAAAACACATCAGCGCCGTTGACGAGCAATTTAATGATGGAGTGTAAACAGTGGGAAGTAAAGTTACTTTACATCCAGCTGTGTAAATGACAGCGTGCAAAGCATGTAATATGCACCCCAAGGATTACTAAATATCGTTGTGGAGGATTATTAAATATCATGGGTTTGTTTTTTTAATAAAAACATGCTTTCATTTTTATTATGGTTGACATTAATATATATAGAATTAATTTTTAAAAGATTATATAATCATGTTATTTTTTTTCTTAAGAATGATTGCATTTATTTTGTGATCTGGTGTAAGATTAATTTATGAAAGAGTGCAAATTCCACCTCACTTTATTACCACAACTAAAATATCTATTTGCATATCGTGGTATGGAGTTTTCACGGAGTGTGACAAAATGTGTAATAATGAATGGAGAAATAATATTCAATAGGAGAATGCTAAACAAACACAGCGAAATAATATTCTATAGGAGATACATCATACAAATATTGTTACTTACTGTCGCCTAAACTATCGCCCATACAAATGGCTTAAGTTACGGAATACCATCTCTGTGCTGTCTCAGATACTGATAGGAGGAAGAGAAATTGTGGCGTTGTCCTGGTCAAACTTATTCGTTCAAATTTGATCCCGGCATTTCCTAATTCTACTGCATTAGGGATGCTTTTGATGTCATTACGTGCTTTGTTTTTATCAAAGAGCATTCCAGTGCACATACTACAACATTTAATGAAGATGCTACACTCATCTTGATCTTCACGCTCACCCCCATTGAAAGGTGGAGATACAATGGCGGTGTGCAAGAAACCCAAAAGATGACGAACTTGTTGTTCACCTTGTTTTGGACATGACCATTGCTCTATCTTAAAAGGTTTGAAACAACGCGATATAAAATACATCAGCACACCCAAAAGCATCTTTTCGATATCAACGGCCGAGTTGAGCACCAATTCGATTAGCTTTCGGAGAACGATCAAGGGGACTTGATTTTCAAGCATCAAAATGTTGTACAGTATATCACGTGTAGCAGAACCAATCTGACCCTGATTGATGTGATCCCTTGATTTGTTTTTGTGTTGGAGCATTTCAGTGCACATTCTACAACATTTAATGGAGATGTTACACTCACCTTGATCTACACGCTCATCCTAATTGAAAGGTGGAGATACCACGAAGGTGTGCAAGAAACCCAAAAGATGATGAAAGTTTGATTGCTTTATATCAAAATTTTCAATCCTACCTTCCGCCTCAAAAGGGTAGGACAAATGGAATATACTTTCCATGAGCATATCCAAAAGCCTCTTTTTGATATCAACGGCTGAGTTGACCACCAATTCGAGTAGCTTTCGGAGAACGATCAAGGGGACTTGATTTTCAAGCATCAAAATGTCGTAAAGTATTTCTTGTGTAGCAAAAGCAAGTTTATTTAACCGAAAAATAGGGTCATAGCACTTCCTCTCCTCGAATCCTTCAAATTTCAGAGTTGTCGCCGCTGCCAAAGCTAAAGCTTTCCACGACGATGAGAAATGATCAAGGGCACTTGATTTTCAAGCATCAAAATGTCGCTCAGTATATCATATGCAACATACTAAAGCTTCCTTCCCCCAAACATAGGTTCATAGTGTTGGCGTTGGAAGTCACTCTTGGATTGAAGCAGGAGCAGAGCCCGACGCCCATCAGTTTATGTCACGATTTGTTTATAGAGGGTGATCAACTGGAAGAAAACTCAAAACAATATCGTTCTAACTCCGAAACTAGGCTAGACATGCACAGGTAGGTGAGGTCTTAGTTAAACTTCAGACAGTGAGTTGTAGTAAGGGTGAATAGGAGGAAGACTTCTGTGAGGAAAAGCTGAGGGCTATTGTAGGCATCGAGCTTCTAACAGCCTGTGGAAGAAAAACTTGAACGTAAGAACTTCTTACACTCAAATGTAGGCAACACTGGAGAATATAATGGTGTTACCATAAATCCTTTATCTTAACACAGTCACATAAATTCACACAAATCAGTCGATCATGAACTCTCTCAGTATGAGATGAAGCTAGATGAGATAAGAAAGTTGTCTGTCATAAAACAAGAAATCTCACATACAAATACATAACCAGAGAACTAGAGTGTCTCTTAAAACTTTACAATCGGGAGCCTTGCTCTACCATTGATGATTACAAAAATAGAAAAACTGAGTATATATACTCAAAAAAATTCGCCCAATAGAGGCGTGCTCAAACCTCCAAGGCGTGGCGTCTCTTCAGTCAAACCTGGATGGAAAGCCTTCGTCAGAAGCTACCTTAACTCAGCATGGCTCTTGCAGGGGGGACCTACACACAAGGGTACCACGGGCTGATTGCTCCAAGCCTCCCATACCTTCCATTTATGGCTTGAGCTGAGGTTTCACCTACCTGCTCGATTTCTTTAATTGCTTCCCCAAGGAGTGGTCGAGACAATATGCTTAGGAGAAGACCACGTGCCTGCTCTCTAAGGCTCGAAGGCTAGCCTCCCTTTCTTCTGGAACCATCATTAACATAACCCAGGGCCATGACCTAGAGCCTCTCTCCAAGGGCGCTTCGACATTTCTTCTTTCGGGGATTTCTACTCCCCCTGCCTTCAAATTTCCTGGTGCCCCATCTCGCGAAACGACCCCCCAGGATCAACAGTTGGGTCAGCTAAAAAATTGATAGCCACGATCATTTTTCCTTGAACGCATTGGCTTAACGCCCTTTCATATGCTTTATCCCTTTTCCATACGACCCAGTGCTATGATCATGGGCCCGCACCCAGAGGCGCCTTCAGCACTTCGCATTTCGTGGCTGGGAGGAGGCTGATCCTCGTTCTTCAAAGTCGCGATACACGAAGAGACGATAGAGCCTAATCACGCACCACGCATCTATCCACAATCGGACGACCCAGATCATCTTGGCGAGATTATGGGCCCGATCCCTGGCGCCTTCGGCACTTCGCGTTTCGCGGCTGGGAGGAGGTTGATCCTCGTTCTTCAAAGTCGTGATGCGCAAAGAGGCGATAGAGCCTAATCACGCACCATGTGTCTATCCACGATTGGACAACCCAGATTATCTTGGTGGGATTGTGGGCCCGATCCCTAGCGCCTTCGGCACTTCGCATTTCGCGGCTGGGAGGAGGCTGATCCTCGTTCTTCAAAGTCGCGATGCACGAAGAGGCGATAGAGCCTAATCGTACACCACGTTTCTATCCATGATCGAACGGCCCAGATCATCTTGGCGGGATTGTGGGCCCGATCCCTGGCGCCTTCGCCACTTCGCGTTTCACGGTTGGGAAGAGGCTGATCCTCGTTCTTCAAAGTTGTGATGCGCGAAGAGGCGATAGAGCCTAATCATGCACCACATGTCTATCCACAATTGGACGGCCCAGATCATCTTGGCAGGATTGTGAGCCCGATCCCTGGCGCCTTCGACACTTTGCGTTTCAGGGATCCCAGCTGTAGAGAAAAAATGTTTCAAGGTTGCGATGGGCGAAGTTGCGACAGAGGTCGATCATGCGCCACGCGCCCCTTCGGGATGGACGGCCTAGATCATTTCGGCGAGATTGTGGGCCCGAATTCTGGACGCCTTCACCTCTCGCGTATCACGACTAGGAAGAGGCTGACCCTTGTTCTTCAAAGTCACGATGGGCGAAGTGGCGATATAGCCTAATCGTGCGCCACGTGTCTCTCCCCAATCGACGATCTGTTCCATTGGTTGATCCTTGCCGTTGAGTCCCGGATCGCCCATCTGCTAACATTTAAGCCCGAAATGGGCTTCTTCTGCGTGCTGCGCTTGGTGCTCATGCCTGCGGCCTTTGAATAATATGCGTCTGTTGGACTTTTAGGCCTACTTCTTCGCAGCTCGGGCTATGAACTGGAAAGGGAGAAAACAACCCACCCCTTGCAAGAATTGGTGCTAACATTAGGCTCCATGGGGGATAGAGTCGTCCCTGCGATGCTCTAAGAACTGCTTTTGTAGTTCCAGTTGTCTTCTGTTGGGTTATGGAGTCATTTATTAAGCCGAAAAATAAACAAAGAACCAAAAGGACAATATTTACAAACATAGGAGCCGTCTAAGTCTTAAACAAAACATTTCTTCAAAAAATGCCCATTTACTAGGCTACTAAAAACCTCCTCACCCTCCAGATCCTACAACCTGTACGTGCTATTTGGGAAAACCTCGGAGATTCTGAAGGGCCCGATCTAGAGGGTGTCGAACTTGCTGTGTTTGCCTTTATCCTGTCTGGGTGCATCCCACTTAAGCACCAAATCCCTGATCTCAAACTCCTTCTTCCTGACCTTCCTGTCAAAGGCCAGTTTGACCTTCTGTTGATGACTGTGAGATGTGTCCATCACCTGTTCCCTGATCTGTTGTACTTCCACTATCTGATGAATCCTTCTGACCATATGATCCGGCTCTCCTTCATAATCTTGAAAGAACTTCGCCACAAGTAAGGCGAGCTGAGTGGGAAAAACCGCCTCTGTTTCGTAAACCAACTGAAAAGGTGAGGTGCCCAGGGACTTCTTCATTGTCACTCGATCATCCCATAGAGAGAATTTGAGCTTTGAGTCCCAAGCCCTCTTATTGTCTTCCAATAATCTTTTAATGAGCTTGATTAGGCTTTTATTGGAGGATTCTGCCAGTCCATTTCCTTGAGGATAATAGGGGGTGGAGTGAATTAGCGAGATCTCGAACTGCTCAAAAAACTTAATCAGAGGCTCATATTTGAACGAAGCAGCATTATCAGTGACAATCCTGCTGGGATAGCCAAATCTGGCTACAATATCCTCCAAGAAGCTGATGACTACTTTGTGTGATGCACTCCTGGTGGGGGCAGCTTCTATCCACTTGGTGAAATAGTCTGTTACAGTTAGGATCCATCTATGTTGGCCACTTGAGGGAGGATGGATTTCCCCGATTAAGTCCATCCCCCACTGTTGGAAAGGTGTTGAAGCTACTACGGGCTTTAGTGCCAATGGTCTAAGCTGTTTCTTTCCTAAGAACCTTTGACATTTGATGCAAGATCTGACTTCTTTGCAGACATCGGTGAATAAGGTGGGCCAATAGTACCCAGCTCTGAGAAATTTGTGAGTTGTGGTCTTCCAAAAATAATGTCCTCCACAAAGGCCGCTATGGAATTCAAATATAACCTTCTGGGATTCCTGTGGGTTCAGACACCTCAACAACACCCCTAGAGGGTCTCTCCAGTACAAGACTTGGTCAATGAGGTAATATTTGACCGCCTTGATTTTTAAAGATCTCGCCTTACTTTTACCCATTCCATCAGGGGGCTTCAACTTCTGCAGAAAGTACAAAATGTCTCGATACCATGCGCATTCTGTTAGCAGCAGGCCATCCTGAGAGCTTTGGCTGAGAAACTCATCTTGCTGAGTTCCTGAGCAAGTATTGATCAGACTAACCCCCAAGGCTCTGCAATTGGATTCATCCAATAGCTTGGCTAAACCCTGCCCCTTAACCAACTTGGTGGGCTTTATTTCCAGGTCAAACTCAAGGATCTTAGCAATCCATTTACCCCTTCTCCCATCTATGTTGGGATGCACAAGGATGTCCTTCATAGAGGCTGAAGGAACGTATGCGGTCACTTTTGAGTGCAATACATAGACTCTAAAAGCTTTGAGAGATTTCACCAAGGCATAGGCCTGTTTCTCCATGATTTCATACCTAATTTCTGCATCTCTTAATGCTTTACTGAAGAAGGCAATGGGTTGTTCTCGCCCTTCCCCATTCTTTTGCAATAAGACCGTTGCTACTGTATCAAAAGAAGCAAAAGAAAAAACTAGGATGGGTTTGGAATAGTCAGGACTGATCAGCATAGGTGCTTCAGTCAGTGCCCTTTTTATTTGGACAAAAGATTCCCTAGGTTCAGCGGTCCATTTCACTTCATTTCCCTTTCTGAGCATGGCTATGATGTGTTTCACCAGTTCAGCAAAATTTGAGATGAACCTCCTCAGAAAGTTAATCTTTCCTAAAAAGGCCTGAACTTCTTTTTTAGACCTGGGAAGTGACAGGGTCTGAATTGCCTCTACTCTGCTGGGATCAATTCTCACTCCTTCTACTGATACTATATGGCCTAACAACTTTCCCTCCATCATAGCAAACAAATATTTCTTGGGATTTAGGGAAAGACCAAACCTTTGGCATTTCGAGAAAACTTTCCTTAAGTGATAGTAGTGCTCTTTATCAGACCTGGAGAAGACTGTGATGTCATCCAGATAGATCACCACAAACTGGTCTTTCTCCTCGATGAAGGCTATGTCCATGTCTCACTGAAATGTTGCTCCTGCATTCATTAGTCCAAACGACATTTTGGCATACATGAATGTGCCCCAAGGAGTGGTGAATGTTGTCTTTTCCCTGTCCTCAGGCATGACCGATATCTGATTATAGCCAGAAAATCCATCAATCATGGATATTCTGGATGCACTAGTTACCCTCTGCAGTATGTGTTCCATCTTAGGTAGGGGGTAATTGTCCTTTCTTGAGCTCCTGTTCAGATTCCTAAAGTCGATGCAAAGCCTGATTTCGCCACTTTTCTTCCTTACTGGGACCAAATTGGCCACCCATTCGGAATATCTCAAGGGGACAATGATTTGGGCCTCTAACAACTTCTTCACTTCTTTCTCCATGACAGGCAGCAACATGGGATTTATCTGTCTTAGCTTCTACCTAAACGGCCTAGCCTCTTCCTTCAGTGGGATCTTGTGTTCAATGACGGATGTGTCATATGTCTTGAGGTCTTCATAGGTCCATGCAAACACATCAACAAATTTTCTTAATAACTCGGTATATTCGGCCCTCTGTTCTCTGGTCAAACTGCTCGACAACTTGACAAACTTAGGCTCCTCCTGTGTGCCAATGTTGCACTCAGCTGTGTCAGCATCTTCATCTGAAACCCTACCCTTTACTGCCACATCATTCCCATTGAAAAAAATTTCTAAAGGGACTAGTCCCCTCAGAATGTGATTGCTAGGCAGCTGAATAATCTGGTGATTAGCAATTTCATTTAAAAACACCTCAGGGTAGGGGTCACCTTCAAGGTCAGGATCCTGATCAATGTGCAACGCAGAAAATTCATCAACAGATTGGAGAAATTTTTCGATTTCAATATCATCTTCAAATACCTTTCAATGCTTGACATTGTCTGGTACAGAGGGCCTATATTTTATCTCAACATCATATTTGACCATAGACAGCAGAGGGATCTTGAACCGGCTAGCTAAAACAGCTAAAGAATCAGCCAAAGCATTTTGCTCCCTCGGAATAAAAGAGATGTTGAAAGCTGAGAAGAAATTGTCAATCAGGTCCCATACCTCCTCTCTGTAAGTTCTGAGCCAAGGATGCTTAGTCTGGTAAGCATTTTTTACTTACTGGATAATCAACTCGACATCTCTGAACACTGTTACTTCCTTAATCCCCATTTCCTTTGTAACCCTTAAACCTAGAACAAGAGCTTCATATTCTGCCACATTATTAGTCACTTCAAATTCAAGCTTGTATGATAGGGATATGGCTTCTTGACAAGGCAACACAAAGACCACTCTAGCGCCAGTGCCTTCGCTAGAAGAGGCTCCGTCAAAAAACATTTTCCAAACAGTGTTGGTTGGGGGAGGTGTCCCGTGATCAAATAAGGGTTTCTTTCTGATTTGGAAAGGGGCTTCAGGAGCATCAGTGAGCTATAACAAACTACATCCCAAATCAGTGTCTAGCGTAAAGATAGGGTGATTGGTAGGGTTTTCTTCATCGCTAACAATGTAGGCCAGCTGGGCTTCTCTGTACAGCCTCCTATGTTCCCCTCCAAAGACTGGAATAGTAGCATATGTGAGATCCATCTGTAATGTTCCTCCAATCCTTTTAATCTAAGATCTTGACAACAGCATGCCGAACTTGGGAGGAACAACAACAACTACAATGTCCATGACCACACTCTTCATTGGCAGCTGAAACAGAGAGACCGCCAAGTCTTTGATGACTCAAAGGCATTGCACCCTCCTTGAATCGAAGGAGTACAAATCATGATAAGTCTTTGTCACTTCCAGTCCCAATTCTTCCATTACTATTTTGGGAATAAGGTTATGGGAAGCCCCTGAATCCATGAGGCAGTTATGCAGCACTTTATCATGTATGTTCAAGGATGTGTAGAAAGGAGGGGTTGAATCATCTCTATCTTCTACCATGGGACCTAGGATGATTGCTAGCTTTTCATCTTGGAGATTTATTGAATCCGAGGAAGGTTGGGGGAGCTCAGATTGTAGCATCTTGGAGAGGGACCTTTTAAAGTCTTCATTTTTAACCAGTTCAGAAAAGGGTTTAGGAATTCTAATCTTCTAAATATAATGCTCAAAACTAAAGGAGGAGAGAGACTTAGGGGATTCCCTTACCTTTGAGATAGGTTCCTTGGCTGTTGGCGAAGCGTTCTGAGTTTTCTTCTCTTTAGTAGTGATTGTTGCAGCTTTAGCAGGCCTTTCCGCTGTGAGGGGTTGATCCTAGCTATCAAAATTCCCTTCTTTCTTTTTTGACCTGAGATTGTATCTGTTACGAGTGTTGTTGGCCTTTTCCCCTTTACTCAACTCATTGATTTGAGTGTTGATAAGGGATTCTTCATATGCAGATTCAGTCAAATGAGGAAAAGGGGAGGTGTCCTCGATGCAGTGGATCTCAGGGTCAAGTTCATCCATCTCCTCCCCTTCCTCATGAGCAACTAGGCTATTCTAGAGAGGGGTCTGAATCCTCTGATCCTCCCTGTCTCTACTTCTTTGTTCCCTTGGCAAAGTCTGTGGAATATTGTTACCAGGCCTCCTGAAACCTCTGTTATTATTATTCTGGGGATTTCTGTACGTGGGCTTCCCTTCTAACTCCAATCTCTCCATCCTAGCCGAAAGGGATTTCAGCACTTTAGTTACCTCGTCCGTCTGAAGGAGAAGGGGAGAGGAATGGGATGGGGAGGCCTCTGTTCTTCTCATGGATATGTCTCTATCAGCCTTATTCCTGAGTTGGTCAACCGCTAATATGTTAAACTCTACCTCCATGGCTGCATCCTGCATGTGAGCCAGAGTGGTGGCTCTCCTTTCCCTCAGCAGGAGGCAGAAATTAGGATCAAAAGTGTTGGCATAAGTGATCTTTGCAGAGGCTTTGGAGGGTTTTATCTCGGTGGGGATCTTATTGTACATTTTGTTAAATCTTTTGGAGAAGTCAGAGATAGACTCTCCTTCCTTTCTTTTCAAAGAGCCAAACTCAGTCATGTAATACATGAGGTCCTTTTTGTCTCCCCATTGTCTCAAAAAGGAACTATCCAAAGCCTCAATCCCATCAATAGATCCAGGAGGCAGGGCCCTAAACCATTTTCTAGCGTCGCCTTCAAGACTATGGACGAAAATCCTCATCCATACATTTGCATACATGATAACATGATCGTCTGTAAAACTATAGAAGGCTTCAAGGTGTGCTTCTGCAGCTATGTCCCCTTCACCCGTAAACTTGGGCAACTACTTGAGGTAGCCATCTACTGGAATGGCATTGAGAGGTTGAGGTAACACAAGGGGAGCATACCTAGCAGCTATTATAGCCTCCATTCTGTTCATGGGGGGATTTGCTCCTACCATGGGAATATTAGGTGGAGGAGAACTCGGAGGAGAAAGAGCTCAAAAAGGGGATGTTGGGAATGATCTTTTAGGTGGAAGGGGAAACAATGGGGGATTTAGGGAGAAGGCTAACGGGATTGAGTCAGCATATGCTTCTCTCTGTGCAGAAGCGGCAACAGTAACGAGAGGAGGAGTGGTAAAGCTAGGAGTGGGGAAATCCTCTATGGTCCTGGGTCCATGCCAAGGTACCGCTTCAGGGGAGAGGGGAGTGACAAGGATTTCTCCCTCCAATCCCAGACCAAGAGGGGAAAACTCAGCAGGAACACTCCCGAAATTCAGGAAACGAGAAACTTTAGAAAAAGGTCTACTAGGAAACTGAGGAGAAAAAAATGGATTTCCTATAGAAGGAGATGGCGGATTACCTGGTTCGTCGACGGAAGCTTCTCCTTCAGAGGCCTTTCCTTTTCTGAAAATCACCTTCGGATCAGCTTTAGGTGTAGCTAGAGGTAGTTGTGGATGGGACCGCGTGTGTCTGCCTTTGAAAGCCACAATTAAAATGGCAGTTTCGCCACAGTGGAGTCATCAGGTGCACAGTAGCAATATTCAAAGGCTCCGATACCTGATGCACCTTCAGAATCAAAGGCTCAGTGTCGTTCAATCTCGGGGAAAACTTTCAACTTCGTCACCGATAATGACGCCATAAATGTTGGCGTTGGAAGTCAATCCTAGATTGCAGCAGGAGAAGAGCCCGACGCCCATCAGTTTATGTCATGATTTGTTTATAGAGGGTGATCAACTAGAAGAAAACTCAAAACAATATCGTTCTAACTCCGAAACTAGGCTAGACATGCACAGGTAGGTGAGGTCTTAGTTAAACTTCAGACAGTGAGTTGTAGTAAGGGTGAATAGGAGGAAGACTTCTGTGAGGAAAAGCTGAGGGCTACTATAGGCATCGAGCTTCTAACAGCCTGTGGAAGAAAAACTTGAACGTAAGAACTTCTTACACTCAAATGTAGGAAACACTGGAGAATATAACAGTGTTACAATAAATCCTTTACATAAATTTACATGAATAAGTCGATCATGAACTCTCATAGTATGAGATGAAGCTAGATGAGATAAGAAAGTTGTCTGCCATAAAACAAGAAATCTCACATACAGATACATCGCGCACCACGTGTCTATCCACGATCGGACGGCCCAGATCATCTTGGCAGGATTGTGGGCCTGATCCCTGGCGCCTTCAGCACTTCGCGTTTCGGGGATCCCAGCTGCAGAGAAAACGTGTTTCAAGGTTGCGATGGGCGAAGTTACGATAGAGGCCGATCGTGCACCACGTGCCCCTCCGGGATGGACGACCTGGATCATTTCGATGAGATTGTGGGCCCAAATCCTAGACGCCTTCGCCTCTCGTGTATCACGGCTAGGAAGAGGCTGACCCTTGTTCTTCAAAGTCACGATGGGCGAAGTGGCGATATAGCCCAATTGTGTGCCATGTGTCTCTCCTCGACCGACGATCTGTTCCATTGGTCGATCCTCGCTGTTGAGTCCCAAATCGCCCATCTGCTAACATTTAAGCCCGAAATGGACTTGTTCTGTGTGTTGCGCTTGGTGCTCATGCCTGCGAACTTTGAATAATATGCGTTTGTTGGACTTTTAGGCCTACTTCTTCACAGCTCGGGCTGCGGACTGGAAAGGGAGAAAATAACCCATCCCTTGCAAGAATTGGTGCTAACACATAGTACTGCACCGCCTCGTCCCTAACTAGAGCTCTCAATACTTCTAGAATGAAGCAACCATCCAAAATTAGCATCCGAGCGAGGGTCTCTCCATCGCAATCAATGTTTTCTTCATAGTTGTCCTGATTTCCTTCTCCAGCTTCAAGATCTCCTCCCTTGTGCGATTGGTGAAATCCATATTAGTATTGAACCTATACATCATTCTACACATCGCTCCTCCTTTGTGATGGCCCATTTGAGGAAGCTCTGCACTTCAGTGATGATGTGGACATATGCTTCTTTTTTTGCATCCTTTAGTAAGTTGGGAACTCTAAATATGCACACAACGGACAACGGTCTGAGACAAACATGATTACATTGTCTCTCTCTTATTACAGAGATTACTTTGTCTCTCTCTTATTACATAAATGTCTCTGTTTCAGTGGATCTCTAAAAACTTTCTCCACCTTATACCTGCATTACATACTCAAATAAACCTCTAGTAATCATACTCAAATACTGGAAAGTTGTATTACATACTCAAATAAACCTGCAGTAATCATCAAAGTTATAAAGAAGCTAAGAATACTTCACACAGCAGCCAAAACATTGGTCTAGAATGGCCAAAAACACATGGGAGAAACTGGAAAGAAGATAAAGTCAGAAATCACATGACTTAGAAAACAATCTACTTCACAACAGTTGGACGATTACATAATGGCAAGGTCGTAGCCTTCTATTCCTCAGATTAACTAATTCTTCTTGATTTCGAACAAAGCTATTACCTACACAACCCTTTCCTCTATTCTTAAATAACTGAAATTAGCATTAAAATTAAAAGTTAAAGTGAGAATCCTGTTTTAAAAGTTAAAGTAGAAATGTTTTAAAAGTTAAAATAGAATTGGAGAAATTTAAATGTTAATTTAAGTTTTCAAAACCTTTCTAAAATAAATTGCATTTCATTATACAATTTAATATATATATTCAAAAACTTTAAAAAATATAAAATACTAACTTTATTAATTCAAATTTTGGTTATAATTGCAAAGTTAACAATGTATTAATATCAAATTATATTATTAATTTAAATTTAATCAGACATAATTTATTACTTTTATAATAAAATAAATTAATAATTTTTTTAATAATAAAATAAATTGAGAAAAACATAGACTATTTTTTAATAATAAAATAAATTGAGAAAAATATAGACTATATTGATTCCATTAATTTTATTAATCCATTATTTGACTACCAATTCCATGAACATCAAATAGACCATATCCAAAAGAATTTTATCACTTATAATCTCAAAATTAAGGACAATACACCCTATCCTATCCTCCATTGAGAGCATAGCTATGCTTAGATACTTAATTCACAAGAACAAGATAAACCATATGGATAACAAGACCAACTTCATGCCAATCCTTGGCTAAATCATTGGAAAATAAAATAAGAAGTTATTCTACTAATGATATTAAAAATATTGTACAAGCTAAATTAAAAGAGAATCTATGGTGTGATAAAGAAGCAATAAAAGAAATGTTGGGTATGTGTTATATTCTTTGCATGTGTGTGTGTGGGCACGTCAGATATGACAACTGCGTCTGACGATCCCTCGTAGTAGTGCTTTGTTTGTGCCGTGTGTGCCGGGTGCTTTCCTAGGGGGGTCCCAAGGGGGGGGGGGGGTAGGTATGCCCCCCCCCTGGTTACGCGCAGTGCCCCAATTTTTTTTGGGGGGGTGGTTTTTTCTATTTTTAGTGGTTTACTAAAAATAATCATGGTTTTAGGGATTAGGGTTTTGGTATCTACGGAATACCTAAAAACATTGTATATATTGTATATTGAATGGTGAAATTCGATATAATGAATATAAGAAAGGTTTTCCCAGTTGAGGGTTTCTAGTATAAATCTTTGTGTACTATGTGAATGAGCCAATGATTAAATTTTGTTTTGCTTAAGAATCTATATGCATTGATTTACTTCATAGGTTTAAAACTTACAAGAAAGACATATTGATCAACATATGGAGTTGAAGTCTGCAACGCTCTGCAACTAGGGTTTCATGCTCCAACGCTTCTCCCCCCCTTTCATCCGTCGACCACCTATGAACGCACCTATCGCATTTTTCACAGGAGTTATGATTGGCTCAACAGAATGACCTCAGAAGGGGGGGCGAAAGCCCCCTCATACCACAACATTGCAGAAAATTATCCGGAGACTCTTCGCACATGCAGACCGTCCTTCGAACCGCCTTCGCACTTGCGAGAACAATACCTGCAGGAAGAAATGCACGGAAGCATAAGCATGAACATGGATCTAGAGACCTCGCATCCAAAATAAGCTCGGGCCTAGATACCAGGGAAATGCATTCTACAAGCCCCGGTCGCACCCCGATATGTCATAAAGAGCAACATAATAGGTGAACACACTCAGTTCATGAGAGACCATGCCCTCATAGGCAAGCTCCTAGGCCTCTGGCCCTCGAAAAGAGCGTTGGCGCGCTAGATCAAAACCTCGTGGAACCCCAAGGGGGACTATGAGCTCCATCTGAGCTCCAAAGGATTCTTCATAGTCATATTCTACAACTTGGAGGATAAAGACCGCGTATTTTAAGGTGGACCCTATTTCTACAACTCGGCAAGGCTCTATTTGTGCTTCTGCAATGAATGCTTCTGCCTAGAAAAGGAAAACTTTGCCTACTGCCCAGTATGGATTTTCCTTTATTCCCTACCTCAAGACTTTTGGTTAGAAGAAATTTTATTAGGAATCTACAATACTCTAGGCAAGCATGTCAAGTCCTCATAAGCCACCAAGCAAAGGAATTACACCTCTTATGCTAGAATATGTGTCTACATGGACATATCCAAAGCCCTCCAAGGAACAGTCACCCTAGAATACCAGGATGAGGAATGGGCTCAAACCATAGATTACAAACACATACCATTCATATGTAGGAAGTTTCATGAGCATGGAAATCTCTTCAGAGATTTCCCCCTCAACGCCCCCCCCAAGCCAGCCGAGGAAGACAAACCAAAGGATGGATTCACTCAGGTGAAAAATCACAGAAGGAAAACGCATAAGAAAACATCTACCAACAACGACAGGAAAAATCCCAACACCAACTCCTTTGAAGCCCTAATCAATCTCCCAGAGGTAGAAGAAGTAGAAAACCTCCACAAGGTTACGGGAATAGAAGGCAACAATAACAAGGAAAACCAACAACCAAAGGAGCATCCAGCATAGGGAATTCCAGGTGACCCACGGATCCGCCCAGACTAAGGAAAAGAACCAGAAAAGGAAGAAGACACAGTCATGGAAATGGATGAACATGACCTAGTGGGAATAGACCTAAACAGACTTGAATAAGCTCTCACCAAAAAATACCTACAAACCCTATCAGAATATCAGCTTAGAAAAGTCCACAAGGTCTTTTTGGACTCATCAATAGGGGCCACCATACGGATAGGCATCAGAGGAGATCCAACCTTCGATCAGATAAGAAACCCAAAGGAGAACAAAAGGCGAGGCAGGAAAACGGTGCAACAACTCATCAAGGAAGAAAACAACTACATGATCAACTCAGGACAGATACACAATCTCTCTGAGAGCTCCTTTTCCCACCCATCAAAATGTTAACCATGAAGGTCATCACTTGGAAAATTAGAGGTCTAAATGGATGATCCAAGCAAAGGATTCTCCTAAACTACATCAAAATGGAAGACCTGGATATCCTCTTTCTCCAAGAAACCAAATGCACGAGGAAGACCATGGAAGAAATTATCAGAAGATGTTGACGTACTTGAAATTCGTACCATACAGATTCGAAAGGTGCTGCAGGTGGCCTGGCCATCCTCTGGAACCCGGATAAGGTCATTCTCGAACAAGGATTTTCCACTCCAGGAACTCTCACAGCCCATTATTGGGCCATAGGCTCTGACAAGGATGAGTTGATCATTAATGCCTATGGACCACAAAACATTCATGAAAAATACCTCTTTCTTCAGAACATAGCTTACCTCAGCTCTATAGCCGAAAACTAGAGGTGGATCATTGGGGTATACTTCAACATGATCCTCACACTAGAGGAAAAAAGAGGTGGGAAAAAGAGACTGGAACAAGACAACATAAAATTCCAGGAGCTCCTAGATCAACACAAATTGGCAGACATAGAAAACGACAACGACACCTTCACCTGGACTAACAAGTGAACGGGACCCCAACAAATCACCTGTAGGATTGATTGATTTCTTCTCTCAGATACCCTTCTCTTGGAAGGACCCCTAATAGAGTCCAACATCCTCCCCAAAGCAGGCTCAGACCATTAGTCGGTTTAGCTATGGGTTGACACTATGGCCTCCCCAAAGCTTAAACCCTCTAGATTTGAAAAGTTATGGCTTTCCCATCCAAACTTCCAAGAAATGGATCGTCACTGGTGGAACACGGCCAAAATCCAGAAGGGAACCAAAATGTACTACTTCCAGTAGAAGCTCAAATACTTCAAGCAAGAGTTGCGAAAGTGGAACAAAGAATTCTTCGGAAACATCTTCCAATAGAGAAAACTCTTGAAACAGAAGCTCGAAGCCCTATAGACGTAGGATATTCAAATAGGATACACCCCAACTCATCAACAGGAAAATTAGCACATCAAGTAACAATTGGAATAAAGGATTAAACAAAAAGAAATTCTCTGGAGACAGAAATCCAGGGTTCAATGGCTCAAAGAAGGAGAAAAAAACACAAAATTATTCCATAACTCTATGATCCACGGGCACTTTATCAACTGCATAAAAAAGCTGGAAAACGCTCAGGGAAGCACCCTACTCTCCCGTCAGGACATCACGCAGGAGCTCACCGACTACTACAAAGACCTCCTCTGAGAGCCCCCGGAGGATCATGCTGAGGCAATCGTAAGAGTGACAGCCAACATCCTGACACTCATTACCTAGGAACAAAATGAGGCCGTCATGACTCCCATAAGCCTGGCTGAAGTAGATCAGGACATACAAGAGCTACTCACAGGCAGGGCTCCATGCCCAGACAGCTTCACAACGGACTTCTTCCACTCTTTTTGGTCAATGTTAAGGGAGGAATTCTGGCAATTGGTTGAGGATTCACACAGCTCTTACAAAGTCTTCCCAACCCTCAATTCCACCTTCCTCGCCCTGATACTCAAAGAGGAGAGGGTCACCAATCCGAAGAATTTCAGACCCATAACGCTCTGCAATGTGATCTACAAAATTATCTCTAAAATCATAGCTCTCAGACTCAAACCAATCCTCCCCTTCATCATCTCAAAGGAGCAATTGGGGTACGTTGAAGGAAGACAAATCATGGATAGCGTCATTTTGGTCCACAAGGTTATCCACTCACTCAAAATCATGCGCATTCTAGGTATGATTCTAAAGATTGATCTCTCCAAAGCATTTGATAAACTAAGTTGGCATTACATAAGCGTTGTCTTAACAAGCTTCGGCTTCAGCACCAACTGGACAGACTGGATCATGAACCTCATCACCTCAACCTTCTTCTCAATCCTGGTCAATGGCACCCCCTCCCAACCCTTCTCTCCCTCACGGGGAATAATGCAAGGTGACCCTCTTTCCCCTTTTCTCTTTGTAATAATGGTGGATGGCTTGGGACACTATATAAAAGCCTCCATTGAAAATGGATCCTTGCAAGGCCTCCCTCTCCATGGGCTTCAACCTGTGGACTAACATAGTCAATTCGTAGATGACACCATGCTCATGAACACCCCCACGAAGCAATAAGCTAACAAGCTCAGCTCCATCCTCTCTGATTTTAGTGAAGCCACCGATACTTCCTTTAACCTGGTTAAATTGCAGTTGTTCTTCTTCAACACCCCAGAGGCCATCCAACAACATATATCCCATATTTTATCCATTCTTTTCTGCACCCTACCTACTCAATATTCAGGCCTCTCCTTTTCAGACTCAGCAGCCCACAACCTTTTCTGGGACTCCCTCCTGCTCTCCATTTCCAATCGTCTCGGCACCTGGACCCTCTGCTCCCTCAACCTCCCAGCAAGAACTAACCTCCTAAAGTTCGTTCTCCAAGCCATACCCGCCTACCTCTTTTCTGCCCTAGCAGCCCCTCAATCTGTAATAAAGAAAATTCAGAATCTACAGAGGAACTTCCTATGGCATGGTCACAACCCAGACAAAAAATGGGCTCTGGTCAGCTGGGACAAAGTTTGGAAACCAAAATCTCTCGGAGGCCTGGGCCTCCGTGACCCTGGCAAACTCAACAACACAATGGGAGCCAAAATCTAGTGGAGATGGATCAAAACCCCCACAAAAATATGGGCCAAGCTCTGGAAAAAAAAATACGCATCATATATTCAACAATCCCATTGGATCAGGATGCAGGACAAAATACAAGGCTCCAACATATGGAACGCGGCTTGGAGGAATATACACTTATCCAAGAACATGCCTTCTGGGAACTATGCAATGGCCAAAATGCCCTATTCTGGACTGACTCCTAGATTCCACCCCTCCAGTTAGAAGAGAATCTGATGCACTATGAAAATTAGGTACAAAATCTAACCACTGCCAAAGTAGTCGACATGTGGGTGGTCACCCCAAACAACTCTCCCTGGAGAACCTGGAAATCCACGCACCAAGATCTACAGGCAACAAAAAATTGCAACCTGTAGAACTAGACACAATCAATCTCCCCACGAAGAATACGCACAAGAAACGATCTCAAAATTCTACTATGGGGGCAATCACCTCATGGAAACTTCACTCTCAAAGAAGGATATGCTCTACAAGAAGGTTTTCAATCTCTGCCAAAGGACCCCATCTGGACCTTAGTCTGGAAATCTAGGTTTTGGCCTAAAATATCCATGTTCCTCTGGCTCCTTCTCCAGAACAAGATCCTAACCTAGGACAATCTCCAAAAATGGGGCTTTATTGGCCCCTCAATATGCCATCTCTGTCATCAACACACATAAACCATGAAGCACCTCCTAAATAACTACACCATCAGTGCTGAAATATGGGACCATGCCACACAACACTTGCGAATAAATTATCGAGATAAAGGTAGTATCATAAACACAATAAAAAATTGGGGATCAAGACCCTACAAAATCCAACTCCTGAACAAAATATGGAAAATCCTACCAGGCTTCATAGTTTGGCAGCTCTGGAAAGAAAGAAACAGAAGAGTCTTTCACTCACAACCCTCCCCCTCTGCCAACATCTGGTCCACCATTCACTCGCACCTCCAAGAAACCCTCCAAATCCATCCTTGAACCAAATAAGGCCTCCCCACTAACCCCGCAGAGACCTTGGTTTTCAATTCCTGGGGCCTCATGCTCTCTTCCTACAATTCTCCTCCCGAGCTCCCCCCCTCTTCCCTAACTGTCAGCCCCTCGATTTGGTCTCCCCCTCCACCTAGGTTTCACAAAATTAACTTCAACTGATCTTCTAAAGGAAATCCAGGCCCCTCCATGGCGGGAGCAGTGATAAGGGACAACCAAGGCCGAATCCACAACACTACAATCGAAAACTTGGGTTTCAACACCAACAACTTGGCATAAATCTGGGGTCTAATAAGAGGAGTTCAACTGCCTCTAGACCACAATCTCACATGCCTCATCATCGAAGGAGACTCCAAAGTCATAATTGATTTAGCTTCTAACATCTTCAATGGAAGGAATCTAGAAAGGATCACCCCCAGCTATCACCTGTTGAGCCCTCTCCACAGCTTTCAATCACTACTCAAACCCTCTCTAATTATTATCACCTCTCATGTGAGGCATGATTCAAATAGAGTGGAAGACAGACTAGCCAATGCAGGAGTGGACCTCACACAACAGATCACCCTCACAAACTCCAGGAGGCCCCATAACTCAACAATCTAGACTCACTGCAAAAGCTGGCCCAAAGGGACCACCCACCCTCGGATGGGGTGCCACTTGGAATGAGGAGGGGGGAAAATGGCATGGACTGGTGGGGAGAGTTATTATCCCATGCCTCCACCCCCAACATATTAACCTCCCATGGCATACACCATGCAGACAATTAATTCAGTGTGCCTGGTGGAGCTCTCAGATGAGCGATCTAGCCAGGCTACCAGTACCAGTCAGTTGCAATAGTCTCGTTGACCTTCAATGGCGATGGGAGAGGCATATTTGACTCCTCACAATTTTAAAGGCAGCCCTAGAATCCATTTCTTCTTGTTTTTCACCTGGTATGCTCATTGCACAGAGCTCCTCGGCCCTCACGAACTTTTTGGCTTCATAGCTTTCACCCTGTGCGTCCTCATAGCCTCCTTTCTCCACCACCGTCCCCCCACTGCCCCCTCTCACCCCCTCCATCCCCCTGTTCCTCCCACCATGCCCCGAGAGCGAGGGAATCCCATGCAGGGTACCAAAAAAATGAATGCCCTCACTCGGGCCACCAGATTAACTGCCTCTCAACAAGCTCTAATTTCTCATTTCAGTTGCTCCCATATCCACACCAGGAGTACTTAGACGACCCTGTGAACTCCGAAAATGGAGACCCCATCCTCCTTGTTTCAGACTCTGACAACCTTGCGCACTCCAAAAATGGAGACCCCGTCCTCCTCGACGTACTCTCCACCGTCGCCTCTGCATTTTCAAGTTAGCACTGTGAAGGAAGAGGCACCTCCCCCACCTCTACACCCTAGCCTCACCATTGTCAAAGAGGAGGTTCCACCTCCATTTTTTCATCCAGGCCTGAGATCGGTGAACATGACAGCACCACCCTCAGAGGTGTGCCTCCCCACTGCCCCCAGCCTTCTTGGCCCCCAGTTCTCAGGCTGAGCGAGCCTTACTATGGGGACATAAGTTGTATCATGGAGGAGGAAATCCCCCCAAGATGGCAACTGACAGGTGCAGGGAAGGATTCAACTGCAGCGGAAGACACATGCATGGACAAGGGAGAAGAGAGCTCGCACTTTGCCTATCATCTGGCAGAGGAGCATCTTGAGCTCCTTTTTGACATCCGTCAACGGTAGGACGAATAGGTGCATGGCCAAGGGATCATCAATCAACGACTAGACTTGGTGTTTGAGTCATTCACAGATGCTCCAGTGGAAGCCCGTTGTCCAACTTTCAAGCAAAGATTCACCCCATCTTACACCTCTCATGGATATCCAGGTTCTCCAATGGCATGACGCGACTCACCCTAGGTCCCAGTTTTTTGTTAATTACATATATAGAGTAGATAGTGATAAGATAGTTTTCACTCTCTTTTTTGGTTGTGCAATTCTCTTAGTTATGGCAGCTCTGAATGAGGCCAGCCCTAGGCTAGATAGATGGAACAGGGTTCCTGTAGACACTATCAGTCCTCTGCACAATTTTTGTAAATTATTTTTCAGACATGATAGACACATCACCGCTTGGAGCCACCGGTTCTGGTTTCCCTCCTGTGGTGGAACAAGTGGCTTCCAAGTGTCACAAAGCTGTAAACTTGTGATTAATATAAGGTCCTTCTTTTATTTACTAAAAAAAAAAAAAAATGATAAAAGAAAATTAAGATATTAGAAGGAGGTGGTTAACCCTAACCTTAAAGATAAAAAAAATATATGTGTTTGGGGGTTGGGCAATCCCCAAAACACCATAGAAAGAAATATTATGTCACCTTTGTAATCCAAGTAATCTATTACTTTTCACCAATTTTAATCTAGTGAAATAAAATAAAATAAACAAACAATGATAAAAAAAAAATTATTTATGTTAAAATTTTATATATATATATTTTATATATTTAAATTGATATAAGTTTATATTAAATACTTAATTTTTTTAATATTTAAATTAGTATACATTTTTTTTTATATATCATAAAATAAAATAAAATATAAATTTATATTAAATATTTGAAAAAATATATATTATTTAATTTAATCCACTTTTTAAAAAACAATTTCTTTAAATTCAAAATCAATTTAAACAAAAATTGCCTTAATTTAAATAATAATAAATTATATTAAAAAATAAAAATAAAAATCAACCCTTTTATATACTATATATTTATATTTAATTTGACTAAATTATATATATATATATATATATATATATATATATATATATATATATATATATATATATAATTTCACTAACTTTGAAATATAACTAGCTTACATCCATTTATGTCGAGATCTATAGGAACATATCTCTAGAGGTGAAAACCTTTAACCTTTATTTGAGTTTTGCACTCTAAAAAAGACGACGCTTGATACCTAGGATGGTTGTTATTGCAAGATGGTCCAGAGTCAAAAGATATCTCTTAAACCCGACATGGCCTTTATCTCTTTTACTGTGACTTTTACTGTGACTTTCTATCCAAAGGCACTATATATATATAAGTGCCTTTATATAGAAAGTCACAGTAAAAGAGATAAAGGCCATGTCGGGTTTAGGAGATATCATTCAACTGTGGACCATCTTGTTACCTTTAGGATCATTGTAGAGGATTTCCAAAATACTAAAACCAATCTTTTTTGTTGTTTAGTTGACTTTAGAAAATCTTTTGACCCGGTTCCAGGATAAACCTTTGGAATAGGTTGGAAGAGATAAAAGTGTTTTTTGAGTTGAGGGATGCTGCAATAAGGCTATATGAGGACGTTATTTCCAAGTTTAAGAACACTGAGGGCTGGTCGAAAGAGCTTAATTTCAATATTAGAGTCAAGCAAGGTTGTTCCTTGTCCCCTACCCTTTTTGGCATATACATTGATAAGCTAGAATATTGTATGGAAGAAGCAGGATGTGTCAGCCATGCTCTCACTAGTATAGTCATCAATCTTCTTCTTTATGCCAATGATATTGTTCTTATGGCGAAGAGTCCCCACGATCTTCAAAACCAACTAAGAATTCTCAAGGATTTTTGCTCCAATATGAGAATGACTGTTAATACTAACAAGATTATGGTCATTATCATTAAATCCAATAAGATCACTTATGATACCTTTGTATATGACAACAACAACTTGGAGGAAGTGATGGAATCGATATTCACCACAAGCTCAACTAGAATTATAACATTGAGAAAAGGATTATTGGGGGATGGAAAGATTATTATGGGCTTGAAAACAATTGTAAATCAACTGATCTTTGAATATGGGATATGAAGGATTATTGGGGGATGGAAATATTATTATGGATTTAAAAACAATTGTAAATCAGTCGATATTTGGATATGGGATAAGAAGAAACTCCTCTTTGACACTCTTGTTACACATGTTATTCTTTATGGTTGTGATGTCTGGGGATGTAGTATCTCTCACGAATCTTGGAGAAAGATAGAGAAAATACAAAATAATTTTATAAACTATAATGTCAAAATTAAAGGAAACACACGCTATCCCATCCTCATCTTAGAGGCAAGCCATTACCCCATTGAGAGCACTACTATGACTAGATACCTAATGTATAAGAACAAGTTAAACAACATGGAAGACAAAAAGCTTCTTAAAATTGCTTCAAAATCTAGTTGTAACCACCATCGACTCAAGCGAGGTTGGCATAAAGATGCCCAGTCTTGGATAAGCTACTCGAGAATCATGGAAAACACCATTTTTCAGAATAAGGATACTATTAAAAATATCATCAAATCAAAAATTAAGGAGAAAAAATGGTGTGATAAAGAGTTAGAGGAAAAAATAAAATTAAGGTATTATAAGGATGTAATCAACTCTAATCTAGAAGATCAAAATTATCTCTTTGTTTTGACCAGTGTCAAGAAAAAATAATCATTGCTAAGATAAGAATAAAATTTCACTAGCTCCATAGTGAAACTGGGCGTTGGTCAACTCCTAAAACGTCATGGGATGAAAGAGTGTGTCACTTTGTGACACTAAGAAGGTTGAAGATGAAAAGTACTTTCTCTTAGATTGTCCACCCTATGCCCACATTAGATCTCAATTTCAAAATATTTGTTAAAGTGACAACCTTCCTAACCTTTTAACTAAGAAAAACTATGGTGATCTTGGAAACTAGCACATAACCAAAATTCTAAATAATTGCAATCTCTCTTAAGGTGGGATACACCAATTTGGTCTCAGTGGAGGTTATTAATCATCATCTTCATCATCATAATAGAGCCCACATAAATTTTTATTAATATTTTTATTATTATTAATTTTTTATTTTTTATTATTATTTTAATGTGTTATATTAGTTAAACATTATATATATATATTTCATTTATTTATTTATTATTATTATTTTAATGTGTAATAATATGGATGGAAATTACACCATATGGTTTTTCAATGGGATGAAAATTACACCATATGGATGTCAAGACTGCTTTATTGAATGGTGTAATAGAGGAAGAAGTTTACATAGAGCATCCACAAGGCTTTTTGATCCATGGGAAAGAGTCACATGTTTCTAAGTTGAAGAAGGCCTTGTACGGATTGAAGAAAACACCCAAGGCATGGTATGCCAGGATAGATAGCTACCTGATGAGATTGGGATTTACAAAGAGTGATGTGAATCCTAACCTTTACTATAAGGTTGAGAATGGATGTCCATCGATCTTGGTTCTATATGTGGATGACCTATTTCTGACAAGAGATTAGACAGTCATAGTTGGGTGCAAGAGGGAGCTCGCTTTAGAGTTCGATATGAAGGAACTAGGTTTGATGCATTACTTCTTAGGATTGGAGGTGTGGAAAAGATCAGATGATATTTTCCTCAGACAAGAAAAATATTTTGTTGAGATACTATAGAGATTCAGGATGATGGGCTACAAGTCCATGGCCACAACCATGACGATAAATATGAATCTTATGAGTGATTCATCTTCATATTTGGTGGATCAAATGATGTATAGACCACTGATTGGATCCTTGATGTACCTAGTTAACACTAGGCCGAACATATGTTTTGCAGTGAATGCCTTGAGTTAGTACATAGTTGAAACTACACATGTACATTGAATGGCATCAAAAAATATGTTGAGTTATCTACGTGGTACGATTGAATATGGATTGAGATATGTCTCGGGTGGAGATGTGAATATGCAGGGATATACAAAATATGATTGGGAAGGGAGTGCAATGGATCGAAAGAGTAATTATGGATGTTGCTTCAGTCTGGTATCAGGTATGATCTCATGGTTGAGAAGGAAGAAGACATCAATGGAACTTAGTACAACAGAGGCAGAGTATATCACAACTAGTGTGGCAAGTTGTGAAGCAGTGTGTCTTTGGAATTTGCTTACAGGGATATTTGATTTAGAATTGGAGCCAACTTTGATACAATGTGACAATCAAAGTTGTGTAAGGATTTCAGAGAACCCTATCTTTCATGACAAGTCAAATAACATAGAGATCAAATATCATTACATCTGAGACATGGTGCAGAGAGGAGATATAAATCTCCAGTACATACCCATGAATGAGAAAATAGAGGACATTCTCACCAAGAATCTATCTAGAGTGAAGTATGAGTAATTCAGAGACAATATTGTCCTGATGTCGAATGTCCACCCTCATCGAGAGGGAGGTGTGTTGTTTTTCCTCATGTAGGCTAACCCCTTTGGCCCATGTTTCCTTAGATCAGTCATGTGAGGTGACTGAGGGGGTAATGCACTGCCAGACCTGATGAGAGAAGAAACATCACAGGCATAGTCATGATAACTATGGGGGTAGCTTTGTGCTAATAGATGAGACTGTAACTATGGATGATGACATTGTGGTAGTTGTGTGCTAGTAGATTATTGTTGCATAGTTATAGAAACATCGACTATGACTATGGTCGATGTCATTGTAGTAGTTATGTGCTACTAGATGATTGTTACATAGTTATAGAGACTATGACTATGGTTGATGGAATTGTAGTAGCTATGTGCTACTAGTTGATTGTTGCATAGTTATAGAGGCCATGACTATGGTTGATGGAATTGTAGTAGTTGTGTGCTACTAGTTGATTGTTGCATAGTCATGGGGATTGCAGACTATTATTATGGTTGATGGCATGGTAGTAGTTGTGTGTTTCTAGTTGGTTGTCACATAATCATGGATACTATTGGACTGCATGGTGATAACTTGTGTAGCTATAAGCTGATTGCAAGAGAGAGGCATTGTGTCTTTGGAAGTTAGTTGTGCGTTGGAGTGGTTATGTACCACTGGATAGTATTTGTGTACTACTATGGATCGACATAGTCATGTTCTATTGGATGGCATTGTAGTAGTTGTGTGCTACTGGCTCATTTCCATGGATACTACCAGTTCACATTGGGAGTAGCTAAGCTCTACTTGACTGTAGAGACTATGATAGATGATTTGCGCTACCGATGGCATTGTGGTAGTTGTGTGCTACCAGCTAATTGCAGATTATTCAGTGGACTACTAGATGAAGAAATCGTGAAATATACCTCCCTAACTAAGAGGGAGTGTTGATGTTTTGGTAGCTGCGGGAGGTACTTTCCCTCCTAGATGACCTTTCTTAGACGAGAAGAATATTCTGGAAGCAAGAGAACCATTGAACAGATGTGAAAATCCCCTAGAAGAGAACTCAACCTATAATAATAAAGAATAAAGAAGTGACACCTTCCCATAAGTGAAGTCAGCCCAGTGAAGAGGACATGAAGGCTATAAATAGGAGGCACCTTAGCTCATTTGGACACACATTCACAAGATCGCATATACACAGAAATAAGGCACAAGATTGAGGAAGGGTGACACAGTAACTGCAATGACAAAGATTGTTCTTTTTTAGTCTTTTTGGTATTTCTCTCGTGTGTGCTACTCTTGGAAAAGGTGCGCTACCTTGGTATTGTGTTGTTGCTGCAGTTGGGGTGGTATTTTTGGTTGTATCTTAAGATATCCTTTGTGATAGGGTTTATCTGTTGGTTCATTATTGGACTTGATTTTTGAATGGAATGTGTCTAAGAAAGGTTGTTGGGTTTTTCCCCCATTTGGGGTTTTCCTAGGATAAATCTCTTGTGTTCTTTTGTCTCTTGTTTATGCTTCTATTGCTCAGTACATGATATATATATGTTAATGGTAATGAAGTAAAAGAAAAATGGTAACTCTAATTCTTTGTAAATAAATAAAATCTAACAATATTGTTATTAAGTGGTGTGATTTTCATAAAATATTTGCAATAAATCCAAAATCAAACTATGCAAACTACCAACTTTGAACTAAGAGCCACAACAATTGATAATCAAGGCAATATGTGGTAAAAATAAATAAATAATTAAACATCATGTTGTAAAATACTATATTGACAGGAGCATCACCTATTCATAAAAGGAAATTTGTGTAAAGACATATCAAACAAAAGGAAGGAATTGTATTGTGGTGACACTGTCAATACCCTCGAACATGAAGACCACCAATTTCAATGATCACAAGCATATAAATGGTATGTCTCTCCCACCTGAAGAAAAAGAATTGAACAAAGTCTAGAGCTCAGGGATTGTATTTTCTAGGTGTGTATCAGAGGTAGTTGATTTTAAAGAGTCGACCTTCTAGTGTGCCAACAAGTTTGATATGGAGAAAAGAATCATCCAAATACAAGGAAAACCATTGATTTCTTTGTCCCCTTCACTGCTTCAAAGGATGTTGTGACTTCCTGAATCCACTTTGTTATCCAAGAATGTTGAGGTGGATGAGTTTATTAAATTACACAACAAAGGAACATAGATTTCTAGAAATTTTCCTCACAAGCCCGAGGAGAGACATCAATTCTACTCAGGTGAAGGTATTCTCTTTGAAGTACTTGTATAAAAAAATTTCCTAGATATTTTCCATAATAATTTGAAAGAGTCAATGACCTTGGGGCCAAAATACATTGTATATATTCTCCATCACTCTATTCATGGAAATCCCATGATTGACTGGGCTCGCATCATCTCAAATGAGATTTCATTTCAGTTGGGGAGTCTAAGAAAAAATAAGAAATTATACTATCATATATTTGAGGATTTTCCCAGAGTGAGAAATGTTGACTCACTATTGACTTCAAGAAAGAACCAACTTCTTTCTAGTACCTATTTTTATGGAGGCACAAGGCCCCATATCATTTTTATGAAGTACAAAATGGATTTTTTTTCTTCTGTTAAGAGGATGATTCATGGTCCTGCCACGTTAAGGCTATCATTGGAAGCTACATCCTTTCTATCTAATAAAGGAGTTTTTGAATATTTGGAAGATTTTAGTTTTTAGATGCTGTATGGATTCTAGGGAAACCATTTTTATTACCATTTTATGTTTTCTACAGACTTTTCGTCATTGAAGTGTGTAGACAATACACATATTGGACACATTTCTTCAATGAGAAAAGGAAAAATAAATTTATCCCACTACTATGGAGAGTTGAAGAGATATCTGTGAAGAATATCTCTCATTTATATGAATATGCAATTCAATTTGACCCTCTTTGTTTGAAAGAAGCCCGTGTCATTCAGGGTTTTGATCCAAAAGATCTGTTTTCTACACATATGTCTTTAGTTGGGTATGCTTCATATTTCAATAAGTATGTACAATTTGAAGAAGGAGGGGGATATAAACAAAATCTTCCTAGAGAATATGTTAAGAACAAGGTAGAGAGACAACAAATAAAAACCCTAATTCACCTAATGTATTGTGAAAAATTACCTCAACAATGACCAAACCTCGAAGTAGTATGCAGGAAACAAATTCATATCTAATGTTGGGAAAACTATATATGTTCACACCAAACCAATTGGAAATTAAATTGAAATCATTAAATAAATCACTCACCATGTTGGAACAAATATATAATCTTGAATTTTTGAGCTTTACATTCTCCACTTCACGAAAATATAATCTTTCCCAAAAAGATAACTTAGAAATGACTTTTGAATTTTAAATCAAATTCATTTCTGGTTAATTAGTAATAAGGCGCGTGTGATATGTGTCATTGATGAAGTTTTTACCTTTGATAGAAGGATCCTAATTTCTCCAAATTTTTGGAGCCACCTAATTGTTAAAGATGTAAATAACTAAAGGTCACTCTAGAGCTTCACGCTTCGGGCGTTTCGATAAGTCTTAATGATAAAAGCCCTGAAACCCGAAAGTGTTCGTTCATCACTTTTCCTAAACCTTTAAAGGACATGGGTCGTGGTACACATGTAACTTTTGAGTCTTCTCCCGAGTTGACACATGACACCCATTTCTGACATTTTCATTTGAAGATTCATACGATTCTAAGTAACACATGGCACCTCCATTTTCTCGACACATCATCTAGAATGACATCATATACGACATGTCACTACGAGCGATGACCGTTCAGAAATATCACAAAGAACTAATTCATAAATCACTGAAGCACCAAAATGCCGAAGTATTAAACTTTAATTAATTAAGTTGATCATGGTCAAGAGATCATTAATGACTTCGCACTTCAGGGTTTAGACATTTACCCTTCATCGTATCCTAAAATATCCGAAGTTTGAATCTTTGAAACACTTAAAGTTAAATATGATTAACTAAGACCTAAAATCGATTACTGAATAATTAATCACTTCACAGTTTCTGGTTTCAGGGATTTCCTCTCGAGCTACATTTAAAACCCTTGAAGTCTGAATTTCCGAAACACTTGAAGTTAACACACCTTTTTTAAACATGATTAATTAAGGTTTTAAAAGTGATTATCCTAGGATTAAACCTTCGTAGATTCGGATGTGGGAAATTCTCACTCTATCTCATATAAAACTCTCGAACATGAACTGCCAAATATTAATGGCATTTATGACTAATTAACGGTAATGATTCAAACGCGGATTGCAGATCGTCGGGTAGAATTTTCCATTAAAGTTAATAAATTTTCCGTCAATAAAGCTATACTAGAATCAATGCATTTGATATGAATAAAAGCACTTTGATTTTGAATTCATTTTCACCTTCCGCAAAGTAGCGAGTTTTATTTGATTGAGAAGGTCACGTAATTCCTCTGCAACAGGTAACCTCATTTTGTTCTCTCGATATCATGACACCACGGAAAATGATGAGGAATTCTGATGTGGCTAGAAAGGGTTCAAATCCAAATGCAGACGTTCTGTCGGATACCACGTCGTGAGCTATACACTCTGTTAAATCTTGGACACAGGTGTTTGAGGTTCTGGAACATGAGATTATAAACCGTCCAGAAGATTCTGGTGATGAAGTAGACGATACTCATGAAGCTAAACTTAGATATATAGCCTAGTCAGAGCTGCACAAGATAGTTGTGCGGTCGAGACTCATGTAGTATAACAACATGATAAGTTGGGCCCTGCAAAAACTTCAACATCCAAACCAAGAGCATATTCAACCATCAAAATGTTTTCATTGGTTCTTTCAGAACGAAACACCTCCAAGTAATGTATAAGCAATCTCCAAATCTTAAATATAATTACAATGATGCATTTATGCTGGATATTGAGCAAAATGAATGCATACAATACAACAAGAGTTATCCCGATATAATCAGGCCCTAGTGGGGGAACCCAGAGAAGTTCAGGGCCGACGCTCATGGTATGTATGCCACAACATCATTGGATGTTCACATGATTTATGTAGCCATGATGCTCTATAGATTCTTCAGAAAGAAGAGTCCTGCTCACTTTCTGGTGGAATGGGCATCTATCATGCACGAGGTAGCCGAGGGCTACACTTTTAACTGGTCCAAAATGTTGTCGGATAATTTGGCCAAAGCAATTACTAAATACAAAATGTCAAAATCAAAGGGGCAGCCTGCCCCTTTCTATATGTTTTCATATGTCATGGAAGCTATTTGTTTCAAGACCCCTTTCCCATTGTGAATTGGAGTTGGACCCTGACCAGTGCAGAGCCTATCCACTTCTTCCATTCCAAGTTGTGGGAGGAAAAATTCAAAGATTTCTTTTACGAAATCTGTCACAATGTAGTGGTGCATGTTCATACAGCCCTATACGGTCACCCACCTCCTCGAATTTCAGACAAGATTATGGTAAATATGGGAAAACTAGCAGATTGGTTCATTGAAGAAAACTTCTCTTATATCATGGTTTTTGTATGCTCAATTCCTCCCCATGATCTCCTGAGATTTTTACCAGATCGGCTAGTGTGCATGGAAGTAGCTTACCAGACAGTAACATGAGGCATTAGTAAGGAGCTGAAAGTAGCTCAGAAAAAGGTATGGCTGACTTTCCTGTTATAATCCTAATTTGCACCAAACATGCTTACCTGACATCAGACCATCTCAGATTCCTTATTTTCCAAAACATTGTTGAACAACTCTTTAAAAAAACCTCTTTTATAAAGGCCCACGTGCCCTACTCCATTACTGCGTACGTGTACACGCTAGCTGACCTAAAACAACCCACATGTACCTACAAAAGCACGAAAAAAGGAAAGTTGTCGACGAAACACATAGCTTTGGGTGATTTAACTGAAACTCCCAGCCATGCATGGCCGAGGGTTCGACCAAATACCTAGCTCCTTCTAGCCTATAAAAGTAGGGGTAGGGATCCCATTTGGAGAGGGAGAACAATAGTAAAGAAACTCTACTCAAATTCACATTCCCATTGTCCCAACCCTTTAGCCATTAGTGTGCGAGGAGCAATACAGAGAAAAGAAGTTGGAGGACATTTGAAGAGGAGCCCAGGATTAGGTTCACGGAGCGGTGGCCAATATTGACATTGTAAGTTGATTCAATAAAATTAATAAATAAATGCTTTTCTCGTCCCACTTTATGATTTCTTCATAGTTTATTAAATATATGTTTGAATCTCTAACCCATTAGTCTGTAGGTAAAATGCATGTGTAGTTTGTTGCTTGTTTTGTATGCAGGTCAGCCTTGGGAGGAGAGCTGCTAACAAGCGATCAAGCATGAAGAAGGATCGACATCGAACGCCTGGAACAAGGTATGTTGGTCTAACCATGTATTTACTGAAAAGAAATGGGGATTAGGTCTAGGGACGAAGGTAGAAAGTAGGTTTCTTTTTGGTCATATCTGCATGCATAATATAACCCTATTTTCTAGTCCATAAGGGGATTTCCCACTCACAACAGAATTGGTGACCATAATGGGGGAGTCTCTAGGGTTCCTGCAAATTTTTAGTTTTGGGGTATTTTTAAAAAACTGGTTTTCTTTCCTATTTTTTGAATTTTCTGCAAAGTCTGAGCTAATAGAGATTCTGGTCTTCCATACCAGTTATCTTTGTTTCTTTTCTTGACTGTAATTTTTTTTTTTTTGAGACCCACAGAGGTACACGTGGCCTATATAAGGTCTGCACGCATGTACCCGTGCCCTGCATTCTTATAGCCCACGTGTAAACGTTAGCTGAAGAAGTAGCAGTAGCATGTAAGATTCTAGAAAATTGTGGAGGTAGTCATCCTCTTCCCTGTCAGAATTTGTCATTCTCAGGGGTTTTCTGGAACTCTTTCTAGTCTTGGTTATTTGCAGTTTTTATCTTAGGTTTCACCTCAGATTGGTTTTTTTTACAAATTTTTCCTTGCATTGTTTTATTTTTCTGTTAAAGAAAGTGTTTGAGCCTTCAAGAGATCCTGGTTCTCAGTATTAGTGGTCTCTGCTTGATTTGGATTGCATGTTTTTATTTGTTACAAAGTTTTAGAGATACACGTAGCTTGTATAAGAGTAACACGCATGTACACACCCTCTGACTCTACACAGCTCATGTGCACATGCTTGTTGTTGAGCTGTCAGTAGTGTGCTTGTGAAGGATAGTTTTTGTTGAAGGAGAGGCAGTCATCCTTTCCCTTGAAAAGAGTTATACCTCTCAGGATCTTGAATCTCTATCATAGTAGTCAATAGCTTAGGTTTGACGTCAACCATAACTTTCTTTTTCATTTAGAAGTTTTCATGAAAATTTTCTTTTGTAAGGTTTTTAGACAAGTGTGAGATTCCTTTGTTAAGTTGCTAGTTTGTGATTTTTTGAAGTGATTCTTTGCGATCTACGTTTAGGCTAGAAGTTTTTCTTGGTTTTTGACTTGTTGATATTTTTCTTTTTTGCTTTATCCGCATTCAAATAAAAATAAAAAATAAAAATAAAATCCTTTATTTCTTTGTTTGGTTGAAAAGTGTTGTTTTGCATTAAGTAACCAGGGAAAAGTCTTTGCTTTCATAAGTTCTTTGCAGTTTACTTCAATCATAAGTAGCTCGTAGTCGAGTGAAATTCTATTTTGAGTTTGTTGTTCAAAGCTCTTAGAAAAATTTTAAATTTGAAAAGTTATCTAGAATTTGAATTAAGTGAAGGTTTTTGTTTCCAGCTTTCTTTTCATTTTTACTTTCGTCTTTCAAACATCACTAGTTTCACTTTCATAACCTTTGACATAAGACAAGCCATAAAATTAACACTAAATCTAAAATTCATTAGAATTTTATGTTTATAGGATCAATCAACTAGTTCAGGATTAGGGCCTTAAATTAGGTTGAAGAGGAAACTCTTCAAGGCCGTTAAAATCAAACATTGGAGTCTGAGTTAGGGAGTGTCAAAGTCCAGTATCGTGAAAGTTATCCGGGACCCCTCTCTAACACAAGGGATAAACACGAGGTCGCATGCGCAAAGGTAGTGGAGATAACCCCTCCAAAGCTGGACCAATCATAGTGGAGAACACATATAGATGGCTTGTCTTGGGATTCCATCGATTGCATTTTCCCCGTAGTTTCGTGGGTCCCAAATCCATTCGAGGTCCTTAGTTTTCTTCCAAACCACTTGCTCTCGATACCCTTGACAGGTTTTAGGCTCGATACCCTGCTCATTGTGGTCTACCTGACTTTCAACTGTACCCGCCTAGTGACTGTTCGCGTGCTAGCAACCTAGTTGCCTATCTTTTTTAGGGACATACACAGGTGATTGTGGGGGTATACCACGGTACCTAGGATAGACATCGAGCCACACTTTTCAGAGTATACCTGGAGGGTGCTTCTGTATTCGAGTTTCACTTGCACCAGTAAGTTTCTCTAGTGTTGGTTGTTGTAACTGTTCTTCCAATTAGTTTAGTGTTTGCCTGTCTTATCTTATAGGGACTTTTTAGTGTGTGTTGTTTTTGAAAGAATAGATTTCCCTAGCGTGTCTTTTGATCTTCTCACACAGTGGAGGATCACAAGATCCACCAGTCATGAAGGCTTCTAGGTCTGTCGCCGGTTACACTGGAGCCACCCCCACCACCACTAAGGAGAAATATAGACCAACAAGGGTCTTTTGAAGCGATCGGGTCACAAGAAATTGTGCCCGACCAACATCCGGAGGAATCGATCATTTTGGACTTTGGAGCGAAATCTCTTGGCCCAGTTGAAACCCCAACCACTGATCTCTCAGCACCCCTTATCGTACCGATTCACCTTTACGAGTGCCAGACAGTGTCGCATGTAGCAATGGAAACAAATGTTGTTACTTCTTCTGGGAATTCTTCAATTCCCACTATGATTGTCACCACAGGAGAGTTTCCACCTCCTAACCCACCATCACCAGTCCGAGACACCATGGTCTCGACCGTATCTACCTCGCACAGTGGTCTGATACTATCTCTAGCGGTGGCCACAAACCCTTTCACACCAAGTGCGACAGGCCCTCCATTATCATATGGGATAGCTAGTTCAGGTACAAGTCTTGTACTTTCCTTCTCCACTTCACAGACTTCAGGTCTAGGGGAAGGGAGCTCTAACACTCCTATGAAAGGAAACATGGGGGGCACTTCCACTGCTTTTAATGCTTTCCCTTACGGAGGAGGTCATATACCTCCTTCGTCCCCTTCGCTCGGTGGCATGCACCAACCATCCACTAGGCCGCCTGCACACCATGGTTTAATTGGAGTAGGGAGTCAAGGACCACCTTTGCATAATATGTCGGTGGGCTTGACACCATTTTCTTTGTTTGTGCATTTGGTAACAACGCCTTCTCACCAACTGTTGATCCGGATTATGTTCGACACGAAATGAGATCGGAGATATAATAAAGAAATGCACAGAGATATCACAGATATTCAATAATATAACATGAATGTATCAGAGATGCAACCATAAACACAGATATACAATAATAAACGATTTCTATTAATGAAAGAAATGTACGGAGACTATAAAAATACAGAGTGAAAGACTCGCTAGAATGGTGGCAACTTATCTCTGAGAAGAGATGTGACGGCTACTCGCATTCGCAAGAAGATGATTACAATGAGGCTCTGAAGGCCTTTTTACAATAAACAAGAATGCCCAAAGTCCTAGGCATCCAAAAACCTAACCCTAGGAGATGAAGCGCCAAAATTCATGTGGGCCCTGTTTGGGTAAGTGAGTACATCAAATTCCTGAGGTCGTAACTTTTGCATACGATCTCCATTTTAGGAGTATGATAGCTTGTTAGAAAGGTATCGTTGAGGATAATAATTTGGGGGGATCAATCATTCCTTTGGCTATCATTGAGAACCTCGATCTCAAAAAGCCTTCATTTAGGCCCTCAAATGGCCCCGAAAGTTAAAACCTACTAAAAATAGTAAATTGCCAAAATTGGTAGAAAACTGTTTTGAACCAGTCAAAAAAGGTGGGTGGTCACCGATATCCACCTAGATCAATCCTCCCTCCTTAGGAAGCAATGGTATTCATTGTGTTGAGTTCCCCGGGGAGAGGGAAAAGCGTTTGTTGGATCTGCATCTTGGTGAGATGCTTGTATTGTTGGAAACGTCGCGCTGCTTAGTTTGTGGAAGTTTGTCATGAACCTGTTGAAGCTGAGGATATTCAACAAGTCGGGATACATGAGAGGATAGTGTGCAGAAGGAATCTTTGCGCTTTGCTGCAACCTTGTTGACCTGCTTCTGTAGGATAGAAGGTGCTTGGGGCGAGGTTGTAGTGGTTCCAATGTCCTTCTGTTCCCCTTTTGAACAGATTGTGAAGAAGTTGAATTTTGCAGTATGAGATACTACCTTGCGGCACTTTTTTGGTGGAACAGTAGTTAGAAACACCTCTGGTATTCTATAGAGATGACCCCCCAAAGTAACAATGACACTGCAGGGTCGAGACTCATAAACAACATGGTGCTTCCACATATATGGTTGGCCCAAGAGAAAATCACAGACATCTAGTGGGGAAACATCACATAATACCTCATCCTTGAAGGGTTGGATGTCGTATGACAATCGACATTGTTGGCTGACACGGAGATCCGAATTGTGTCTCTGAATTGTTTGATGACCTCTGCTGAGATGAGGTTTTTCTGGCTTCTGCTATCAATAATAAAATGCAGTAGGGTCCCCTTCACCCACATCTGTGAATGAAAAAGGTGCTCCCCCTCTTTAGGATCTGTTGGTTCTTCTGGTTGAACTATTGCGGTCGCGACAATAGCAGTGGGGTCTGCGTCAATAATCTGTCCTTTACTAGTATTTTCAGAATCGGATTCTGAATCAGGGTTCGACTCCTTGTCTTTGATCTTGGCCACCAATGACTGTTTTGAGCGACATTCATCCGTGTTGTGCCAGGGGATTTTGTGGAAATCACACCATTTTTCAGTGTCCTTCTTTGTCTTCCCGTGACCCTTCTTTTCCTGTGTCTTGGACTGGTTTTCGGGAGACTGTTTGTTAGGGCTGTCTTTGTCATACTTTGGTTGTTGCGGATTTGCAGACCCGAATTCCCGTTTGTTCTGGTGCTTAAATTTCTTCTCAATTTTAACAGAATATCGATAAGCAACACTGAGTGATGAGATGTCCAAAAAATCTATTTCAGTCCGGATGTATCTGTGTAGAGCCCCACGGTATTTCAGGACCAAATGTCACTCAGATTCTTTGATACCTAGCTTGGTGTGCAAGGTATGGAAGGTATTGGTGAACTCTGGGACCGCTTGGCCCCTCTCTTGCCACAGTGTGGTCCATCTCATGTACTGGTCCTCATAGTTGCCAACAGGGTAATATTATTCCTTTACCGCATCCACAAAAAAATCCCAAGTGGGATCGGCCCCATATATTACAGACTCCTCTGTGGAACTTTGCTCCCAGTAACTTTCCCACCAGTGTTTGACATGAGGGAGAGCTTTAAGGAGTGAGAAGGTGATCTTTTCTTTGTCGAAAAAATTGTGAACAGAGAAATAACCTTCTAGCAGAGTTAACCATTTTTTTAGGGCTTTTGCATCTATCTGTCCTTCAAATATAAGAATATCAAAATTAACTTGTACCTTGAAAGGCGAAGTGCCTCCAAAGTGGTCGCTTGATGAAGATGCACCTGATGCTATCGACAAGCGTTTAAGGATGTGGGCAAAATTCTCCATCATTTCGTCCCTCTATCACGTGAGAGCTTGCTCAAGCAACAGACTGATAGGATCGTCCGCTCCATCATTTTTCTTTTCTTCCGCCATAGAGGGTTTATTAGGTGTGCGAGAGAAATTGTCCTCAAGAGTGACAAGGTCGAGAACCAACTTGCTATACTCGGACCTTGTCGGGGACATGCACTGAAAAATGATCAAGAGCAGCCTGCTCTGATATCACTGATCTAGATTATGTTCGACACGAAATGAGATCGAGGATATAATAAAGAAATGCACAGAGATATCGCATATATTCAATAATATAACATGAATGTATCAGATATGCAACCATAAACAGAGATATATAGTAATACACAATTTCTATTAATGAAAGAAATGTACAGAGACTGTAAAAATACAGAGTGAAAGACTAGCTAGAATGGTGGCAGCTTATCTCTGAGAAGAGATGTGACAGCTACTCACATTTGCAAGAAGATGATTACAATGAGGCTTTGAAGGCCTTTTTAAAATAAATAGGAATGCCAAAATTCCTAGGCGTCCAAAAACCTAACCCTAGGATATGAAGCGCCAAAAGTCATGTGGGCCCCGTTTGGGTAAGTGAGTACATCAACTTCCTAGGGTCGTAACTTTTGCATACGATCTCCATTTTAAGCATATGATAGCTCGTTGGAAAGGTATCATCAAGGAGGTTCATTTTGGGGGCTCATTCATTCCTTCGAATATCATTCATAACCTCGATCTTGAAAAACCTTCATTTAGGCCCTCAAAATGGCCCCAGAAGTTAAAACCTACTAAAAATAGTAAATTGCTAAAACTGTTAGAAAATTGTTTTAAGCCAATCGAAAAAGGTGGGTGGCCATCGATATCCACCTGGATCAATCCTCCCTCCTTAGGAAGCAATGGTATCCATTGCATTGAGTTCCCGCGATAGAGGGAAAAGCGTTTGTTGGATTTGCATCTTAGTGAGATGCTTGTATTGTTCGAGACGTCGCTCTACTTAGTTTGTGGAAGTCTGTCATGAACCTGTTGAAGCTGAGGATATTCAACAAGTCAGGCTACATGAGAGGATGGTATGCAGAAGGAATCTTTGTGCTTTGCTGCAACCTTGTTGACCTGCTTCTGTTGGATAAAAGGTGCTTGGGGCAAGGTTGTAGTGGTTCCAATGTCTCTATGTTCCCCTTTTGAATAGATTGTGAAGAAGTTGAATTTTGCAGTATGAGATACTAACTTGCGGCACTTTTTTGGTGGAACAGTAGTCGGAACTACCTATGGTATTCTATAGAGATGATGCCCCAAAGTAACAATGACACTGCGGGGTCGAGACTCATAAACAACATGGTGCTTCCACATATATGGTTGGCCCAAGAGAACATCACAGACATCTAGTGGGGAAACATCACATAATACCTCATCCTTGAAGGGTTGGATGTCGTATGACAATCGACATTGTTGGCTGACACGGAGATCTCGTCCTTGCTGAAGCCACCCGATGTTGTATGGCTGCAGGTGTGGTGTTGTCGACAACCCGAATTGTTTGATGACCTTTGCTGAGATGAGGTTTTTCTGGCTTCCGCTATCAACAATAAAATGCAGCGGGGTCCACTTCACCCACATCTGTGAATGAAAAAGGCGCCACCCCTTTTCAGGATCTGTTGGTTCTTTTGGTTGAATTGTTACGGTCGTGACAATAACAGTGGGGTCTGCATCAATGATCTGTCCTTACCAGTATTTTCAGAATCGGATTTTTAATCAAGGTTCGGCTCCTTGTCTTTGATTTCAGCCACCAATGATTGTTTTGAGTGACATTCATCCGTGTTGTGCCAGACGCTTTTGTGGAAATCACACCATTTTTCGGTGTCCTTCTTTGTCTTCCCGTGACCCTTCTTTTCCTGTGTCTTGGACTAGTTTTCGGGAGACTGTTTGTTAGGGTTGTCTTTGTCATACTTTGGTTGGTTGTTGTGGATTTACAGACCCGAATTCCCATTTGTTCTGGTGCGTACATTTCTGCTCAATTTTAACAGCATATCGATAAGCAGCACTGAGTGATGAGATGTCCAGAAAATCCATTTCAGTCTAGATGTATCTGTGTAGAGCCCCACGGTATTTCAGAACCAAATGTCACTCAGAGTCTTTGATACCCAGCTTGGTGCGCAAGGTATGGAAGGTATTGGTGAACTCTGGGACTTCTTGGCCCCTCTCTTGCCGCAGTGTGGTCCATCTCATGTATTGGTCCTCATAGTTGCCAACAGGGAAATATTGTTCCTTTATCACATCCACAAAAAAATCTCAAGTGGGATCGGCCCCATATATTCTAGACTCCTATGTGGAACTTTGCTCCCAGTAAGTTTCCCACCAATGTTTGACATGAGGGAGAGATTTAAGGAGTGCGAAGGTGATATTTTCTTTGTCGAAAAAATTGTGAACAGAGAAATAACCTTCTAGCATAGTTAACCATTTTTCTAGGGCTTTTGCATCTATTAGTCCTTCAAATACAGGAATATCAAAATTAACTTGTACCTTGAAAGGTGAGGTGCCTCCAAAGTGGTCGCTTGATGAATATGCACCTGATGCTATCGGCAGGCGTTTAAGGATGTGGGAAAAATTCTCCATCATTTCATCCCTATGTTGCGTGAGAGCTTGCTCAAGCAACAGACTGATAGGTGTTAGAAAAATAGGACCGCGAAGCAATAAAATAAAACAACTGCAGAAACAAAACACAGAAGATACACAATACAAGAGAGACACGGATTTACGTGGTTCAACCAGTGTGGGATACGTCCACCAGAGAAATTTCCAGGTCCTTTCTTTATTATTATCCAGCAAAATGAAGGGATACAACCTACAACAAAACCCATTGTAACTTCCTCTTCTTTCTCTCACAGTCTTGTCTCTCAGAATACAATACTCGCCAACATACATAGTCGGAATACATTTCCCTCATAAAAGAGGGTTTCCTTCTAGGGAAAAAAACCCTAACATAATCTCTATCGTTAGATCCGCGACCTTATAATGAACAGTCCAGATTTACAATGAAATTACAATATACTTTTACAAGGTAATTTTTTCTTCGGGGGCTTCTCCCCCGAACCCTCACTGGGGGCCCACTTGCCCCCAGACCCCCTAGCCGGGGGGATAGACCCCCAGGACCCCGCAGAGGGGGTACCCCCCCTCTACACTCCCCCGTGTGGAAGAGTGTACATACTTCTGGGGTGTAAATACTTCATGGGGTATAAACACGACTGAAAGTAAAAGACCTCTAAATTAGGAAGATAATCAGGCTCCACAACCAACAATCTCCCTCTTGGAGACTGATCTCAACAACTCCACCGTTGTTGTATATGTTGGACTCTGAACCTTCTTGGACCTGGCAAATTTCTCATCTTTATATTCATTCTTTAAGACCAACTAAAATTCAGCAAGAAATCAGTTTCCCCCTGGTTACTCCCTTTGTTAACATGTTTGCAGGATTCTGGCTTGTGTGTATCTTTTCCAGCTTCAATTGTCCATCTTCCAAGGCGGATCGTATGAAGTGGTACCTCAACTGTATATGCTTAGTCTTCGAATGGAAGGCTAAGTTCTTTGCAAGGGGAATGGCACTCTGACTGTCACAGTACAACCTGTTGTTCTCCTTCTTCTTTCCCAATTCCTCCATAAACCTTTTTAACCAAATCATCTCTTTACTAGCCTCTGTAGCAGCAACATACTTTGCCTCTATTGTTGAAAGTGCAACAACCTTTTGCAGTTTCAAAATCCAACTTACTTTTGTTCCACCTATAGTAAAAACATACCCTGTGGTGCTCCTCATGCTGTCTTTATCACCTGCCATATCTGAATCAGCATATCCCTGTAGAAAAGTGTTTGAACCTCCAAAGCATAATGCATGTGTAGTAGTACCTCTCAAATACCCGAGAATCCACTTTACTTCCTCCCAATGTTCTTTACCTGGATTATTCATATACCTTCTCACAACTCCCACTACATGTGCAATATCTGGTCTTGTGCAAACCATTGCATACATCAAGCTTCCAACTGCTGATGAATATGGGACCCTGGACATGTATTCTATCTCCTCTTGTGTCTTGGGACACATTTCCTTAGTTAATTT
>ML783605.1:161176-247228 GCA_009831015.1 Picea engelmannii | reverse complement strand
GGAAGAGTGTACATACTTCTGGGGTCTAAATACTTCATGGGGTATAAACACGGCTGAAAGTAAAAGACCTCTAAATCAGGAAGATAATCAGGCTCCACAACCAACAATCTCCCACTTGGAGACTGATCTCAACAACTCCACCGCTTCTGTATATGTTGGAATCTGAACCTTCTTGGACCTGACAAATTTCTCATCTTTATATTCATTCTTGAAGACCAATTGAAACTGAGCAAGAACTCAGTTTCTCCCTGGTTACTCCCTTTGTTAACATGTATGAATAATTCTGGCTTATATGTATCTTTTCCAGCTTCAATTGTCCATCTTCCAAGGCAGATCGTATGAAGTGGTACATCAAATGTATATGCTTAGTATTCTAATGGAAGGCTGAGTTCTTTACAAGGTGAATGGCACTCTGACTGTCACAGTACAACTTGTTGTTCTCCTGCTTATTTCCCAATTCCTCCATAAACCTTTGTAACCAAATCATCTCTTTACTAGCCTCTGTAGCAGCAACATACTCTATCTCTGTTGTTGAAAGTGCGACAACCTTTTGCAATTTCGAAATCCAACTTACTGTTGTTCCACCTATAGTAAAAATATACCCTGTGGTGCTCCTCTTGCTGTCTTTATCACCTGCCATATCTGAATCAACATATCCCCATAGAAAAGTGTCTGAACCTCCAAAACATAATGCATGTGTAGTAGTACCTCTCAAATACCTGAGAATCCACTTTACTACCTCCCAATGTTCTTTACTTGGATTGTTCATATACCTGCTCACAACTCCCACTGCATGTGCAATATCTAGTCTTGTGCAAACCATTGCATACTCCCCCACGTGGAAGAGTGTACATACTTCTGGGTTGTAAATACTTCATGGGGTATAAACACGACTAAAAGTAAAAGACCTCTAAATCAGGAAGATAATCAGGCTCCACAACCAACAATAGGATAGTCTGCTCCATCGTTTTTCTTTTCTTTCTCCATTGAGGGTTTCTTGGGTGTGCGAGAGAAATTGTACTCAAGAGAGACAATCTCAAGACCAAACTTGCTATACTTAAACCTCGTCGGGGACATGCACTGAAAAACAATCAAGAGCAGCCTGCTCTGATACCACTGATCCGGATTATGTTCGACGAGAAATGAGATTGGAGATATAATAAAGAAATGCACAGAAATATCGCAGATATTCAATAATATAACATGAATGTATCAAAGATGAAACCATAAACACAGATATACAGTAATACACGATTTCTATTAGTGAAAGAAATGTACAGAGACTGTAAAAATACAGAGTGAAAGACTCGCTAGAATGGTGGTAGCTTATCTCTGAGAAAAGATGTGACGGCTACTCGCATTTGCAAGAAGATGATTACAATGAGGCTCTGAAGGCCTTTTTACAATAAAAAGGAATTCCAAAAGTCCTAGGCATCCAAAAACCTAACCCTAGGAGATGAAGCGCCAAAAGTCATGTGGGCCCCGTTTGGGTAAGTGAGTACATCAACTTCCCGGGGTCGTAACTTTTGCATACGATCTTCGTTTTAGGTGTATGATAGTTAGTTGGAAAGGTATAATCAAGGAGATTCATTTGGGGGGCTCAATAATACCTTCAGATATCGCTCAGAACCTCAATCTCGAAAAACCTTCCTTTAGGCCTTCAAAATGGCCCCAGAAGTTAAAACCTGCTAAAAATAGTAAATTGCCAAAATTGCCATAAAACTGTTTTGAGACAGTCAAAAAAGGTGGGTGGCCACCGATATCCACCTGGATCAATCCTCCCTCCTTAGGAAGAAATGGTATCCATTGCGTTGAGTTCCTGGGGGAGAGGGAAAAGCGTTTGTTGGATCTGCATCTTGGTGAGATGCTTGTATTGTTGGAGACGTCGCGCTGCTTAGTTTGTGGAAGTCCGTCATGAACCTGTTGAAGCTGAGGATATTCAACAAGTTGGGCTACATGAGAGGAAGGTGTGCAGAAGGAATCTTTTCACTTCCCTACAACCTTGTCGACCTTCTTCTGTTCCCCTTTAGAACAGATTGTGAAGAAGCTGAATTTTGCAGAATGAGATACTACCTTGTGGTACGTTTTTGGTGGAACAGTAGTCGGAACTACCTCTGGTATTCTATAGAGATGACCCCCCAAAGTAACAATGACACTACGGGGTCGAGACTCATAAATAGCATGGTGCTTCCACATATATGTTTGGCCCAAGAGAACATCACAGACATCTAGTGGGGCAACATCACATAATACCTCGTCCTTGAAGGGTTGGATGTCGAAGACACCCGATGTTGTATGGTTGCGGGTGTGGTGTTGTCGAAAATCCCAATTGTTTGACGACCTTTGCTGAGATGAGGTTTTTCTGGCTTCCACTATCAACAATAAAATGCAGCGGGGTCCCCTTAACCTACATCTGTGAATGAAAAATGTGCTCCCCCTCTTCAGGATCCATTGGTTCTTCTGGTTGAACTGTTGCGGTCGCGACAATAGCAGTGGGGTCTGCGTCAATGATCTGTCCTTTACCAGTATTTTCAAAATCAGATTTTGAATCAGGGTTTGGCTCCTTATCTTTGATCTCGGCCACCAATGACTGTTTTGAGAGACATTCATCCGTGTTGTGCCAGGGGATTTTGTGGAAATCACACCATTTTTCGGTGTCCTTCTTTGTCTTCCCGTTACCCTTCTTTTCCTGTGTCTTGGACTGGTTTTCGGGAGACTGTTTGTTAGGGCCATCTTTGTCATACTTTGGTTGTTGCATATTTGCAGACCCAAATTCCTGTTTGTTCTGGTGCTTAAATTTCTTCTCAATTTTAACAGAATATCGATAAGCAGCACTAAGTGATGAGATGTCCAAAAAATCCATTTCAGTCTGGATGTATCTATGTAGAGCCCCACGGTTTTTCAGGACCAAATGTCACTCAAAGTCTTTGATACCTAGCTTGGTGTGCAAGGTATGGAAGGTATTGATGAACTCTGGGACCGCTTGGCTCCTCTCTTGCCACAGTGTGGTCCATCTCATGTACTAGTCCTCATAGTTTCCAACAGGGTAATATTGTTCCTTTACCGCATCCACAAAAAAATACCAAGTGGGATCGGCCCCATATATTCCAGACTCCTCTGTGGAACTTTTCTCCCAGTAAGTTTCCCACCAATGTTTGACATGAGGGAGAGCTTTAAGGAGTGGGAAGGTGATCTTTTCTTTGTCGGAAAAATTGTGAGCAGAGAAATAACCTTCTAGTAGAGTTAACCAAATTTCTAGGGATTTTGCATCTATCTGTCTGATGAATATGTGTCTGATGCTATCGGCAAGCGTTTAAGGATGTGGGCAAAATTCTCCATCATTTTGTCCCTCTGTCGCGTGAGAGCTTTCTCAAGCAAAAGACTGATAGGATCATTTGCTCCGTCATTTTTCTTTTCTTCCGCCATTGAGGGTTTCTTGGGTATGCGAGAGTAATTTTCCTCAAGAGAGACAAGCTTGAGACCTAACTTTATATACTCAGACCTCGTAGGGGACATGCACTGAAAAATGATCAAGAGCAGCCTGCTCTGATACCACTAATCTGGATTATGTTCGACGCGAAATAAGATCGAAGATATAATAAAGAAATGCACAGAGATATTGCATATATTCAATAATATAACATGAATGTATCAGAGATGCAACCATAAAAACAGATATATAGTAATACACGATTTCTATTAATGAAAGAAATGTACAGAGACTGTAAAAATACAGAGTGAAAGACTCGCTAGAATGGTGGCTTCTTATCTCTGAGAAGAGATGTGACGACCACTCGCATTCGCAAGAAGATGATTACAATGAGGCTCTGAAGGCCTTTTTACGATAAACAGAAATGTCAAAAGTCCTAGGCATCCAAAAACCTAACCCTAGGAGATGAAGCGCCAAAATTCATATGGGTCCCGTTTGGGTAAGTGAGTACATCAACTTTCGAGGGTCGTAACTTTTGCATACGATCTTCATTTTAGGCGTATGATAGCTTGTTGGAAAGGTATCATCGAGGAGATTCATTTGGGGGGATCAACCATGCCTTAGAATATAATTCATAACCTATATCTCGAAAAACCTTCATTTAGGCCCTCAAAATGGCCCCTAAGTTAAAACCTGCTAAAAATAGTAAATTGCCAAAATTGCCAGAAAACTGTTTTGAGCCAGTCGGAAAAGGTGGGTGGCCACCAATATCCACCTGGATCAATCCTCCCTCCTTAGGAAGCAATGGTATCCATTGCGTTGAGTTCCCAGGGGAGAGGGAAAAGCGTTTGCTGGATCTGCATCTTTGTGAGATGCTTGTATTGTTGGAGACGTCGCACTGCTTAGTTTGTGGAAGTCTGTCATGAACCTGTTGAAGTTGAGGATATTCAACAAATCGAGCTACATGAGAGGACGGTGTGCAGAAGGAATATTTTCGCTTTGTTGCAACCTTGTCGACCTGCTTCTGTTGGATAGAAGGTGCTTGGGGCAAGGTTGTAGTGGTTCCAATGTCCTTCTGTTCCCCTTTTGAATAGATTGTGAAGAAGATGAATTTTGCAGTATGAGATACTACCTTGCGGCACTTTTTTGGTTGAATAGCAGTCGAAACTACCTCTGTTATTCTATAGAGATGAACCCCCAAAGTAACAATGACACTGTGAGGTCGAGACTCATAAACAACATGATGCTTCCACATATATGGTTGGCCCAAGAGAACATCACAGACATCTAGTGGCGCAACATCACATAATACCTCATCTTTGAAGGGTTGGATGTCGTATGATAATCGACTTTGTTGGCTGACACGGAGATCTCGTCCTTGCTGAAGCCACCCAATGTTGTATGGTTGCGAGTGTGGTGTTGTCGACAATCCCAATTGTTTGACGACCTCTGCTGAGATGAGGTTTTTTTGGCTTCTGCTATCAACAATAAAATGTAGTGGGGTCCCCTTCACCCACATCTGTGAATGAAAAAGGTGCTCCCCCTCTTCAAGATTTGTTGGTTCTTCTAGTTGAACTGCTGCGTTCGCGACAATAACAGTTGGGTCTGCAGCAATGATTTGTCCTTTACCAGTATTTTCATAATTGGATTCTGAATCAGGGTTCAGCTCCTTGTCTTTGATCTCGGCCACTAATGACTGTTTTGAGCGACATTCATCCGTGTTGTGCCAGGGGCTTTTGTGGAAATCACACCATTTTTCGGTGTCCTTCTTTCTCTTCCTGTGACCCTTCTTTTCCTGTGTCTTGGATTGGTTTTTGGGAGACTGTTTGTTAGGGCCATCTTTTTCATACTTCTGTTGTTGCATATTTCCAGACTCAAATTCCCATTTGTTCTGGTGCTTAAATTTCTACTCAATTTTAACAGCATATCGATAACCAGCATCGAGTGATGAGATGTCTAGAAAATCCATTTCAGTCTGGATGCATCTGTGTAGAGCACCATGGTATTTCAGAACCAAATGTCACTCAGAGTCCTTGATACCCATCTTGGTGCGCAAGGTATGGAAGGTATTGGTGAACTATGGGACTTCTTGGCCCCTCTCTTTCCGCAGTGTGTTCCATCTCATGTACTGGTCCTCATAGTTGCCAACAGGGTAATATTATTCCTTTACCACATCCAAAAAAAAAATCCCGAGTGGGATCGGCCCCATATATTCATGACTCCTCTGTGGAACTTTCCTCCCAGTAAGTTTCCCACCAATGTTTGACATGAGGGAGATATTTAAGGAGTGCAAAGGTGATCTTTTCTTTTTCAGAAAAATTGTGAACAGAGAAATAACCTTCTAGCAGAGTTAACCATTTTTCTAGGGCTTCTGCATCTATATGTCCTTCAAATACAGGAATATCAAAAATAATTTGTACCTTGAAAGGCGAGGTGCCTCCAAAGTGGTCGCTTGATGAAGATGCGCCTGATGCTATCGGCATGCATTTAAGTATGTGGGAAAAATTCTCCATCATTTTGTCCCTCTGTCACATGAGAGCTTGCTCAAGCAATAGACTGATAGGATCGTCTGCTCCGTCGTTTTTCTTTTCTTCCGCCATTAAGGGTTTCTTGGCTTTGCGAGAGAAATTGTCCTCAAGAGAGACAAGATCGAGACCCAACTTTCTATACTCGGACCTCGTCGGGGACATGCACTGAAAAACGATCAAGAGCAGCCTACTCTGATACCACTGATCCGGATTATCTTCGACGTGAAATGAGATCGGAGATATAATAAAGAAATGCACAGAGATATCACAGATATCCAATAATATAACATGAATGTATCAGAGATGCAACCATAAACACAGATATACAGTAATACACGAATTTTATTAATGAAAGAAATGTACAGAGACTGTAAAAATACAGAGTGAAAGACTCCCTAGAATGGTGGCAGCTTATCTTTGAGAAGAGATGTGACGGCTACTCGCATTCACAAGAAGATGATTACAATGAGGATCTGAAGGCCTTTTTACAATAAATAGGAATGTCAAAATTCCTAGGAATCCAAAAACCTAACCCTAGGAGATGAAGTGCCAAAATTCATGTGGGCCCCGTTTGGGTAAGTGAGTACATCAACTTCCCGGGGTCGTAACGTTTTCATACGATCTTCGTTTTAGGCATATGATAGCCCGTTGGAAAGGTATCATCGAGGAGATTCATTTTTGGGGCTCAATAATGCCTTTGTATATCATGGAGAACCATGATATTGCAAAACCTTCATTGAGGCCCTCAAAATGGCCCCAAAAGTTAAAACTTGCAAAAAATAGTAAATTGCCAAAATTGCCAGAAAACTGTTTTGAGCCAGTTGAAAAAGGTGGGTGGCCACCGATATAAACCTAGATAAATCCTCCCTACTTAGGAAGCAATGGTATCCATTGCATTGGTTTCTCGGGGGAGAGGGAAAAGTGTTTGATGTATCTGCATCTTGGTGAGATGCTTGTATTGTTGGAGATGTCGCACTGCTTAGTTTGTGGAACTCTGTCATGAACCTGTTGAAGCTGAGGATATTCAACAAGTTGGGATACATGAGAGGACGGTGTGCAAAAGGAATCTTTGCACTTTGCTGCAACCTTGTCGACCTACTTCTATTGGATAGAAGGTGCTTGGGGCGAGGTTGTAGTGGTTCCAATGTCCTTCTGTTCTCCTTTCAAACAGATTGTGAAGAAGCTGAATTTTGCAGTATGAGATACTACCTTGCAGCACTTTTTTGGTGGAATGGTAGTCGGAACTACTTCTGGTATTCTATAGAGATGACCCCCCAAAGTAACAATGGCACTACGGGGTCGAGACTCATAAACAACATGGTTCTTCTACATATATGGTTGGCCCAAGAGAACATCACAGACATCTAGCGGGGCAACATCACATAATACCTCATCCTTGAAGGGTTGGATGCCGTATGAAAATCGACATTGTTGGATGACACGAAGATCTCGTCCTTGCTGAAGCCACCTGATATTGTATGGCTGTGGGTGTGGTGTTGTCGACAATCCCAATTGTTTGATGACCTCTGCTGAGATGAGGTTTTTCTGCCTTCCGCTATAAACAATAAAATGTAGCGGGGTCCCCTTCACCCACATCTGTGAATGAAAAAGGTGCTCCCCCTCTTCAAGATCTGTTGGTTCTTCTGGTTGAACTGTTGCAGTTGCGAAAATAGCAGTAGGGTCTACATCAATGATCTGTGCTTTACCAGTATTTTCATAATCGGATTCTGAATCAGGGTTCGGCTCCTTGTCTTTGATCTCGGCCACCAATGACTGTTTTGAGTGACATTCATCTGTGTTGTGCCAGGGGATTTTGTGGAAATCACACCATTTTTCGGTGTCCTTCTTTGTCTTCAAGTGACCCTTCTTTTCCTGTGTCTTGGAATGGTTTTCGGAAGACTATTTGTCAGGGCCGTCTTTGTCATACTTTGGTTGGTTCAGATTTGCAGACTCAAATTCCTATTTGTTCTGGTGCTTAAATTTCTGCTCCATTTTAACAGCATATCGATAAGCAACACTGAGTGATGAGATGTCCAGAAAATCCATTTCAGTTTGGATGTATCTGCGTAGAGCCCCACGGTATTTCAGAACCAAATGTCACTCAGAGTCTTTGATACCCAGCTTGGTGCGCAAGGTATGGAAGGTATTGGTGAAATCTGGGACCGCTTGGCCCCTCTCTTGTCGCCGTGTGGTCCATCTCATGTACTGGTCCTCATAGTTGCCAACAGGGTAATATTGTTCCTTTACCGTATCCACAAAAAAATCCCAAGTGGGATCAACCCCATATATTCTAGACTCCTCTGTGGAACTTTTCTCCCAGTAAGTTTCCCACCAATGTTTGACATGAGGGAGATCTTTAAGGAGTGTGAAGGTGATATTTTCTTTGTCGGAAAAATTGTGAACAGAGAAATAACCTTCTAGCAGAGTTAACCATTTTTCTAGGGCTTCTGCATCTATCTGTCCTTGAAATATAGGAATATCAAAATTAAATTGTACCTTGAAAGGTGAGGTGCCTCCAAAGTGGTCACTTGATGAAGATGTTCCTGATGCTATCGGCAGGCCTTTAAGGATGTGGGAAAAATTCTCCATCATTTTGTCCCTCTGTCGCGTGAGAGCTTGCTCAAGAAACAGACTGATAGGATCGTATGCTCCGTTGTTTTTCTTTTCTTCCACCATTGAGGGTTTCTTAGGTGTGCGAGAGAAATTCTCCTCAAGAGAGACAATCTCGAGACCCAACTTGTTATACTCGAACCTCGTCGGGGACATGCACTGAAAAACGATCAAGAGCAGCCTGCTCTGATACCACTGATCCAGATTATGTTCGATGGGAAATGAGATCAGATATATAATAAAGAAATGCACAAAGATATCGTAGATATTCAATAATATAACATGAATGTATCATAGATGCAACCATAAACACAGATATATAGTAATACACGATTTCTATTAATGAAAGAAATGTACAGAGACTGTAAAAATACAGAGTGAAAGACTCGCTAGAATGGTGGCATCTTATCTCTGAGAAGAGATGTGATGGCTACTCGCATTCGCAAGAAGATGATTACAATGAGGCTCTGAAGGCCTTTTTAAAATAAATAGGAATGCCAAAAGTCCTAGGCATCCAAAAACCTAACCCTAGGAGATGAAACGCCAAAAGTCATGTGGGCCCCATTTGGGTAAGTGAGTACATCAACTTCTCGGGGTCATAACTTTTGCATACGATCTTCGTTTCAGTCGTATGATAGCTCATTGGAAAGGTATCATCGAGGAGATTCATTTTAGAGGCTCAATCATTCTTTTGGATATCATTTAGAACCTCAATCTAGAAAAAACTTCATTTAGGTCCTCAAAATGGCCCCGGAAGTTAAAACCTGCTAAAAATAGTAAATTGCCAAAATTGCCAGAAAACTGTTTTGAGCCAGTCGGAAAAGGTGGGTGGCCACCGATATCCACCTAGATCAATCCTCCCTCCTTAGGAAGAAATGGTATCCATTGCGTTGAGTTTCCGGGGGAGAGGGAAAATCATTTGTTGGATCTGCATCTTGGTGAGATGCTTGTATTGTTGGAGACGTCGCACTGCTTAGTTTGTGGAAGTCTGTCATGAACCTGTTTAAGCTAAGGATATTCAAAAAGTTAGGCTACATGAGAGGACGGTGTGCATACGGAATCTTTTTTCTTTGCTGCAACCTTGTCGACCTGCTTCTCCTGGATAGAAGGTGCTTGGGGCGAGGTTGTAGTGGTTCCAATGTCCTTTTGTTCCCCTTTTAAACAGATTGTGAAGAAGCTAAATTTTACAGTATGAGATACTACCTTGTGACACTTTTTTGGTGGAACAGTATTCGGAACTACCACTGGTATTCTATAGAGATGACCCCCCAAAGTAACAATGACACTGTGGGGTCGAGACTCATAAACAACATGGTGCATCCACATATATGGTTGGCCCAAGAGAACACCACATAAATCTAGTGGGGAAACATCACATAATACCTCATCTTTGAAGGGTTGGATGCCGTATGACAATCGCTATTGTTGGTTGACACGGAGATCTCGTCCTTTCCGAAGCCACCCGATGTTGTATGGTTGCGGGTGTGGTGTTGTCGACAATCCCAATTGTTTGACAACCTCTGCTGAAATGAGGTTTTTCTGGCTTCCACTATCAACAATAAAATGTAGCGGGGTCCCCTTCGCCCACATCTGTGAATGAATAAGGCGCTCCCCCTCTTTAGGATCTATTGGTTCTTTTGGTTGAACTGCTGCGGTGACGACAATAGCAGTGGGGTCTGCGTCAATGATCTGTCCTTTACCAGTATTTTCATAATCGGATTCTAAATCAGGGTTCGCCTCCTTGTCTTTGATCTCAACCACCAATGACTGTTTTGAGCGACATTCATTCATGTTGTGCCAGGGGCTTTTGTGGAAATCACACCATTTTTCGGTGTCCTTCTTTGTCTTCCCGTGACCATTCTTTTCCTATGTCTTGGACTAGTTTTCGGGAGACTGTTTGTTAGGGCCATCTTTGTCATACTTTGGTTTTTACGTATTTGCAGACCCGAATTCCCGTTTGTTCTGGTGCTTAAATTTTTTCTCAATTTTAACAGCATATCGATAAGCAGCACTGAGTGATGAGATGTCCAGAAAAACCATTTCAGTTTGGATGTATCTGTGGAGAGCCCCACGATATTTTAGAACCAAATTTCACTTGGATTCTTTGATACCCAGCTTGGTGCGCAAGGTATGGAAGGTATTGGTGAACTATGGGACTACTTGGCCCCTCTCTTTCCGCAGTGTGGTCCATCTCATGTACTGGTCCTCATAGTTGCCAACAGGGTAATATTGTTCCTTTACTGCATCCACAAAAAAATCCCAAGTGGGATCAACCCCATATATTCTAGACTCCTCTGTGGAACTTTGGTCCCAGTAAGTTTCCCACCAATGTTTGACATTAGGGAGAGCTTTAAGGAGTGCGAAGATGATCTTTTCTTTGTCAGAAAAATTGTGAACAGAGAAATAACCTTCTAGCAGAGTTAACATTTTTCTAGGGCTTTTGCATCTATCTGTCCTTCAAATACAGGAATATCAAAATTAACTTGTACCTTGAAAGGCGAGGTGCCTCCAAAGTGGTCACTTGATGAATATGCACCTAATGCTATCGGCAGGCGTTTAAGGATGTGGGAAAAATTCTCCATCATTTCATCCCTCTGTCGTGTGGGAGCTTGCTCAAGCAACAGACTGATAGGATCGTCTGCTCCATCATTTTTCTTTTCTTCCTCCATTGAGGGTTTCTTGTGTGTCTGAGAGAAATTGTCCTCGAGAGATAAAATCTCGAGACCCAACTTGCTATACTCGGACCTCGTCGGGGACATGCACTGAAAAATGATCAAGAACAACCTGCTCAGATACCACTGATTCGGATTATGTTCTATGCGAAATGAGATCGAAGATATAATAAAGAAATTCACAGAGATATCGCAGATATTCAATAATATAACATGAATTTATCAAAGATGCAACCATAAACACAGATATACAATAATACATGATTTCTATTAATGAAAGAAATGTACAGAGACTATAAAAATACAGAGTGAAAGACTCGCTAGAATGGTGGTAGATTATCTCTGAGAAGAGATGTGATGGCTACTTGCATTCACAAGAAGATGATTACAATAAGGCTCTGAAGACCTTTTTACAATAAACAGGAATGCCAAAAGTCCTAGGCATCCAAAAACCTAACCGTAGGGTAAGTGAGTACATCAACTTCCCAAGGTCGTAACTTTTGCATACGATCTCCGTTTTAGGCGTATGATAGCGCATTAGAAATTTATTGTCGAGGAGATTCATTTTGGGGGCTCAGTTATGCCTTAGACTATCATTGAGAACCTTGATCTCGAAAAACCTTCATTTAGGCCCTCAAAATGGCCCCGGAAGTTAAAACCTGCTAAAAATAGTAAATTGCCAGAAAATTGTTTTGAGCTAGTTAGAAAAGGTGGGTGGCCACCGATATCCACCTGGATCAGCTGCTTTCTTGACTGGGGGAAACCCCAGTTTCAGACAATCTATTCCTATGCAGGATATTATTCCTGCATAGTGGGCACACCCAGGAACTTCTTCTACATCAGGGCCTTGGAATTCTTGGCAGGGATCCGTTCCCTCGTCCGAAATTCCGATCTAGGGTAATTCTTTCCACAATAAATGGAACCCCAGACAAAGTACTATGCCTATCCCCACGGGACTGACATGGAGCAACCCTTCCCAAAGTCCCTCGAATGTAATGCATGCCCAACCATCTATGTCCTATTTTGGAAATCAGTTGATGATGTCTCCTCACACGCAAAATCCATACGTTGGCCATGGCCATGGTTTTTACCAGAACCCAGACCAACAGCCAAACTTTTCTTGGCAACCTAGTGCCAGTCAGAATGCAGGCCCCTTTTTCCTTGGTTATCACCAAAAACCCAAACTACCCTTCCTAGAAACCTTGCATTTTCCAGACTTGACAAGGTTGTTGAATGAACCTATCTGTCATGATCCGCTTTGGCCTCCTGTGCTGACAAAGTTGCCTTCAGACATCCCAAAGTTTGAAGCCAAGCCTAACGAAGATCTAGGAGATCATGTGACTACCTTCCATATTTGGCGCTCATCTAACTCATTTAAAGACGACTTTGTACAGTTGTGATTGTTTCAACGCACTCTCATTGGGAGTGCCACAAAATGGTATATTGAGCTCGATCACTCAAGATAATCTTCCTTCAGCGAATTGGCTATGTCTTTCCTAAACCATTTCCAGTTATTAGTGAGATACAACACTAGTACAGAATTGCTGGCCAATTTCTCACAGACAAAAGCGGACTATATCTCTGATCACATCAGAGAATGGAGATGCTGAAAGAGTTTAATTAAGGTACCAGTCCCACCAACATTCCTACTCGACTAGTTCCTTAAGTCTTTGGTCCCATAGTTATCCAAAGACGTCACGACGTCAAGAGTATTTTTCGAAGAAGACACCATCATGAGAGCTCAACAACTTTAGCTAATATATTCTCAGTCCAGTTTATTATACGATATCTTGCCAGATGCACCACGGTCAATACTAGATAAAACCAGACAGAGAGTTGGACCACATGCCGATGGTATTGTTGGTTCAGCACAAACAAAGCCCGCTGAGAAACTGACAATGCAATTACAACAGTTTTCTATACAACACACAACGGCCAGCCAAACTACTGCTTTGGCTATTCCCCTTACCAAAACGTTGGATGTACACACAGTGCAATCAACTAATCCAAAGGCCACCGAGAAGCTTGAGGGAAATAAAAAATAATGAAAGAAGGGTAAGGGGAATAAGAAACCCACCGATAATGTTGGTGGGGGAAATGCTAAAAAATGGAAGGTGAGGTATCCATGCAACCTGTGTGCGGAAGACCACCCAACCCACCTATGTCCCTGGCTTGTAGAGGCCCAAAAGTTTTTGACACAGCAACATCCTGCTGTGTTGACCAATCCATTTCAACATGGGAAAAATCTAACTCAAGCCTCTACAAGGATGGAAGGGGGTAGTCAAGGATCCCCTCCCTCTTCGAACAACCCCGCATCCACGAATGTATATATGGTGAAGGGTGATGCTTTTATATCAACTAGAGCGCATGACTATAGTAAACCAAGAACTTTTAAGAAGGGAAAAGAAGCCAAACTCCCATCTCTTCCTCTATAGATTGAGAATACATTGGGTGAAACAATGACACACATCCCCAAAGGTGCGTTCAAAAAATCTTCTCACAACCCAAACGCAAGCGCTGCCCAAAACTATTCTATGGTGGAGGATTTATCATAAACCCCTTTTGCGATGTCCGCTTTGGAGGTCCTCCAAAGCTGCCCTTCCCAGAGGAAATCCTTGCTGACCACTTTAGGATCTACCGAGACTTGTAATCTAGGTACAATCATGATGGATACAACCGACTTAAAACCTCATCTGCCTTACCATGTAGCATTTCAGATAGTAGTGGCTTATCCCACGAAAATTTTTACTCAGAATATCTTTTTCATGGTGCTTTATGAGCGTGCCTCGACATGCGTTATGTTGTTGGCATGTTGGAAGGCCATTGGCCAGCTTGTTTTGTCTCTGTCACCTACTCTCCTCACTGTTTTCGACGGTCATTCGTTTCGACCACATGGTATCATTCCTTCTTTCCCCATGTAGTTAGGAGGGAAGATTATGTGTGTCGAGGTAGAAGTAGTCGATGCACCCCTCGACTATAACCTCTTGTTAGAAAGAAGTTGGACTTATGCCATGCAAGTCATGGTTGCTACAGTTTTTCGGGTCTTGTTGTTTCCCCACGAGGGTCGGATTGTGACCATCGATCAGTTGTCTTTCTCCAGACCTGACCCTTCATTGGGGACATCCACAGTCCTAATGATTGATAATCCTCAACTAGGCGTGGTCAATGTAGGGGTTGGTTTGTGAGTGGTAAATCCCCTTACGGACTAGCAAATAGGGTTATATTATGCATGTAGATATGACCAAAAAGAAACCTACTTTCTACCTTTGTCCCTAGACCTAATCCCCATTTATTTTCAGTAAATACATGGTTAGACCAACATACCTTGCTCCAGGTGTTCAATGTCGATCCTTCTTCACGCTTGATTGCTTTTTAGCAGCTCTCCTCCCAAGGTTGACCTACATACAAAACAAGCAACAAACTACACATGCATTTTACCTACAGACTAATGGGTTAGAGATTCAAACATATATTTAATAAACTATGATGGCCGCAATACATTAACACTCTTCACTGTTGTCTGTAACCCATTAAATATATGTTTGAATCTCTAACCCATTAGTCTGTAGGTAAAATGCATGTGTAGTTTGTTGCTTGTTTTGTATGCAGGTCAACATTGGGAGGAGAGATGCTAACAAGCGATCAAGCATGAAGAAGGATTGACATTGAACGCTCGGAAAAAGGTATGTTGGTCTAACCATGTATTTACTGAAAAGAAATGGGGATTAGGTCTAGGGACAAAGGTAGAAAGTAGGTTTCTTTTTGGTCATATTTGCATGCATAATATAACCCTATTTGCTAGTATGTAAGGGGATTTCCCACTCACAACATTTCCCTATCCAGGTTGGCATGTTTTCACTAATAGATTTTTGTCACTCCAAAGTGGAGGTTGCAACTTTGGAAGATGTTAAATTGGTTGACATCGAATTCAAAAGGCACGACCCACATAAAATTGTGGAGAACCACCTGGCTCAATTCAACATGAAAAGATATGTACATGAAAACTCCCCATATGATAAAATATTTAGGGGAGTTATATCTTATGAGGAGGTACATGAAGGATTCCAAAGCCTATCCCCATATCAATAGCCTAGTTTCCTCAGTTTCCAAAGACACAAGAGAAACAATTTGCCAAAAATACTACAAGGAGATTCAATGGTCGCTCCTCCTGCACAGGAATCTATGCCTCTGGGTTTTGAACCAGTTTACTCTACTAAACATAATATTTAAGAAACCCCAAAGATCTCTGAATTTTTGAAATAAGAATTAGAAGCCTCATTGGCAGGACACCTAAGCCACAAGGCCCTAGATCATCTAAAAAATTACCTAAAGAAAGGGCAGGATGCATCTCCTTTGACACTAGCTACATCTGTTGCCAATACAATAGAGAAACAATAGTCTACAAAAATCATTACTCCTATTATATCATTGAAACCTCTGCAGTCTACCTTCGGAAATCCCAGTTCCGAAATCATTCTTGTAAGTGATATTACCCCAATCTTTCCCAAAGAGATGCATCCTTCAAATTTATTCTTTAGCAAGAAATGGAGCGCCATCGTCAAAAGAGAATCACACCAGAAGGATGAAGTAATAACCAAAAGGTAGATGATGTTGTATGATGGAAATGATCACAATGATTCAAAATTCGCGAAATAAGTTGCAGGTTCATTGGGTGCCTTTGCCACTACAAATCAATGGTCTGTGGAAATTCGGCAGAGCAACTAAGAAAAAAAATCCTATTGGTGGGGCAGTTGCAAGATCAAATACTTTCCTTGGAACAGACTGTAAGGAATAAGATGAGCCAAGACTTTGAGAAAATTTGAGCTCATGACCGACATCAACTCCAATAGCTGCAGGCTAACCTCGAGGAGCTCCATCGAAATTCACAGGCCAGCTAGGGTATAATCACTCAACGTGATGAATTTATAAGACAACTGCAAGCTATATTTAAGATGAATGAAGGTGTCTCGATAGACATTCCATCCTTCCAAATCCAAGCGTTGGAAATAAACGAAAATATGGAAATGGCCCAACAGGATCTTTTTATGAAGGTTGATGCCATACAAAAGTGTTATCAGGTAGTAGACATTGCTATGAAGGATGTCTATATCAAGGAAAGAGAAGCTCGCTTAGCCCAAGCTAAGTTTCAAGAAGCCATCATATTGGCACAGAAGGATAATATCTCTGATTTTCCTTGGCTTTCCTCTTCTAAACAAATAAGAGGCGATATAGCCCTGAATGTGTGCGAAACAAATTTGGCAGAGATAAAGAGATTAGCCAGGGAAGTAAAGGATGCTTTCCAAGAAGCGTTATCATCATTGGACAAGAGACTGATTGATTTTGAGTGAAGCAGTATTGCGGAGGCCCTGGGGAAAATCGATATTAAAATGAGCCAGCAAAACTCCAAGAAGAGTAAAGAGGAAACTCTAGCAACCATTCAAGAAATGATCCAGATTGACCTTCTTAAAATAAATAAATGGCTAGTGAACCCAAGTTCACAGTTCCAGGCCTTAGCTCAAGAAATGAAAAGAATCCAAGAAACGCTACCTCAAGTAGAAAGGAAATTATACACTTTCGAGGTGAATGAAACAATTGAGCCATCGAAGTTGGTAGCGGAATTTTTAGATAGATGCAACCAATGCATTGAGCATGGAAAAGAAAGCACAGTTGTGAGCAGGTAATAAAATGTCATTGCATTACTGAAAATAACTGGAGGGATAGATGGCAACAAAACTACAACGGTTAATGATATTATGTCGAATTATTAAGAAGACCAGACGACAGATGTGTTCAACCTAAAGGAATGAGTAAATGAAGCGTTTCTGCTAGCAGATGAAGAGATGGAGGGGAATACCAATAAAGCTCATCATATTCTACACACTGTTGTCATATTCCAAATATTTTCTATTGTTATTATAAGAAGTCCAACCATTTTGAGTTGTGACAGATTTTGTATAAATACATATATTTAAGATCTAATCAGGGATGCTTCTTGTCGGATGTAATAGATAAAACTCTCCTTTTTTGAGTATTAGTACAAGTGAAAACAAAGATTCCAAATTCTGTTCAGTTTGAGTTATGTGTTTCTCCTGTATTTCCATATCTTTGAATTTCCTTATGCGATTCCTTGATAAGTGATTGATTGCAATTTAGTATCACAGCTACTGTAATCATATTATCTCATTAATTTGTTAAGTAAGTAGTTTTTTCCTTTGTAATTGTTGTAATTAATACAAGACCTACAAGCTATTTGAATTGCTACATCTCATATCCTGTTCAAGGGTGCACTCTTTGCTTTCTTCTACTGCAAACAAGGTGAGATTCATCTGCCATTGATGCCTATCTTTGTTTAACAATTTTTTATGTTTCTCCCACACCATTTGATATCATAATAATTACTCAGACAATGAAATATGACCTCTGTACTGTCCTATTATTAATTTCATTTAAGGATTTTTCTTATATAACTAAAGGTATAAAAAGAACTCTTTAAAACATCCTTTTAAACATTCCTGATGACTGACATTACTCTTTGAGCCTTAAGTTTAATCTCAGGAACAACACACCACACTCTTCATATAAATGAATTCACAAATCAATCTCACTAAGACATAAATTAAAACATTCTCAAATTGGATTCACACCTCACTTGTTGAAATAAAATAGATCCACACTCAGAAATGATCGATCACTCTATAAATCATCTAATGCTTGCAAAGAGAAATGAATCTTCGGGAACAAAGTTAATTACAAAATTTTGAAGCAACTGTTGTGTTAGCCAACAATCTATTTAGTAAAATCAACTACCAAAAAATCATAGAAAATAAACTAACCAACAATAGCAATCATCAATGAACAATAATTAGAATTAGGAGCTAACATACATACTCACAACTAACAGTAAATGATAATAACTATTAATATAATAGCAAATGAAATCATAAATTAAATAGACAACTACGAATTCACTTACAATCAACAATTACCCTCGGGGAGGAGGGCCCTTCCTCCACTGAGCAGGGCTAGGTATTCACAAATTGAAGCTACAACTTTGAGTTAAGGAACCATTGGAATCTATTAATCAAGTTGTAAATAATACATAAAGTTCATATTGTATCTAAAACATATGCTTTCTTTCTCTTTCTATCACTATCCTCCCTTGTTTTGGTTAATGGATTCATTTAAATATACAGAGAGCCAAGAAACAAATCATAAATTATTTCCCCCAAATTGGACTTCCTCGTGTTAGTATGACCAGATTACAAGATGGTTTTTATTACAATTTTATATTTTCTACAACAGATCAATAAGATGTCCAATATTTCTACAACTCCAATCAACTAAGGATAGGTCGAATTTGGTTTTGCAATTGAGAAAAATAGACAACCAACCGCAACAGTAAATATGGGAATTACACCTTTTGAAAAAAATCCATATCTCCCAATCCATTACTTAATATGGGAAACGACCCACGAGGAACTCAATTGGGTCCCTTCTGAGAAACACCCATGTCTCGGATTTTGGAGATTTATTCTCATATCCTCACAAATTGCAATGAAAAATTTCCTCTTCTTATCTGCCACATGTTTGACCGGAAATGTTTGACCACGAGATGGAGATTCCATGTCAATGGTTACTATCGCGATGGTTCCCAAAATATCGGCATACCATATTAACGACATCGTGAGTAATAAATATCATCACCGGAACAACTTCTTGGAGTATCAACACCTCAGAGTAGCAACACTGTGTGGAGTAGCAGCATCACTGAAACAACTTCTTGGAGTAGCAGCACCTCGGAGTAGCAACACTGAGAAAAAAACATGTTGTATATTTCCACATGGTAGTGTGCTAGTATTCCAACCTTAGAGGTTGGAATCATGAGTGTTGTTACTTGAGAAGTTGCAGAAAAGACAAGAATGTTGCCACTTGGAATTTCGTCATAAACCGTCATCGGTAAAATTATGCACAATAATCGTTAATCTATTAAAAATAAAGGAAAAGAAACATTACTTAACCACTAAAGCATAAATAAGCATAAGATGACATTTTACGAGAAAATGTGGCAAATGGAGTGATAATGAATGGTAAGAGGAATCGAAAGGGATGAAATTAATTTATAGAAATGGTAGTTATGACGACATATCCACGACCCAATAACAAGGAACCTACTAATAAGACAATTGAAAAACCTCATGTTGTTCATACTTCCACTAAAAGAAAAAATGAAGTTTGAATGGAGGGAAAAGAATTACCTGAAATTGAAGGGAGTCCCAAAGATATTATATTTTATGATGTGATTGAAGATCCTAGCTGGGTAGAGAGACACCAAATAAAATTCCCAATTCACCTAATGTATTGCAAAAAATTACCTCAGCAATTACCAAACCTCAAAGTAGTGGTCAGGAACAAAAAATGTCATACATTGGAAACTCAGATGATGGTGGAGACAAGGAACCTACTAAGATGAGAATTGAAAAAACTCATACTATCCATACTTCCACTAAAAGAAAAATATAAGTTCAAATGGAGGGAAAATAATTACCTGAAATTGAAGGGAGTCACAAAGATATGGAATTTTATGATGTGGTAGAAGAGCCTAGCTGGGAAGAATAGAGAATGAATGAAACCAGGGTTATTGCTGAAGAATTGGCTCCTCAAGAGCCAGATATATTTGAAGAAGAGTATGTCACTTTACACCATGTGTCCTACCATAAAAATTCCAAAAAAATGTTAATTGAGAAAGTGAACTTGAAAAATAAAAATGTTTCAGAGAAGTGGAAATCAAAGATCGTTTTTCATGGGGTACACCCTAAAAAATTGTAAAATTTCATGATGCAATTAGAGAATTCTTGAAGGAGTCTATTTATGATATAGAAAAATAAATTTTAGTCTTAAAAGAAAGAATAAAGGAATTAGAAAAATATTTTATTCCAAAACCTTTATTTGTCAAGCCCATCACTACAATATAACCAATGTGTAGTCTTGAAGATGTCCCTGATACCAATGCCAATTTAAAAGGTTCATCGAGTCTACTAGTGGTTGTAAGAAAATACATTGGATATAGTATTAAGAAAATAATATCCTTAATCCTTGAGATATGGGAATTAGCACAGAGCTCAACTTCTTTCTCAACAAGGGTTTTTCACTTCAAAGATATCTCCAAAAATATTTGGAAAATGATGAAGTATTCTACAAGGAAGTAGTGGGAACATTTGCAGTGAAGGTATAAAGTTTAAGTGAGCTACACAGAAGAGATCAAAACATTCCCTCTAAGAATCGCATGAAACACATCAATGCATGTTGGTTAAGGAGAATTAAATGATTAAGGGAATTGGTGTTTGAGTGTGATGTCATTAACGTTAAAAGAGGTGATATATTCTTAAATCTTGTTGATTTGACTAAGGAATTAGAGGGCGCACATTGCATAATGGATTGAATACTTTTATCAAGGGAGCAACTACAAGAACAATTGGAAGCCTTAAATGTTTCTCGGGGTAGTGAATTTAGTGACTCAATTGAGTTCTCTGAAGAAGAAATAGAAAGATGGCTAGTCTGGTATGTGAATAAGAATGAAGACATTGAGGAAACACTCCATCAATTAATACTTGATTTAAGAGAACTAGAAAATGAGTTGTTTGAAACCAAGACCAAACACAAGATAATTGTTTCTCCAATGAGGGAGTACGTTGAACAATGGTTAATGAAGGCCTTAGTTAAAATAATTGAAATAGATTAGCAAGAAGTCATTAATTCAGTTATGCCACCTCTAGCACAATAACATCCTAAAAAATACACCACAACAAGAAAATAATGGCTTGGAATTTATTTCATAGTAAGTCTAGTACTCACCATGTTCTTTCTTTCACTACTTTCCTTCCTTAGTCAATAGTCATTTTTCCTTTTATATTCCCAAAATATATGAAAACCAAAGGTTGACCCATGAGTTCTTTATTTTTGTCTTCCAGATCTCTCTCTCGTATTTTATGGTCCACGAGAGCCCCATCCCAATCCTCTTTGAAGGGAAAACACAATTTACTTTTATTGAACTCTTAGACATTATTTTTTATTTTTACAAAGACATCTATTTTTTTTTTGAGGTTCCCAGAGAACTATTCAAGACATAACATTAATAATTTCTCAAACTTTAAGTTTTAAACACAATATTTCAAATGTGTGTCTATCAAAATATTTTTAGTATTTTAATGGAATGATCATTTAAATTTCTCTGGCATATGAAGTCCATATTTTCCTTCCTTGTGTAGAATAACGTGTCTTACTTTGATGAATTCTATGATGGAAATTTTGTCCTATGATACTGCATACTCTTTTGGTCTATAATATTGTATTATAGCGTGAATATTTACTTTTTGTGAGATACCTCATCATTTCTTAGGTACTCTTTGCATGTGAATATTTATTTCAAGAATAAGCTTGGTCCTCTCTTAGTCATTGTTTATGTTCTTGCATATTGTTTAAAAATAGAAGACTACTTCCTCTTTAAATTTGTAGGGGGATTTATCCTCATGATGTCATCTTAAATATCATAAGAAAGTATTTTAGATATGCATATACATTACCCATTATTACCACCATGTGGGATGAAATTTTTGTGGATTTCATTTAGAAAATTCAAACAACAAATCAATGATAATGGCAATTTTTAATTTCCTTTCCAAATATGCTCACTTTTATGCGTTACAACATCCATTCAATGTCTCCACATTAGCATAAGTCTTGTTGTCATAGGCCATTTTGGGGAAAAGAGAATTAATTAATGAAGACAGATAGGAAATGGACTAGAAAAGGAGTGCACACCGGAAAAAGGGAAAAGCAACGCCGAAAAATAGGCACAAATAGCATGAGAAAGGAGGAAATTTAGAGGAAGGAAGAAGGATGCAGATTGATGAAGAAAACAGTTGTATTTTGGACCAGTCTCACTGAGGGAGTTATAATGTGGACAAACCTAATCCACTTAAGGTTAGTGATTTAGGGTTTTGGTCATTGATGTAACAGGTATTAACCCATTTTTGTAATATAAAATATGTTGTGAGACAAATGAGAGGAGCTAGCTATTCTAAGAGTTAAAGAGTTGAAGTTGTAATATCAGATCATGAGGATAATATGTGAGTCATTCTTTTAGAGAGAGAGATACATTTTAATCGAGGTTCAGGTCGCAAGATGTAGAGCTTAGTATGACCTGTTCAGCCTCATATTTCCTCACTGTAATGCACACAACACAATAAACTTAATGAAGAATAATAAAGAAGCAAAGAATGCTAGATCTTTGTGGAAATATCCCAGGGGGGTGAACCATGGTAATTTTGTGTCTATGTGTGGAATGATTGTCTTGTTTCTTGCAGTTGTTTATGATGAATGAATGGATATGATAGAATTAAAATGTAGTGCGCACTAGATTAGCCATTGCATTTACTGCAGAATGAATCTTAATGAATGAAAATGATTACAGTATGGTAGATATGGATATAATGATGTGTTAGAATGTTATATATGATGTATGTTTAGGTAAAATAATGTGTAGTATCCCCACAATATCCTCCCTTCCATGATTGCAGACATTTGGGTCTTGCAGTCACCCATAAGCCATCTCAGGTAAGACTTCATTGTGAACTCTATACACAGTGTTTCCTTCTGGTCTCTAGAATGTCCAACAGTTTGAAGCATTTTGTTGGAAACCTAAAGTAGAACCTGGGTCATCTCAAACAATCCAACAAATGGTTCCATTGTCGGCTGGAACCAAGAAGAGCAGATTGGAAGGGACTTGTTGAGAAGGACAATGAAGAGAATGCAGTAATAGAAGGGGATGTTTAGACCATGGAATCCAACTAAACAAGATATTGAATGATGGTTGAGAAAAAAATATCTCGAGTTTGCATAGAAAGACAATAGAAAATCCAAGTATACACCACGCCAATATTTGGAAAGGTATGTATTTATCGATCTTCATGAGGCATTTTTCTGTGAATTTCCACATTTGTTGTAGGAGTGTATATTGACAATGAATGGTAATCAACCAAATAATTGGATAATAGAAGTAGAATGGACTACTGAGAATATTCCGCAACTACAAAGAGTTAATAATAAATTCACGTGCACAGTCGATTTATGGCTAGACATCATCATTGCAAGTTTCATTATAGAGTTTGCAGTCGATACTGTAAAATCATATACTTCTCCATAGCAAAAAAAATTTAAGGGTTCAAGAGGAAGGTATATTAGGTCTCTCTATACATCGATCAAGATTTTTTTGCATGATAAAGGTGTGATGAAAATGGAGTCAGACAACTAAATAACTTTGTGTGCATGGGGGAACTGGGGGAAACACTAAGGACGATCTGAGATATGGAGAAGGATCTGGATAGAGGTCAACAGAAGGAATAAATGGACCCCATTATGATGGATGGAGAACATATCAGGGAAATAATGGACAAAGCAAGAACGACATGCAGTGGAAGACCCTACCAATATAGGATTAATAGGAAAAGAGGGCAGTTGCTGAGCGGGAAGGCTTGGAAAGTGACGAAGAAGAGGCAGAGGATTTCCATGCTATGGGGAATATCTAGGAAATCATTCATGCCACATATGAGAGAAAAAACAGAGGTCAGGGTCTGATGCAGAAGAAGGTTGTCCATTCCAAATCAGAATTAGTGTGGAACCCACAACCCCATGTGCGACTAAGACATAAAAAAAGAAAGAATCGTTTAGAAAACCAACAACTAGTAGTAGAAGGATTTTAATAGGAAAAGGGACCAGTGGAAATTCAAGTGGAAGTACGAGTTCAGTTAGTAGTAGTCAAATATCTACACCGCGCTAAGGTGGTAGTACAATAAACTTTACAATGGCAGGAGCAGATTCGACTATTCAATTACTAGAATTTCATGGAGAAGGATCGAAGGACCCATAGAAACATCCGTTTATTTTTGAAAATATTTGGGAAGCTAAAAAACTCACGGATGAAGAAACCAAAGTATCTCAACTTGCAATTACATTCAGAAACCACGCACTAGACTGGTATATGAGCCTCATAGTAAACAGTCCACAAGGAACACCTACAAACATCATAGATGTGAAGAAGGAACTAATTAATGAATTCCAACAACCAAGTTTAGAAGATCAATACATGAATGAGATGATAGAAATCAAACAGAATCTAGGAGAGTCAGTTTGGGAGATCGACAAAAAGTTCAAGCGTTTGAAAGGTATGTTGAAATATCATATCACAGACATGAAACATAGATAGTTATTTATAAATTCCTTATTGCCATATTTTAAATACCCATTGAGGCAATAGAAGCTCCAAAATCAGTACGAGGCTCTATAAGAATCCTTACAAATGGAAGAAAATCAATATAAACATACAGGTCTTGTTGTGGAAGATATGAGAGTAGATCTCAATAATATGACATTCCAGCTGAATCGGAACAAAGGAAAGGAAAAGAGGGAAGTTTTTTGGTGTATATTTTGTAGAATATAAGGACATCATAAGAATGAGTTCCCAACATTTGCGTAGTATTTGGGAGCAGGACTATCAAATCCCTTACCCATGGGAGGAGTATGGTGTGAAATATGCAAGACACATGAACATGATCCCTATCATTGTCCCATGATGCAAAAATACCAAACAATGCCTAAGAGTACATTTTGTAATTTCTGCAAGTTTGTAGAACATGAGGATAAGGATTTTCAAACTTTGGAACTTATGAAGGAAAGGACCTTAGATACTTATAGGGTGCAGGATGAACTAATGAAAGGACAACCTGTGCAGCAGTTTACAACGCCATCGCAGTACAATAATGTGCAACAATATAATAAAGTACCACAATATAATACACCGCGTGTAAACAATCAAGGTAATAGAGGAGGATTCATAGGATGAGGTCATGGAAGAGGAGGATTTGGAAGAGGTAGAGGACCAATGACATGTCACAATTGTAAGCAACTTGGAAATTATGCAAGGAATTGTCCATTTCCGCCAATGACATGCATGCATTGTCATGCAATAGATCACACTACAAAAGACTATCCTACACTTCTGACAAAGATATAGGAAAAAAATAATCAAAATGTCCAATGGATTTCCACAAAAACTAGAGATGATGGGGAAAAGATGAATATAGTTACTCGATGTGGAACCAAAATAGAAGAAGATGCTATGAATTAGAATCAAAACCAGTACCGGTGGATAAAAACGAATACAAAACCTCAACAACATTTTGATGCGCGCAAGGAAAAAGAGACATTCAAGCAAGCCAGACAAGATATTTTGCAGGAGAATATTACTTCTACTTTAAATACAAAGCTAGGAGATGATGGGACAGTATATGATATGCCTCCTCCATTTGATCATACCAACAAATATCAATATTTGAAAACTTAAGTAATCTAACAAACTTTCTGATGTTATGTGTGAAGTTATTGAATGATGAAACATCTCTTCAAGTATTACAAAGTCTGATAGAAAAATGCAATTCTGAGGAAGAGATAAAGACAATAAATCATATCCATAGGAAGGGAAGAACAAGTAGGGAGTTTAGACTGAATGCAAACATTGGAGACTTTGACATGGGTGACATAATATTATATTTGGGATCTTAGTAAATGTTCTTCATAAGAAAACACGGGAAGCCATGGGGGAACCTACATTGGGATATTCACCTATTCAACTAAAACTAGCAAATCAACATAGAGTGGTACCAATTGGTTGATTAAAATACATACCAGTGGATTTATATGGAGTGTGCACTATGGAATGTTTTGAGGTCATCGATATAGTGGATAATACTACACCTTATTCATCATTGTTGGTACTGGATTAGGCATTTGACAATCAAGATATCATCAACTTGAAGACACGTAAAATGATTTTTGAATCAGGATAATATAGAGTTATAGAACCATTAGATTCTTCAGAAGGTAGAAGATATGTTGAACCAACGACATAAAAAATTATCATAGAAGAGATAAACCAGTTCTATAGAACTACCACGGGTGAGGAAGATTATATTAACCCAACAACAGATGGAATGCTTAGCTGGAGAAGAATTAGTTCTTGTGCTTCATGTTTTGACACGGGATTGGAGAATTGGAAACAACACTTACATGATATATCTACCAAAAGATGTGCAAGAATGATGCACGCACTAAGATGGATTGGCATAGAGGTAGTAAAATCTCCAAGTTTTTATGGTCACAATGATTTGGAATAATTATTAAGGAAGTTTGAGTTAGAAGTATTGGAAAATCAAAGGTTATTAGTCTTATATATTTCATTGAAAGAAACACCTACACTTTGGTGGGGTATACACAAAGAGAAGATCCATGATTGGTATCAATGCAAAATATAACTACACATCATATTTGGCGTAGAGCAGGAGAATCAACACATGCAAAAATATGATGGAATAGGAAAACCGAGAGAACATATAAACATATGCATAAACCAGTGGAGAGTGGTACCACTAGAGGAATGGCCACATCACTTCATCCATATGTTAGAATAAATACCAAGAAATTGGTACACAAAATTGGAACTATGCAGAGGAACTGTCAATTGGGAAGATTTGCAACAGAACTTTGTAATCATGTTTGCATTTGAACATGAGAATCCAATGATGGATCCAACACTGAAGTTGATAAAGGAAAATATTTTTGAAGACATGAAGTTGAAATTGTAAAAGCCTATCAGAATCATAATCTGAAAATAGTCAGAGAATTGTTACATTGTTACCACATTGCAGAAGATTATCCAACAGAAGAAAATACATGCGATATCCAGATAACAAAATTTGAAGGGGGAAGAGAAGTAGAAGGACCTTAGTTATAGTGAGAATAATTTTTTGCACCACTGAAGATAAAGAAATTCAATATTGGAACATAAGAGTACCCAAAAATTACAAGTATTGGTGACTATTAGGATAACCAAATAGTGGAAAGAATAACAGAAGTATTGTGCGAGTATAGTGATCTTTTTTTAACAACCTTTTCAGATATGAAAGGGGTGGCAGGAGCACTTGAAGAAATGAAAATTCCTCTACAAACAGATGCCTGAACAATAAGACAGAGACTTGTTGGCAGCCAATTCACATTTTCATATTGTCCTTATAAGCTGCCTACACCAGTGTTTTGCAAACCTTGATTTTCGTCGCAATCCTTGAATAAAAAACCACTATTATTTTGTGCCATGTGCACACTTACCTTTGTTCGTGTTTTCATGACTGCAAGCGTGAAAACTTGGTTTTCGATTTCACATTAAAATCATCACTAGATTGCTATGATCACTTTTGATGGTCATTGCGCCTCGAATTTACTCATGATTATACAATTGGCAAGACCCCTTGGTCTGTACTCATTTGGCACTCTTTGATTAATTGTATAATTTTGTTTTATAAGTGGTTAAGTTTGTGATGCATTGGTAATTGGATTTATATGTTCTTTGATCGATTCACTTGGCACATTGGTTTCATAAAAACGCATTGGTCTTATGGTTAAACCCTTCGTATAAATCGTTTCATACAACACATAGTTCATATAATCAAACCCTTGGTGTGATTTCGATTTATTGCTTTGGTTTGAAACTATGACTATTTCTCGCGTGAGTGTTTTATCCACTTACCATATATTCATTGGTTAATTGAATTGCATAGTTTTTAACACATATGCATAGTGGGTTCAATAGTTATATGCGTCGGCGGTTGTACTGTGGGTAATGACTATTGTGCATGGGCCAAAATACCTCCACCACCTTCGCATGTTCGTTCATAAATGTTTTCCCCCTATCCCAGTTCACCTTTGCTAGTTTCGGGTAAGCCTGTGAGTGTTCTGCCCCTGCGTATGCTGTGATCAAACCCTGGCTCGTTCACCTCTCTCACCGTATGCTCCTGTCTATGGCACCGGTGGTGCGAATAGAGCCAAATGGTAGTCAAGCTATGTTACTGTTCGATGATGCCTGCAAGGATTTAGAAGACAGTGTTTGGCTCGGGTTTATACAGAGGTTCGAGGGCTTCAACCTTTCGGTTGCCCTACAATTCTCCCTTACCTTTGATGGGTGTAGGGATAAAGTAGGTGACATTCAACTTGAACTCAATGAAGAATTCATAAGCTCTGCTACAGGATTGGCAGCCACAGGCCAGCGATGGTTTAAAAACTCCAAAGTTGATGAGGTGTCGTGGCCATTACTATTTGTATCAAGGAAGGTTGTCTCATGTGATAAAGGTATGCCTATTTCCACCCTTAAACTGAGGTGGCACGACCTTTTGGTAATTGTTAAACAATTTGTGACCTGTGAAGGTCAGTATGGATTGGTTTTTCTCTATCACCTCCGGTTGTTAATGAATTTCATGGGCTATCCTTTGAACATGCCGCATTACTTCTTGGGTAGTCTTTACAAGATGTCTAAGAAGTTCAAACGCGAGAAGGTTGATAGAAGCCTGTTTCACCATGGCTTGATCAGACTCATCGTTTTCCACCATTTAAACCTTCACGACGATAATTGGCAAGTCTTTCTATCTCAAAATGGCTTTGTTGATCTAGGGTCTGCTCAAATCGATAAAGCCGTGGTTAGTGAGACTATGGTTGGGCCGCCCGTGCCTTTCCATGTCCTTCTACCCCTTGCTAAACCCTCGGTTTTCCCTGACATTGACCTACCTGACATCATAATAGACAAGACTGAGGCTGTAAAGAAGCCTGTGAGTAAGAAAGTCAAGGGTAATCCTACTGTCAACAACAAAGGTAAGAAGAATGCTCGATTGATATCGAGACTTGCTTGCAATAAGACTAAGCCAGAAGTTGATCAAAATCCCATATTTCTAAGCGAAGACTCAGACTCTGATATCGAGCGCTTCCTGGCTGAAGAGTACCCCTATTCCCATGGCTTGTTCTCCGAGAAACCCTATGACTATGTTTCTAATTTACCCCCATGCCTAAAGAACAATCCTAACTACCCAGGAATCAAGTTACATAATGAAACCCCTGGTGACTTAAACAAGCCCTCGGTTGTTATGTCAAAACCCGAGCAGTCATCATGTATCCAATGCAATGTGTGGCTGGAGCATTATTACACTGACGTTCCATTATTGCAATCAAAGATCAAATCTTTAGAGAACCAAGTCACAATGTTGTCGAGAGAAAGGGACAAGCTTCAAGATATTGACAAGAAACATAAAACCACTGGTTTGATCGTCTTTAGGAATGTTGAATCGACAACAGCCTTCGTCAATTCCAAACTATCATAATTGAAGTCATTTCTCATTGTCCAGGTATAAATTTCAATCTGAGTTTTTCTCTCCAAGTTGGATTGAATTATTGTAACATATTTGGTTTTGCTTCCAAATTAGCTCTGTTCGTTTTGATTCCAAATGATTATGTTATAGTTTAAACGATTTTGTTATGGATCCTGTACATTAGATTCATTTTACTAAACTCAAATGTAGCTATGTTTTGGTTATGCAATTTTGTCGTGTTCGGTTTAGCAATTGATTGGTTTTGACTGGGTTTGATTCATTTTGTTGGTTTGAATTAACGAAATCAATGGAGTTTGCTTTCGTTTGGATTTTGGTCATATTTGACTTGTACAGGAGATTTTTGTGCTAAAATTGGAATACGGTTATGTTTTGATTTGATACGATTTTGTTGTGGTTGATTGCTAGCGGCTCTGATTTAGTTCTTATGGTTTGATTTTGGAACGATTTCGTAGGTTTCAATTGGTGTGATCTTTTATGAGTCTAATTTATTATTATTAGTTATTGGTTTGATAAATACAATGTAATCTTTTAAATAAAAAAAACGACTCTGTTGATTTCGATCCGTATTGAATTGATATTCTCATTTGGATTTTTTATTATCCTTGACCTGTGCAAAAGATCTATCTGCTGTAATCATGGAATTGTATTTTGATTCATTATTGTGTGATTTAATTTTCCATTGACTCCTGTGTGCTACGATTAGTATGATCCTTTGCATATATTTGATATGGTTCTATGCGATCCTGTTGATATTGATTGATATTGGTTAATGAAAACGATTTCATTGTTGTTGAGTTATCCAATACGATTTTGTTTACCCGAAATTGTGATAACAAATTGAACAGAGTACATCTATCTCTATTATCATTCGATTGACCATGATTTTGTTTGCTCTCAAATTAGCATAGAATTTTGGTTTGGATAATTCATTCGATTTTCAAATAGCAATCAAATATTTATTTAATAGTTTGAATTTAATTTTTTAAGTCTTGATTTGGTTTTGGGAACGATTCTATGTTCAATTTAGACCAGCTACAGAATCGCCAGATTCTGTAGCTAGCCTTAAGAATTAGATTTTTGTCAATTTTATTAATAAAATATCTCCTTAACTTCTCTATTTTTGTCCTTCTTCATGTACATTCGAATTGCAATGATCAATTGGGCATGCTGTGGCAGTCTAGGAGATATTTGTGTGATATAGTTTTTATTTTAAGTTGTTAGTTTAAGTCAGAAATAGAGGCTTGGTATATTTTCCCAGATTTTTGTAAACTGTTTCGATAATTCCCACAGGGATGTTTTACCCTATGGGAGGTCTTTAAATACTTGTCATTTTTTGTAATACAGATCATCATCCTCACTGTGGGAGAACTAGACTATGGATTTATGATACAGACTGAGATGAAAGTTGGTGTCTTGTAACATCTTTCGCTTTCAATATATCAATCTTTTGTTTCAAGTTTATGCATATCAGTTTGCAGTTGATTATAGACTACTTTAGCTATCATAATCCATTGCAGGCTGATGTGACTTGATTAATGTGTTATCCATATCTGATCTCTTTTATTATTTTAAAAAGTACAACAATTACTTTGTTTCAGTTAATGAATTATAGATTTCTCTTCTTCATTAATTGAATCATTTTTTATAGACCTTTGCATGCAGATTTATCTAACTGTGAAGATTTGTAAATCATAAGGCTGTTGTAATTTTTATGTCTTGTTTGTCCTGTTATTTATATTTGAAGAGCACTGCAACTTTCTGTTTACGAGAAGCTCGTGGAGAATCCAGTGCGGGTTTCCTCCCTCCGATCAGCTAAGATAATCATTGTATACAGGACAAACCCGAAGCGTTTCTTCAGGTCAGTTTGTCATTTTTTATTTGATAGTTAATTTGTTAGTATAGTATAAGTAGTTTAGATAGATATATGTGTGTAGTTTAGATTTGTAGTTAGAGTTATTATTTTAGTTGCTTAGTTTAGTTAGTTTTTTTTTTTTTTTCATTTTCTTTCTCATAAAACTATAAAAATCAAAAGACATGGTTTTGCTGTCTTAGGATAGATTACGAATGATTTTTGCAGGTTTTAGTTCAAATCTGTAATTTGTAAATATTGTATATTTGAAATTGAAGTTGATTCTGTTGATAATTGAATATTTAATTTTATAAAATTATAGTTGTATGATTTAGGTAATATATTGTATATATATAGTTTAGATTAGTTTATTAGTTTGTTTTAGTTATTATTTTTAATTTAGATTAGTTTCTTAGAGTAGTTTTTCATTTTGTTTTTCTAGGACTTAGATTGGCTAACGGAGCCGCTAAAACCATTAGGGTGGGTTATCCCAAACGGCTTGGGTTATTTAGACAACCCCGAACCGGATCCACTCTTCCAATTGGCGAGCATTCAATTTCGCCCGTCAACAAATGGCACTAGAAGGAGGGCCTGAAATTAATTAATGGCACGAGGCGATCGTAAGACTCCTCCACCACCTAATCACTCACCTATAGTGACAAGAAGTCATTCGAACGATAACATCCCCCCTCAAACAACAACCACATCAAATGACGATCCACAGATCACAGTTGAGCCAGCAACCCCAAATCCTATAGGTGGTGACATACAAGAGATTGTCCTCCAATCTCTCATAAAAACACATAGTCCCTTAGCCCGTTTGAGGCAACCAAATCGACTGTGGGACCAACCGTTAGATTTCTCTGATATCAGAGAGAAGCTCGGAGGCACTAACCTCACTGTGAACCCTATAGATCCAAACCTCACTCCCACTGCGGGAGGATCTGGAATACCTCCCTCACCACCTGCATCATATCCTTCCTCTTCTGGAGGAGATTCTTCTGATGAAGGCAGTTCCCCTTCTCATCCTTCCACACCCACTACACCAATGGCCAACCAGAACAATCCTGCTAGACCTTGGCTCGAACTGGATGTCGTGGTTGTACCTGGAGCTCAACATCCCTTACCCAAACATCCAAAGAAGTGGCTTCCCAAGTTTGACCCTAACTCAAAACAGATCGTTGAAGATCACATTAAAAAGTTTATGTTAGCCATAACACTCTGCAATGTCGAGCATGAAGACGTAGTCTGTAGGTTGTTCCCCTACACTTTTGAGGGCAATGCCTCCACATGGTATTTTTCCAAACAACCCCATACCATCGTGTCCTGGGAAAAGTTCGAGTCATTCTTTTTGGAAAAGTTCAGAGACGGTAAGCCTCCAGAAGTCCTAGTCATGGACCTTTCTAGCTTAAGAATGAACCCAAAAGAGAAATTTAAAGACTTTAATCAAATATTCTTAACACTTAAAAAACGAATCCCTATGGATGCCATGCCTGCCGAGAATCTCATAATAGCATACTATACTAAAGCCTTGCATCAAAGTATAGCTATCTGGGTTAAACGATCTAAGAAAGACACGTTGTTAGAAGCCTTCGAAGAAGCCAGCTAGATTGAAAAAGACATACTTAGTCTTAAAGACTCTACTAGCAATGAAATAGAGACTAGTTATTCTTCCAAAAAGAAGATCGAAATCCTCCCTATACCTACTCAAAGTAAAACACAACCTAAAAGCTCTGATTTAGAAAACTTAAATAAAGTCATTCAAAAACTGTCGAATCAAGTTATAGATTTAAAAAAGACGACTGAAGAAGCTTCATCGAGAAAAGGGCCTTACAAGCCCCCGTTCAGAAAGCCTTTTCCCACCAACCGACCTAATCCAACCACTGAGGGTCTTAATCTAGAGAGTCTGCAATAGGCTCTTCAAACAATTCTAGAAGCCCAGGATAACTTGATGCCTCCTGAGATTCCTGAGGAGGTAGTTGAACAAGAGATAGTTCAAGAAGAGGAGTCTTCTCCAAATATTTTTGGACACTTCTCAGATAGCATCTTTCAAGCTAACTTCGAGACAGTTCATCCCTATAATACTAGGAGTAAGACAGCAAACAAACCTTCGTCCGATAACACTACAACTTCCCCTCCAAAGCAATCTAAACCAGCTGAGACTAAACAGAGTCATGTGAACCCCAACTTAGATTATGATTTAGTTGAAGATCTTAAAAAGTTAAGGGCTAACATTTATGTTTATGATTTATTGAAATTTCCATTTCTGCTACAAAAACTGCTACAAAACATCGCAGAGAACGGAAAAAATGGTAATTCAAATAGTAACAAGGTTGTTCAGAACAAAGCTCCTCAGAAGACTTCTACTAAAAATAATCCTGATCCTCAAGACAAAGGAAGCCTTACTGTAAATAATGTAAATAATGTAAACAATGTAGGTAAAGTACCTTTAGAAACTGCGAGTCAAAAGCCACAAACTACCACCCTTAGCACTCACAGAAATGTACCTCCATTTTTGTTAACCTTCGAAATCTTTAATAGAAATGTGCACAATTGTATGGTAGACTCAGGAGCGTCATCCAATGTGATGCCATGGTCTGTATGCCAGAAGATTAATGCTGAGGTTGAACCCTCCACCTTAAAAATCATACAACTTGATCGAACCAATGTTAAAGTTATAGGCGAACTAAAGAATGTGATTATAAGATTATTGTCTAACCCCAAGGTTCATCAAGTTATTGACATTATTGTTGTGGATATTCCAGAAGTGTATGGCCTGTTTTTAAGCAGGGACTGATTGGAGTAGCTACACGACTATTTCGCGACAGATTGGTCTCACCTATGGCTTCCAGAAAATGGCAAACCCAACAAGATTAAGGTAAATCAGGAACGCTACCTTAAGTTCACGATCACAGATTTGAATGATCCCAATGAACCATTTACACCTTCTGCTAATTCACCTGAAGTACAAGGGATGGATACCTTTTTCGGCAATTTCATGGTCGAGGCTTCAGCTATCACAAACCCAGAATAGAAGTCTGAGATTGTAGCATATGTGCAGCCAACAGCTCCTACACAACGGTCTCATGCACCTGATGAAGATCAAATTTTGTCTCTTTATTTTGACGGGTCAAAGTCCAAAGAAGGAGCTAGTGCAGGCTGCGTTATCATCGATCCGGCAGGTAACAAGACATTGATTGCATGCAGGTTAGAATTTGAATGTACTAATAACACTGCAGAATATGAGGCTTTACTGCAAGGTCTCAGAAAAGATGTAGATATGAACATTCAAAACTTAACCGTCTTTGGCGACTCCGAAATCGTGGTTAGACAGGTAAGAGATTCTATCCACTGTTTGTCTCTGCATCTTAAAAGCTACCAATCCGAGGTATGGAATTTAATGAATAAATTTTCTTCTTTCAATATAAATTCTATTCCTATATTGAATAATTCTGAAGCTGATCTATTAGCTAACATAGCTTCTAAAATCTTCCATGTAGAAGGCTTATCCCCGGATGCATTCTCCGTCGAACTTCTATTCAGACCATCCATTCCCGACAACATCACGAATTGGAGAGTCTTCGACGACGATCAACAGATTATTAGCTTCCTCCACATGGAAGAAACTTTTCAAGGCGCAGTGATAGACGAACGCATGCACGACGACAATTTTGTCAATTTCACGGTAATACCAGATCCAATAACTCCTTAATCTTCATCGGACATGGTAAATTCGATCCCTAAATCTGTAGTTAGATTAGAGAAATTTTATGATCTTCAAGATAAATTCAAAAAATTGTTCAACTGTAAAATCAATAGTTCCTCATTATCATATGAAAAAGTAAACTTAAGGACTAAGGACAATCCGCGGTGCATTAATCTAGGGGTAGGATGTTCTGAACAAGAAAAAGCTGCATTTATTAAATTGTTCAAAGAATTTAAAGATGTCTTTGCATGAACGTATGATGACCTTAAAACTTTCAACCCTAAAATCATACAACATGCCATTCCTATGAAACCCCAAACCTTTCCCTTTCAACAGAAATTGAGAAAAATGCACTCTAAGCTTGAACCGACCATTAAAAAAGAATTAAATAAACTCCTGAATGCTAAGATTATTTTCCCTGTTAGACACACTCAATGGGTTTCTAACCTTGTCCCTGTCCGGAAGAAAAGTGGGGAAATCCGACTATGCGTCGACTTTCGAAACCTTAACAGAGCGTCTGACAAAGATAACTATCCTATCCCACCCATGGAACAGATCCTTCAACAGGTATCTGGTTCTGAGAGGCTATCCTTACTGGATGGTTTCTCAGGGTACAACCAAGTCCTAATGTCTCCTCCAGACCAACTTAAAACTACCTTCCATACCCCATGGGGCACCTATGCTTATCGAAAAATGCCTTTTGGATTGATTAATGCTGGTGCCACTTTCCAGAGAGAAATGGACATTGATTTCCGAGGCTGAATCAATAAGTCCGTCGTAGTTTACTTAGATGATGTTACTGTATTCTCTAAAAATAGAACTGATCATCTAGCTCACTTACGAGTCGTTCTACAGTGATGTCGTAAATATGACATTTCCTTGAATCCTAAAAAATCCATTTTTGCGGTAGAACAGAGTAAACTCTTGGGATTTATTGTGTCAAGTGAAGGGATGATTATTGACCCCGAAAGGACTCAAGTCATCGCGAAACTTCCCCCTCCCACATTCAAAAAATCTATGCAGTCTTTCTTAGGCCAGATTAACTTCGTGAGGAGATTTGTCCCCAGTTTCTCCGAAATGGTCAAGCCTTTACAGAATTTAATTAAGAAAGACACCCAATATCACTGGGGACCCTTAGAAAATCAAGCTTTTAATGCAATAAAAATTCCATAATAGACGCTCCTTCCCTCATGAGCCCCAACTTTTCCCAGGACTTTACACTCTACACTTTTGCTTCTGACCGCTCTTATGCTGTCGTCCTAACTCAAAAGAACACCGATAACAACGAAGTACCCATTGCCTTTATGAGCTTTTCTTTCAAAGGTGTTGAACTTAATTATCCAGTGGCAGATCAATAAGCCTATGCTGTTTTCAAAGCAGTCAAGCATTTCCGGTCTTATCTTTCGAAATCCAGGACAAATATCATTGTCCCGTACCCAGCCGTCAGGAACCTGTTAGTGCAGAAAGACCTAGGAGAAAAGAGGGCTAATTGGGTCACCTCCTTGCAGGAGTATGACATATAAATTACCCCATCACAGATAGTTAGAGGCCAAGGGTTATGCAAGTTAGTTGTTGATTCAGCAGTAGGACAACAAGAAGAAAATGATACATCAAACCTAGGACAACACAATCAAAATGCAATCTGTTGCACACAAAACTCTGTCAGTCCATGGTATGACGATATAAAATTATGTCTTGAACATGGATCAGCCCCCCATCACTTGGATCCCACTAGGAGAAGAGCGTTGAGGTTAAAATATTCCTCCTTTCATTTGGTTAATGGTATCCTGTTTTGTCAAAATTTTGATGGTGTACTGATGCGCTGTCTTGAGAAGGACGAAGCAGAAAAAGTCTTGCTAGAGTTGCATGCAGGAGAAGTTGGTGGTCATTTTGGTGGTGACACCATTGCCCATAAGGTTTTGAGAGCCGGTTATTACTAGCCCATGCTTTTTAGAGACACCCATGCCTTGTGTCGTAAGTGCACTATTTGTCAGAAAGCATCAGGGCGGTTACAGAAACCAGCCTTTCCTTTGTAGCCCGTTTCAGTAGATTCTCCTTTTCAGTAGTGGGGCCTTGATATTATAGGTCCAATAAACCCCCCATCCTCTCAACAGCATAATCTTATCATAACATCCACAGATTACTTTACCAGGTGGTCTGAAGTTGTCGTGTTAAGAACTGTGAACACCAGTCAGGTAATCGCCTTTCTAAATTCGAATATTATTACTTGTTTTGGTATTCCTGATTGTTTAGTTTTCGATAACGCTTCTTACTTTTCCTCTCTTGATATGAGCGAGTTCACTTTGGAAAAAGGAATTAAATTGAAGCATTATGCTAGCTATTACCCCCAAGGCAACGGATTGGCAGAATCAACAAATAAGAATCTGATTAAAATCATCAAGAGAACGGTAGCTGAAAATCACAAAAACTGGCACAATGCACTGTTAAACGCCCTTTGGGCTGATAGGGTAACACCAAAAGCTGCTATAGTTAAATCCCCCTTTTTTCTCGTTTATGGCAGAGAAGCAATTCTGCCACCACACATTCTTCTTCCTTCACTACAGTTATCGCAGAAAATTCAAGAAGAAGATTGTCCCCCTATGGAAAACCAAATTAATGCTTTGATGAAGCTAGAAGAGGTAAGATCCCAAGCTAAACGTAAGTTAGATCAGCATCAACTATTGGTTAAAAGATGGTTCGATTCTAACTCTGCCTCTAATAGAAATTTCGAAGTAGGTGACCTCGTCTTGAAATGGGACAAACCGCATGAGGGGAAGGGAGAACACACGAAATTTCAAAACTTATGGCTTGGACCATTTTTAATTGCTGAGAAGTTGGGTCCCATCTCTTTCCAATTGCAAAATCTAGAAGGACAGCCTGACACTTATCCAGTGAATGGCCAAGCTCTGAAAAGATACTTTGCTTGATGATAACTCCTTGTATATTATGTACATATTTTGCTTTGTGTGCTTTTCTTTTGTTGTTTTGGTCTGGATTTCTCCTTTTCGTTTATCAGTTTGTGCTTTTGGAAATACATATACCTTAATGCCAAACTATTCGGACAAAGAAAACAGAAAATTCTTTCACTGAAATAACTACTAAAATTGTATAAACATCAATTGTATACTTCTGAAATTTACATCTGTGATTGGCAAAAAGTTTGTTGTTTGAAAGAAGTTAACTGATTTCAATCTCTAACATAAGCTTGTTTCGATCATCCATTATCTTTTTACGTTGTCCCTATTCCTTAAGGGAATGACTTAGAAGATGTCTCCTTGCCTTAGAAAGTTAGTTCTGTAAACAAACCATCTCTAGGTCTTAATAACGGACAGTTCTAAAAATAAATAAAAAAAATTCAGCTGAGGTTTGAAAAAATATGTTTAAAATATCGTAATTTTCAGCGTCAAGCCGCTCAATCATATATCTTTAAAAAAATAAAGCATAAAAGAGCTGTGGGAAGTGCTTGTAAACCCGTTGGGATGCTGAACAGGCCCGCTGGCAGCGGGTAAATGCATGCATGACGCCAAGACAACTTCGTCGGGGTATTGAACAGGCCTGCTGGCAGCGAAGCAATGTCGGGTATATGAAAATTTGCAAGTATGAAACCTCTTGACCTTAATATGTCCTTTATTCTGATCTAGAACTTCTTGGCAGGATACAGACGTCAGAGTGGGTTAAATGGCAACCCTGTCGAGGCTATGGACGCCTGTTGGCAGCAGTGGCTCTGTCAACAGTATTGGGATATTTTATCTTTAATATCGTGACTCTCCTGTCTTAAGACTGTTATCAGTTTTCATCCTTTAAACACTGCTGGAATATTTGGTTAATGATGATGTTTACACGATTTTCTGGTTGTTATTTTTGAGTTTGAATTTTTCTCATTATCCTAATATGAATTTGTTCTTTTGGCAGAGATAATTGCTTCTACCAGTGTGTCGCCATTGTTGGTAGCCAATTCGCATTTTCATATTGTCCTTATAAGCTTCCTACACCAGTGTTTTGCAAACCTTGATTTTCGTCGGAATCCTTGAATAAAACGACACTATTATTTTGCGCCATGTGCACACTTACCTTTGTTCGTGTTTTCATGACTGCAAGCGTGAAAACTTGGTTTTTGATTTCACATTAAAATCGTCACTAGATTGCTATGATCACTTTTGATGGTCGTTGCGCCTTGAATTTACTCATGATTATACAATTGGCAAGACCCCTTGGTCTGTACTCATTTGGCACTCTTTGATTGATTATATAATTTTGTTTTATAAGTGGTTAAGTTTGCGATGCATTGGTAATTGGATTTATATGTTCTTTGATCGATTCACTTGGCACATTGGTTTCATAAAAACGCATTGGTCTTATGGTTAAACCCTTCATATAAATCGTTTCATACAACACATAGTTCATATAATCAAACCCTTGGTGTGATTTTGATTTATTGCTTTGGTTTGAAACTATGACTATTGCTCGCGCGAGTGTTTTATCCACTTACCATATATTCATTGGTTTATTGAATGGCATAGTTTTTAACACATATGCATAGTGGGTTGAATAGTTATATGCGCTGGCAGTTGTACTGTGGGTAATGACTGTTGTGCATGGGCCGAAATACCTCCACCACCTTCGCACATTCTGTCATAAATGTTTTCCCCCTATCCCGGTTCACCTTTGCTAGTTTTGGGTAAGCCTGTGAGTGTTCTGCCCCTGCGTATGCTGTGATCAAACCCTGGCTCATTCATCTCACTCACCATGTGCTCCTGTCTATGGCACCAGTGGTGCGAATAGAGCCAAATGGTAGTCAAGCTCTGTTACTGTTCGATGATGCCCGCAAGGATTTAGAAGACAGTGGTTGGCTTCGGTTTATACAGAGGTTCGAGGGATTCAACCTTTCAATTGCCCTGCAATTCTCCCTTACCTTTGATGGGTGTAGGGATAAAGTAGGTGACATTCATCTTGAACTCAATGAAGAATTCATAAGCTCTGCTACAGGATTGGCAGCCACAGGCCAGCGATGGTTTAAAAACTCCAAATTTGATGAGGTGCCGTGGCCATTACTATTCGTATCAAGGAAGTTTGTCTCATGTGATAAAGGTATGCCTATTTCCACCCTTAAACCCAGGTGGCACGACCTTTTGGTAATTGTTAAACAATTTGTGACCTGTGAAGGTCGGTATGGATTGGTTTTTCTCTATCACCTCCGGTTGTTAATGAATTTCATGGGCTATCCTTTGAACATGCCGCATTACTTCTTGCGTAGTCTTTACAAGATGGCTAAGAGGTTCAAACGCGAGAAGGCTGATAGCAGCCTGTTTCACCATGGCTTCATCAGACTCATCGTTGTCCACCATTTAAACCTTCACAGTGATAATTGGCAAGCCTTTCTATCTCGAAATGGCTTTACTGATCCAGGTTCTGCTCAAATCGATAAAGCCGTGGTTAGTGAGACTATGGTTGGGTCGCTTGTGCCTTTCCATTTCCTTATACCCCTTACTAAACCCTTGGTTTGCCTTGACATCAACCTACCCGAAATCATAACAGACAAGACTGAGGCTGTAAAGAAGCCTGTGAGTAAGAAAGTCAAGGGTAATCCTACTGTCGATAGCAAAGGTAAGAAGAATGCTCGATTGATATTGAGAATTGCTCGAAATAAGCCTAAGCCAGAAGTTGATCAAAAGCCCATAGTTCTGAGCGGAGACTCAGACTCTGATATCGAGCGCTTCCTGGCTGAAGAGTACCCCTATTCCCATGGTTTGTTCTCTGAGCAACCCTACGACTATGTTTCTAATTTACCCCCGTGCCTAAAGAACAATCCTAACTACCCAGGAATAAAGTTACATAATGAAACCCCTGGTGAATTAAATAAGCCCTCGGCTATTATGTCAAAACCCAAGCAGTCATCATGTATCCAATGCAATGTGTGGCTGGAGCATTATTACACTGACGTTCCATTATTGCAATCGAAGATCAAATCTTTAGAGAACCAAGTCACAATGCTGTCGAGAGAAAGGGACAAGCTTCAAGCTATTGACAAGAAACAGAAAACCACGGATTCGATCGTCTTTAGGAATGTCGAATCAGCAACAACCTTCATCAATTCCAAACTATCATAATTGAAGTCGTTTCTCATTGTCCAGGTATAAATTTCAATCTGAATTTTTCTCTCCAAGTTGGCTTGAATTATTGTAACATATTTGGTTTTGCTTCCAAATTATCTCTGTTCGTTTTGATTCGAAATGATTCTGTTATAGTTTAAGCGATTTTGTTATGGATCCTATACATTAGATTCATTTTACTAAACTCAAATGTAGCTATGTTTTGGTTATGCAATTTTGTCGTGTTCGGTTTAACAATTGATTGGTTTTGACTGGGTTTGATTCATTCTGTTGGTTTGAATTAACGAAATCAATGGAGTTTGCTTTCGTTTGGATTTTGATCGTATTTGACATGTACAGGCGATTTTTGTGCTAAAATTGGAACACGGTTATGTTTTGATTTGATACGATTTTGTTGTGGTTGATTGCTAGTGGCTCTGATTTAGTTCTTATGGTTCGATTTTGGAACGATTTCGTAGGTTTCAATTGGTATGATCTTTTATGAGTGTAATGTGTTATTATTAGTTATTGGTTTGATAAATACAATGTAATCTTTTAAATCAGAAAAACGACTCGGTTGATTTCGATCCGTATTGAATTGATATTCTCGTTTGGATTTTTTATTATCCTTGACCTATGCAAAAGATCTATCTGCTGTAATCATGGAATTGTATTTCGATTCGTTATTGTGTGATTTAATTTGCCATTGAATGTTGTGTGCTACAATTAGTATGATTCTTTGCATATATTTGATATGGTTCTATGCGATCCTGTTGATATCGATTGGTATTGGTTAATGAAAACGATTTCACTGCTGTTGAGTTATCCAATACGATTCTGTTTACCCGAAATTGTGATAACAAATTCAACAGATTACATCTATCTCTGTTATCATTCGATTGACCATGATTTTGTTTGCTCTCAAATTAGCATAGAATTTTGGTTTGGATAATTCATTCGATTTTCAAATAGCAATCAAATATTTGTTTAATAGTTTGAATTTAATTTTTTAAGTCTTGATTTGGTTTTGGAAACGATTCTATGTTCAATTTAGACTAGCTACAGAATTGCTAGATTCTGTAGCTAGCCTTAATAATTAGATTTTTGTCAATTTTATTAATAAAATATCTCCTTAACTTCTCTATTTTTGTCCTTCTTCAGGTACATTTGAATTGCAATGATCAATTGGGCATACTGTGGCAGTCTAGGAGATATTTGTGTGATATAGTTTTTATTTTAAGTTGTTAGTTTAAGTCAGAAATAGAGGCTTGGGATATTTTCCCAGATATTTGTAAACTGTTTCGATAATTCCCACAGGGATGTTTTACCCTGTGGGAGGTCTTTAAATACTTGTCATTTTTTGTAATAAAGATCATCATCCTCACTATGGGAGAACCAGACTATGGATTTATGATACAGACTGAGATGAAAGTTGGTGTCTTGTAACATCTTTCGCTTTCAATATATCAAACTTTTGTTTCAAGTTTATGCATATCAGTTTGCAGTTGATTATAGACTACTTTAGCTATCGTAATCCATTGCAGGTTGATGTGACTTGATTAATGTGTTATCCATATCTGATCTCTTTTATTATTTTAAAAAGTACAGCAATTACTTTGTTTCAGTTAATGAATTATAGATTTCTCTTCTTCATTAATTGAATCATTTTGTATAGACCTTTGCATGCAAATTTATTTAACTGTGAAGATTTGTAAATCATAAGGTTGTTGTAATTTTTATGTCTTGTTTGTCCTGTTATTTATATTTGAAGAGCACTGCAGCTTTCTGTTTACGAGAAGCTCGTGGAGAATCTAGTGCGGGTTTCCTCCCTCCGATCAGCTAAAATAATCATTGTATACAGGACAAACCTGAAGTGTTTCTTCGGGTCAGTTTGTCATTTTTTATTTGATAGTTAATTTGTTAGTATAGTATAAGTAATTTAGATAGATATATGTGTGTAGTTTAGATTTGTAGTTAGAGTTATTATTTTAGTTGCTTAGTTTAGTTAGTTTTTTTTTTTTTCATTTTCTTTCTCATAAAACTATAAAAATCAAAAGACATGGTTTTGTTGTCTTAGGACAGATTACGAATGATTTTTGCAGGTTTTATTTCAAATCTGTAATTTGTAAATATTGTATATTTTAAATTGAAGCTGATTCTGTTGATAATTGAATATTTACTTTTATAAAATTATAGTTGTATGATTTAGGTAATATATTGTATATATATAGTTTAGATTAGTTTATTAGTTTGTTTTAGTTATTATTTTTAATTTAGATTAGTTTCTTAGAATAGTTTTTCATTTTGTTTTTCTAGGACTTAGATCGGCTAACGGAGCCGCTAAACACGTCAGGGTGGGGTATCCCAAACGTCTTGGGTTATTTAGACAACCCCGGACCAGATCCACTCTTCCAGTTGGCGAGTGTTCAATTTTGCCTGTCAACAAGACCCTATAGGTTGAATCCAGTATATAAACATAAAGTTAAGGAAGAGATTGATAAAATGTTAGAGGCTGGTATAATAGAACCTGTTGAAAAATCTGAGTGGATTATCCTTATGGTAGTTCTAGAGAATAAGCAAGGGGGAATAAGGATCTGTGTAGACTTTAAAAAGTTGAATGATGTCTATCTGCATGATCCCTTCCCTACTCCATTTACAGATGATATATTGGAGAATGTAGGAGGACAAGAAGCATACTCATTTAATGATGGATTTCCAGGGTATCATCAAATCAGAATAACACCATAGGATCACCATATGACTATATTTTCCACAGAATGGGGGTCATATCAATACACAATGATGCCTTTTGGATTGAATAATGCCTCTGCTATTTTTTCAAGAGTAGTGGTAGTTGCATTTAAAGATTGTATTCATAAATTTTTGGAGGTTTATCTAGAATATTAGACAATGTTTATATTACTAAAAGATCATGTGAAAATTTTAAGATTAATGCTAGACAGGTGTAGACAGTGTCAATTTTCCTTGAAAATTAAGAAATGCATATTGAACGCGCCATTTGAAATTATGCTAGGGCATGTGGTGTGTAAACAGAGTCTGTTGGTTGATCCTGCAAAGATTGTTGTCATTGTTAATTTACCACCACCTCAGTCAGTGAGCTAATTAAGAGTTACACTTGGTCATGTAGGCTACTATAGAAAATTCATAAATAGCTATGCACAGATTATTATTCCCATGGAGAAATTGTTAAAGAAGGATATTAAGTTTCAATGGAATGATGAATGCCAACAAAGTTTGGACATTTGAAAAGAGAAAATGGTGACAACACCAATTTTGGTGTTTCTAGGTTGGTCAAAAGCATTCCATATTCATGTGGATGCCTCTTCAATAGAACTTGGAGCAATATTAACACAGCCAAGAGAAGGTGACATATATCACCCAATATCATTTTCTAGTAGGAAACTCTTCGATTCATAACATAATTATAATACAACAGAGAGAGAAGGTTTTTCTATGGTATATGCACTACAAAAGTTCAGACATTATTTGTTAGGCCAACATTTTAAAATGTTCACAAATCATCATGCTCTCAGATACCTAGTCAATAAGCCAGTGTTGGGGGGGAGAATATGTAGATGGTTTTTTTTATTTCAAGAGTTTGACTTTGAAGTAGTTATGAAACATGGAATATTGAATGTAGGGACAAATCATCTGTCCAGAATAACTAGTGGAGAGGAACCAAGAAACTTGGAGGACAATTTTCTTGATGCACAACTCTTTTCAGTGCAGATTGTAGATGAATAATTTTATGATATTATTGAATTTATTGAGTACATGATTTTCCCCAAAGGAATATAACATTGTGTAGAAGAATAATTTGGTGGTTAGAGTTGTAGATTACCAACTTATTGCAAGACACTTGTATAAACTAGGAGCAGATAATATTCTAAGAAGATGTTTCATGGAACATGAACATCCTATTATCTTAGCAGAAGCACATGAAGGAATAGCTGGATGATACTATGTAAGAAAAGCCACTACACAGAAGATAGTGCGTGCAAGACTATGGTGGCCAACAATTTCTAAATATGAAAAGCAATATTGCCAGAATTGTGATGTCTTCTAGAGGGTAGGAAATCCATCTAGGATGGATGAGATTCCTTGATGACCTAAGGTAACTCTTAAAGTGTTTTATAAATGGGCAGTAGACTTTGTAGGACCAATTAATACACCATCTAGAAGATAAGGAGCAAGGTATATCATTACAACGACATGATATCTAGCCAAATGGGATGAAGTAGCAATCGTAAAATATTGCAGCGCAAATACTGTTGCGCACTTCCTATTTGAATAAGTACTCACAAGATTTGGATGCTCTAGAATTCTGATGAGTGATCAGGGAACTCATTTTATCAATAGTACCATCTAGGTAATGATTGAAGAATTTGAGATACACCATCATAAGAGTACTCCATACCATCCTCACGCTAATGGAATAGTGGAAGCATTTACCAAAATATTGGAGAATTCCTTAACTAAAATTTTCAATGTGAACGGGGATGATTGGGATTTGAAGATACCAACAATATTATGGGCTTATATAATTACATGAAAGAAACTCACAGGGAAGAAACCTTTCAGATTGGTGTATGGACAAGAAGCATTAGTCCCTTCAGAATTGTTACAAGGAAAATATCTCTATGGCTAGGGTGAACCACAACAGATGGAAATGACTGCAAAAATCAACTCCATTCCAAACACATGTTATATAAACCAATATGCAAGTGAGATAATAAAGAGTCCTACCTCGTCTAGATGTTCGATGAAGTCCATCATTGAGCACTTTGACCCAAAGCTATATACCTGCAACAAGTTCTCATAAAATAAGAAAAACAAGCATATGGTGATGATATAAAAGGTTAGCACATTAGATAACATGATCCCTCAATATAAATAACAAATACACCCATGGATAATAACTCATATATTCACAAGATATCAATTGGACGGGAAAGGAGTATTTCTATTAATAAATGATCAACAAAAGTGAAAATATTACAGACTTCCCTATTGGTAGGGTTCAGAACTGAGAAACTAAGTTCCTTCCAGCTGGGCCTCCACCACTTCAATCCTCCACCAAAGGCAAGATCATAGAAGGGAGACAATGAGGTTCACCATCAATAAGGGAAGAGCTTGGGGGGTGAACACTGTGTTCAGACTTAAAGGACAAAGGGATGCAGACTCCATATGAAGTAAATAATTTCTCCAGAGTAACTTTTCTCTCAAAGTTGAATTCTCATCGCCTTTCCATATCTTGGAATTGGCCCATTTATAGCCTTCAAAATGGAACTGAAGGGTCGAGTCAAAACGTTTCCAGTATATGGAATTATAAGGATCAGAGATCTCCTGTCATGACATGGAAACCCAACATTTAATTTTGATTTTCTGGCACAAATCCTGATGTACATGGGTTGTAGTGGGGCAGCCAGTGTATACGCTTGTTGTATAGTGTCCAGGATGCGTACAAGTGGAAAAATATTTATTTTTGTCTCTAGATTTTAGCAACAAGGAAGATAAGTATGCATAGGGAAATGGAATAAGGTCCTCTCTGCAAGATTGCATAGGGTGAGGCAAATATTTCTCTAATAGATTCCCCCTAATGTGTGAGGTCAGAGGAGTATCTGCGATGGCCGAAATACATTATAAATAACCCAAAAATAGAGTGGTAGAGAACCAGTTGGACAAACTCAGTTGATCATTACATTCTGCACTGACTTTGCATGCATGGCTGCCAAAAATTACACTATAGATCCATGTGAAAATATACCAAAAAAGTGTTTATGGCCATGATTAGACAAATAAAAATGAGGTTACATGCCAATAGTTTTCATAGTCACGAACAAGGCCTAGTAGAACCAGTCTCAAAACCAATCTGAAGATATATGTATACCATGGAGTACAATCTAATCTCCCATGTTCATTGAAGTCATATAGGTACAGGTCCAATGAAAAGGAAGACACAACTCAGGAAAGCTATGGCCACATAGTGATGTCTTCAAGTCTTCTACACAATTTGCCAAAGGTGTAAGTCTACATCATGTGAATAAAGGAGTTGAGGTCGAACACAATGAGACATTTTTTGATTACCAATCATTGATGTATATCGTTAATAAACATGAGACAACCTACCGATAATTAAAGTAGGTATCAAGGCACTGAGTACATTCTTACAAGTGTGAATAGAGGAGCTGGTGTCGAACACTTGAAGAATCCATCGATCGGGAGACATTGATGTATTCCCAATTGTCTATGGCGAGAGAGCCTGCCACTAATGACTGCAAGCCTCAAGGTACTCATAAGAATCTAGGTCCTGTTTCCAGAATAAATGGGCTGAAGTCGATGGAAGGAGACCCACTGAAAGGAGATCATTAAGGCATGTCTCATCAGTCAGCATGAGGAACAAAGCAGGAGCTTCATGATTTGGTGGAAATTGGACAAAGAACAAATCCATGAACCAACGACCCATTTCATCTTTCACGTGTGCCAAGTGCAAGCGGTACACGAAAAAGACCCTTTGAATAGCAACCAATGATGAAAATTGTTGACAAAGGCGAGGAAACTCAAATAAGGATAATGGTATCCAAGACACTGCATGAATCCCAATGTGTGAATAGATGTCTTATCGTCAAACACAAGGGAAACCACCCAGTCAACGACCAATGATGAAATGTTGACTGTTGGGTTCAAGGTGACCTACCAATAATGAAAGTAGGGTCAGGGTGCACAATAGGACTAGAGTATCATGTGATTCTGAGACAAACTGAGGGCATGGCCTACATGCAAAGTCAATAGTTTTGTGGAGTGGCCGACACAGGTTAGTAGACTTCCTTTGAACAAGAGAAAGAGACAAATGGAGGACTCCGACAACATAAACCCAATGATGAAAGCGTGAGATGCAGGAAGCATCAATAAAACTCTCTATAGGGACTAGAAGAGTAACCGTTCAGTAGAGAAGATTCGGTAACGAGCTTAGCTTCCTAAGGCCATGCTAATCCCAAAATTATGACGATGAATGGACTCAAATAACTTTGTGTTTTGTTCAAAGGCGACACGACTACTACCAATATAAGATAATACGGCCTTTCTGCTTGTCTTTTTTCTTTTTTTTTTCATAAGCAAATGAATGTTATGATACAGAGGAGGAAACGAGTGTCACAAGTAGTAAAAACTAGTTCCAACAATGGAACGTACCTAAGCTCAATGTCGGGAAATGCATGCAGGAGATGGACACTCGGGGGATGTTCCCTCCTAGGTATAGGGTGTCAAATTGCAAAGGATATGAACAAGGCTCTACTTGGTTGAGGATGCATAATTTTTGAGGCAAAATGGTTTATAACACAAAGCTAGAACCAACTATAGGATCAATACTGCAAGCAGGGGCATGAGATGCAGTCACAACTTAACGCCAAAAAATTTCCTTTTTTGTGTCTTTTAGTCTATTTGGTGTGAAAAGGGATAAACTTGTGCCAAATAGAAGTCTTTTCAAATTCAATTTACGAGTGTGAAAAAGACAACTTCACTTGGTGATCTTTTCTATTTTTGGTAATGAGTCAGAAAAGAGCTTAACTAAGACTCACGGCCTTTCAAGTCCAACTTAACGAGTGTGAAAGGGACAAATCACTTGACAATATTTTCACTTTTTAAATACGAGTTGGAAAAGAGCTTAAATTAAACTCCTTTATGAGTCCTCAGGTTATAAGGCAACATGTTTATGAGTGAAAAATGAGGCTCAACATCCAATCATATATTAGCAATGAGGGACTCCCTGACCTATGGAAAAAATCTCTGCATGGGAACCAAGTGAAGTAGGGGATGTAACTAGGGCACCCATGTTGGGTAAGTCACTACCACTTGTTAATGACATGAATTATAGCAAATGAAAGGTTTTGTGTCGCAACAAATGGGTTCGTACCTAAGGCAAAAAGTGACAATTATAGGATAATGTGAAAAAATGCATGACGGAGTGGATACCTATCCTATATGTTGGGTAATGAAAATACCTGTCCATGGTGACGAACGACCAATATAACGCTGAAATCTGTAAGAATCCCAGGTTAAAACTGCAAAAACCAACTCGATCCACCTTTGTATTAGTCGATTAGGTGAAAAAATGGCTTAAAGCTATAGAAAGTGGGTAACAATAATTTATAAATAGTAACAAAATAAAAAATTACTATGCCATTTTGATTTTTTACCCAACTAGTGCAAATTGGACCAAAAATACCTCTGAGATTCAAATGATGATTGCGGGAACATCGGGCAACAAAACCAGAAACCGTCTGGATCAGGTAATTCTTGCTCTCTTCCTCTTCAAATTCAATGGATTAAATGATTGATTTAGGTCTTAAATTGTTAGTTATTGAGGGCACAAAGTGTATATTTCGGTGTACATTGTTTGTATTCAACTATGTCACGTATACAACAAGGTGTACACCCCTGTGTAAACTACAGGGTGCGATCTCAAGCCCTGCACACAACTGTATGTAAAGTAGGCCATGTACAGGCACACAAACAATCATTTTGAAGAGTTCTAACTCAAATTTTTATTTGTCTTTGACAGGATGGTTCTTGAATGAAGAGAGAGAAAGAACGAGGAGGTCGATGATGTTGTATATCGATATCTGGGGGCCCAAATGGCCTTAAAGTGATGTGGCTTGTATAAATTTTGGGCTCTCAAAGGAATGAGAGACTAGGTGAGGTTGCTTGAGATGTTGGTGGGTTATGAGGACCCTAAGAGTGAGATCTTCAATCTCGATGGGAAACCATTGAGAATTGAAGTGGAGGACATTTACTTTCTGACTGGTCTATCATGTCGGGGAGAGGTTGTAAACCTCAAATCATGGAGAGCGGGGAGTGGGATAAATATAGAGGAATATATCGACGCCCACTATGTAGCAGAGATTCTTAAGGTAGGGATTCAAGTCCCTATCCAAGAAATAAACAATCTTGGCCTGAAGATCATTGTCTTAGTATTGACCAGAATCATAGGTTTGGCCTCGTTGCACCAGGCATCGAGGCGGCTCATGTTCTATGCAGTGTAGTGTACAAGACCCATAGTATATGACTAGTGTACCTCACTACTAGCAAATATGAAGAGCCAGTTGACAGAGTGCAAACATGGGAGTAAACGAAATTTTGGGTTTTCCTCTATCCTATGCAGTTTCTTTTTCGAGGGAGTTCTAGGTCTTGGACCTAGAGTCGATATTCTTCCTAGAGGAACTCACGATCTAGCCATGGCACGGTGGATCGAGGTAATGAGGCAGCAAAGGGGAGGTAGGGTGTCGACACCCTACAACGATGATTTCTTCTATTGGTGGCGGTGATAGGTCATCACTCTAGATGACTATCCTTACAAGGGGATGAACTTCAGAGGAGATCTAGACATGCCACTTCCACCAGGGACTGCCTACGACAACATAGGTATGTCAAATGTTTTTACATATTTCATTTTTTTGTATTTTTGTATAGTAGAACAAAATTATTTTTGGATGGTGCTTAAGTATTGAATAGATTGTGCAACGTAGATGTGGGTCCCCAACGGACAGAAGCCTTCCCTCGACATAGACAAAGGTACTGAGGAGACAAGGTGTTATTGGATAAATCCATAAGTGCGGACACAAACCGATCTCCCTAGATCCACCTGGATCTAGAACAAAGCAAGACAGAATAATACTCTTTCCCTAGATTTTGACTATTGAATTAAATAGGAGGCAAGAACGAGTAACATACCTTATAATCACTTCCTATGGTCTTTGTTGCTCCTGCTTCACTCCAGTGCTCTTGTGCAATCAAGACCAAGACAACACAAACCAACCAAAGTGAAGAAAGCACAATCTATACAATGGTCAATCTATGTATATGATCAAGGAAGTATACAATAAAGTGGAATTAGCTTTATGGGAAAGAGACATATTACTGTATCATATTAATGGAAAGTAAAGATTACAACCTGAGCCTTGATGTCACAAACTTCCTTTCGATGGCCCTTGACTCTAACACACACACTTGCTCACTTGCATGAAGAAAATCAAAACCCTTATGATATCCTTGCTGAAGTTTCCAAGCTATTGTAGCTTCAATCCTTCACACAATCTTTCACTAATTCTCCAATAAATCTCTTGCTTGTTTGCTTCTAACATTTTCCATGAGAATTCCCTCAATATATAGGAGAGAATGAATTAGTTACTTGGATAAGAATGATCCCAAAATATCAGGGAATCCAGTACTTAGATAACCATTTGAATGCCATCTCATCCTTCTAGAAGATTCCCTTCTAGAAGCATCGAGAATTCATATTTTTCCTTGCTTAAGAAAGAGTTCACACCCTAGCAGTTCAACACAGTGCGAAATTCTCGCACCCTGGCTTAAGGCAGCCTACGAGAATCATGCATTCTCACAGGAAAATATACTAGCAGCCTACGAACCTCCTTCAAAAATGATATTTTTGGAAAGAGAAGAAAGTAACTTTTCTCAGGAGAAAGTTCTTATGAAGAGCCTGATTACACCATCATCAATACATCATCATGATGACCAAAATAATGGGTAACAGAATTCCCCCCAAAGTATGAGTGTTGGAACCAGTGACAACCGATAGACTTTGTAAGCTGCATGTGTGTGTCGAGAATCAGGAGCACATTTAATCGGAAACCTGCGAACAACCAAGCATATGCAGAATATCATATAAATCAATTCTGAGGTAGGAATTCCCATACTCAGATCACAGACTGATGACATTATAGACATGGGTCATGGCCACCAATCATACACTGTGGATCCATGTCGTCAAAATATAGCATAGCCACCGAAATACACTGTGGATCTATGCGAGAAACTTCAAATCAAGACGACATAGCCATGAGACATACACAGTGGATCTATGTGTCGCAAATTATACATACTCCATCGCAATCTAGATTGCAAAGATGATATCCAGGGTCTTCAATCTCATTGCCCAAAGTATGAATCTAACCATGTGATTACATGTGTTGAAGTCGAACATGGTAGAAACCACTTGATTACCGGTCATTGATGAAACTGTTAACAAGTGCGAGGGAAATCACCATTGATGTCAATGACTCCCAAGGTACCATAGTACAATCCATCGAGTGTGAATAAATGAGTTGAAGTAGAACATTTGATGGAATCTTTCGATCAGGGGTCAATGATGTAAACCCACTGTCGAAAGCAAGGAAACCTGCCATTGAGGCATGCAAGCTCCAAGGTGCTAAATAATTTCTAAGTCTTGATTCCGGATAATGAGCTGAAGTCGACGGAACAAAAATCATCACAGGAGGGCCTTGATGTATCCCTCATCAATGAAATGAAATGAGTAACAGATTTTGAAAGTGAAACAGAGTAGGACTTGAACACAGGGAAGGCCGACACAGAGAGAATGGATAACTATAGATGGCCGACTCAATATAGGTTTCAGATGGACTTCTCTTGAACATATGAATGACACAACCAATTATTTGATAGCATTGACTCAAATACGACACGGGGAATGACCTTGTAGTAAATCGAATGAGAGACAAATGGATTTCCCAAACCGGCTTCAAATGATGAATAGGGGGTGTCATGTTCAAGAGCGACACTGACTGTCAATTAATACGACGATGAAAACATATCCCTTTCCCAAATTTTCCCCCACCATTTCTGGCAAGTACGTCTTTATTTTTATGCAAGCTTGAGGAGGATAACATATGCTTGTTGATGTAAGCTCATCCTTCGGACGAGTCCCTTGGAGTATGTTTAACGAACCCTAAGAAGGAGTGGTTCGGTCCCATCACGGGTCTGTCAATGTTTGTTTAACGAGTCCAGAGATAGAAAACTCGAAGGTTTTTCAAGATTATAGAGTTTGGAAAAACACTTAAAAGAGAACTCTCTCAGTTCCTTTTTTGTAAATTAGTCTGGATGAGACCGAAAAAGAGATAAATTATCGCTCACCAGACGCGTACTTCAAATACTTTATCGAGCATGAAAATAGCAAGGTCTCTCGGCGATCTTTTCATGTTTAGAGAGTCTGAAAAGCGCTTAAAGAGGACTCCAGGGGGTTTCCTTTCTCGTATAACCTTGTTGAACCCAAAAAAGTGATAAAAGTATGCTCGACCACGTTCTCATGTTTTTAAGAGTGCAAGAATAGACAAAAACGACGCTCGAGGTTTTATGTAAAAACCATAAAAACAATCAAAAATACGATATAACGAATAAAATATATGTCCATAGCTCTGTACTTAATCATCAAATTCATCAAGCCTGCAAGTCATTACACTCAACATGACATTAGGGATTAGGTTTAATCGATAAATAAGCATAAAAAACCCAAAATGACATAGTAAAAGTAAATAAAATGAGTAAATACTCTTTTTTACCACATCATTTTACATTTCCACTATTGAGCTCCAAAACCCCCTCTTTTACCCTCCGAGTTTGGCGTCAATTTGTGGGAGCTACGAGAGACCATTCAACGAGTCGTCTGTGACATTAAGGTAAGCTCTTCGTCCTTGACATTTTCATGGTTGAATTTTGTGATTTCATTGGTTAAATGTTTAGTTTTAACTTGTTTTTTCAAGCCCTACATGCGCGTTGGCATTCTCGCAGGCAGGCCATACGGGGCCTGCAATAATGATGCATTCTTGCAAGCAAGCCTTAATCCACCTGCGAGGTTCTCACACTGTGCAAATGGGGCACCTACGAGAACCGCAAAGCCCAAAAAAATTTTAAATTCTTAGCCAAAGAAAAAGATCCAAATCATGAAAAAAATTATTAATCCTCTTTTTATGTTCCTTATGCAGATAATTAACCAGCAACATGGTGCTTGAGTGGCGTGAAAGAGAACATGAAGAGGATAATGCAATGGTCAAGAATCATCCTCCTACCATAGCTTCTTTGAGAGACTGTGGACTCTTGAAATACTTTCGCATCCCTGGCATGAAGGCCCAGGTTAGACTTTTAGAGTACTTGGTGCGCATGTGGGACCCAGATCAGCAGTTGTTTCATGTGGGGGTCCACACACTGTCCTTAGACATTGAGGACATTTAATTTTTGACCGGATTGTCCCGGCACGGGTACTATATGAGTCTGACAGGTAGTAGAGGTGGCGGGCTAAAGATGAGTGAGTACTGCAATTTATACTGTGTACCTGAGGCTGAGAGAAAGAAAGGAAAAGTGGCTATCTAGGGGGTACAAGACTTGACCCTCCATACTATCATTTTCACTATAGCTCGGATGGTTGGGATTTCTACTCCGCATATGTCATTACAGAGTTACTTCTAGTACGCTATTGAGTGTACTGAGCCTCGAGTATTCAACTGGGCAGATACTGTGTTGCGCAGTATAAAAAAGCAATTGACCAAATGTAGGCGGGGTGACCTGAAGCAATTTGGGTATGGATATTTGTTGGTATCCTTCTTCCTAGAGCGGGTCCCATTACTGAGGCTTCAGGTGGAGTGGAATTTACCGGCTCCTAGAGATCCGCGGATGCTCAGATGGTGTCGGCTCATGGCCCGGCACGTAGCAGGACCTATCATCAAATATGATGATACATTCTTCGACTGGCTTCAACCACAGATGTTGATGGTTGATGACTACGCTTATGCTGGGCTGGATTTCTAAGGAGATCTGGATTTGGCATTACCAGAGGACGCTCAGTGGGGGGACCTTGGTAAGAAGGACACACATTTTTTTCCCTTTTAAATGTTTTTGAATTTTTTATCATATTCAAATGTTTTTGTTTTATACGTTTATCCAAAGACTAAAATTGTTTGTTGATAACATAGATCTTGGACCGTATAGACCTCCTGGCACTTCTCCTATCCAGAGGCGAGGAGAGGTAGCAACAACACCACAGTATGCTGAGGATTATCAGGTGGTGGAACATAATTTAGAGGGTCTGACAGTAGACATTCCATATATGACTCTGGAAGAGGTTCCACGACGCGATCAACGTCACACTGTAGGGGTATTAGCATATATGAGTCGACTTCTCCGTAGAGTTGCTAGAGAAGTTGTGTGTTACCGTGAACGTCATCCATGACGTCACTTTGTAGAAGCTATAAGCTTCCATTTTTGACATTTTGGTCCTCGAACAAACTTTTGTAAAAAACTCTTTTTATCATTATATATACAGACGGCTTCTACCAGTTTACTTTATATTGTGTGAATTTTGTTGTGTTTGACTTATAAATGATTCAAATGTCTGTCCAATACATAATTAGCCAATGTGTCTGTTAATGTATTTAGACATCTAGGAATATGTTGATATTCAATGTGATCAAAATAATGTTCCAAGAGGCAAATTCGCAGATACACCCGTAATAAAGTAGGACTTTGAATAGAGTAGACATTACTTAACTGTAGTACCATGAGCTGCGAGTCAAGTCGCACAACCAAATGATGAATTCTGAGCGATATAGCATCAACTAATAGTTCAATAACGGTGCTATACTCTGCAATGTTTTTGGTTGCACGGCCGAGGCACACACCTCGTAAAGATACAAGTTCGTTTGTTGGGGTATAGATTGCCCATGCAGTGGAAGCGAGGTTCCAAGTACTATGGCTAGCACCATTAGCGAAGCCAATATAGGGTAGCGAAGACTCTGACATCTGTAAATCCAAACACAACGTCACATAAGGGCAGAGACCGTATAACGACAAAAGAAAACTATAGTAACACATGCAAAGTATGATACATTAAAATACAAGTACTTGTGCACAGATGATTTGTGCATAGTACTTCTTTAAGTACAACCCATTCCTGGGTTCACTCAAAGGGATACCATCGTAATCTACCAACTCATATGCTCCTTTGTCCAAAACTCGGTGAACGATATAAGGACCTCGCCACATAGGTTTGAATTTCCCAGCTCCTAACGCATCTCGATCCTGTTCATAGAGAAGAACAAGATCACCTTCAGAGAAAACGTGAGGCTTGACATGCTTGTCATACTAGGCCTTGACACGCTTTTTCTAGGCTTCTATTACTAGAGTGGTGTTACGTCGAGTTTCATCTAATTGCATAAGATACAATAGACGTTCTTCTTCAGCAGAAGTGTTGGGTAGGAGTTGAATAGCTAGATTCACATAGGGTATCTCACATTCTATAGGAAGAATGGCTTCCACACCATAGACTAATCAAAAAGGCGTAAACCCAGTAGCGGATTTAGTAGATGTCCGGTACACCCACAATGCCGAAAACAACATTGTGTGCCAACTTGTTTTATGAATTCCTATCATCCGTTGAAGCATAGTTATAAGAACTTTGTTGATTGCTTCGACCTGGCCATTAGCTTGTGGATAATAGGGTGTTGAGTTATCATGGCAAAGACCCAACTTCTCCGTAAGTTCAGACATCATAAAATTCCTAAAGTGGCTACCGTGATCAGTGACGATAGCTTGGGGAATACCAAAACGAGCTATGACATAATTAAAAAGAAACAAGGCAGCAGTCTTTCCAGTATTATCGAATGTTGTCATCGCCTCGGCCCATTTCGTAAAGTAATCAACGGCTACAATGATGTAACCATGTGCCCCGGCCGAGTGAGGGTGACATGTCATGAAATCGATGCCCCATTTCACAAAAGGACCAACTGAGACCACGGGATGAAGAGGAGCAGGGTGTGACCGAATTTTCTGATTGTAGGTTTGGCAGGCATGGCATTTATAAACAACAATAATGCAGTCGTGAAACAAAGAAGGCCAAAAATACCCTGCGCGTAAGATCTTCTAGGCAGTAGCATACCCAGACATATGGCCACCACATGCTCCAAAATGGCAGTCATTCAGAGCTTTCTCAGCTTCGTCAAACATTAGACAACGTCGAAAAATAGATTCAATTCCCCGACGGTAAAGAGTATCCCTGAGGATAATGTATTGACGAGCTTGATAGCGTATACGACGTCGTTTAGTACTAGAAAAAGCATGCCAGAAAGTCTGGGTTTGAAGATATATAATGATATCCCCATACCAAATATCATCATTGTTAATAAGGAAAAGAGATTCATCGGGTAATGAATTTACTGCTACATTTTCCGTGGCAGAGTGAGGAAAATCGCATATCAACTCAGCAAAAACTAAGGATTTCTTAGACTTGGCGCGATCGAATTCGAAATCAAACTCCTGGAGTATGACAATCCATTTGGAGTATTTTCCCCCTAGCAATTGACGTGTCAAAATATGTTGCATAGGGTTGCAATGAGAAATTACCGTAGTCTTGCGTGAGAGGATATAATGCCGGAAGCATTGAACGGCTTGAACGACAGCCAAGGCCAGTTTTTCGACATGTTGATACTTGATTTCAGTTGGTGTGAGACTTCGACTCAAGTAATAAATAACATGTTCGTCATGCACATCATCCTCTTGGATGAGAACCATGCCAATAGTGTACTCCGAGGCAGCAAGATAAAGGAAATAATCATGACTGTAATCGGGAGGAAAGAGAAGGGGAGCTCATGTTAGGGACAACTTCAAAGCTTCAAAATCATTGTTGGCAACGGCATCCTAGACGAACTCTGAATCTTTCTTTAGTATCCACGTAAAACCACGAGTGATCTCGGCGTAATTAGGGATAAAACGACGAAGAAAGTTTTCTTTCCCCTGCAAACTTTGCAACTAGTGCAGTGTAGAAGGAGGAGGGAGATTAAGAATCACCTCAACCTTCAAAGGATCCACCCGGATCCCCTGACGTGAAATGATAAAACCTAGAAGACGACCGGATTCTTCACAGAAAATGCACTTATGTGGATTTAAACATATCCGGTAAAATCGACAGCGAACGAAAATGGCTTGGAGATGAGTGGGGTGATCGACTCTGCGCAAAGAATGAGCTGGTAACTTGTCCAAATAGGGTTGAACGATATGCTTTATATCATGAAAAGCATAAGACATAGCACGTTGAAAAGTGGTGCCCGCATTCTTAAGACCGAAAGGGAGTTTCCGATAGGCAAAAGTACCCCAAGGACAGATAAAAGAAGTTTTATGTTGATCCTCGGGAGCAATGTTAATTTGATTATAGCCAGAGAAACCATCCATGAGAGAGAAAATTTCACTTCCGGCACAGTCATCGACAATCTGGTCGACGAAAGGGGTTGGAAAGTTGTCTTTTGGACAAGCTTTGTTAATATCCCTATAATCAACACATACACGAATACTGCCGCCTTTCTTGTCAATCAAGACATGATTGGAAACCCATTATGTAAGAGCCATCGGATAAATAAAGCCAACTTTGAAAAGTTTCTCAACTTCGAGTTTGATAGCAGCCGCTTTACGTGGGTGAACTAGACGAAGGCGTTGCTAGACGGGTTTAGCTCCGAGGTATGTCTTTTTCTCATGTACAACAATTGCAGGGTCGATACCTGGCATCTCCTCGTAGCTCCAGGCGAATATGTCATGAAACTCTTTGAACAGGGATGTATAGGTGACTATTTCATCCTGGGAACAGGAAGCTCCAATATGGACATTTTCGATGATTCCAGGTTTAACTGATATGTCAATGGGAATTGTGGGAGAGATATTACTGAGGTTCCCTTCAGCAAACACATCATGTGTAGATCCAGGAACGGTCGATATGACAACAACGATCGACGGAGTCGAAATCCGTTGGTAGTTCTCAAGAGTGTGTTGTTCCAAAAAGAGTATGGAACGATGATGCCCATCGTCCCAAGGGGTGTCCTCCATGACGGACATGATCATCTCGTCAGTGGGAAAAATAACATGAAAAGGATCAGGAGACAACTCATCAAGAGAAGAAGCAGAAGGTATTGCCGATTGAATGGATTGATAGGCGGATTCAACTGGACTTAACAGCATTGCGTCGCCGAAATGAAGATGATCTCTAGGATCAGGTACTATCCAAGGGTCGGAAGACACTGGAAGTTCGTGAGGCACTGTGGAAATCATGTTGATAGAAGAAACAGGTGGGTGTGGAACATCGGGTGGTGGAATTGGGAAAGTACCCATTAACGAGGAGTCCTTTAAAAGGTCTACACCGACATCCTCATAACCCGGGGGAGTTTTAGGAATAAATGGCACGTTGCCAGTACGGGTATCAGAATTGAAGAAGGCAAGTTGATCTACGGTAACAGCCTTTCCTTGATGAGGGAAACATACTACACGGAAAAGTGTCAAGACAACAGCACGCATGGAATCAATCCAGTTGCATCCAAGCAAAAGATTATAATCAAGGGGAGTGTCAAAGACTTCCACTTCAACTTGGACCATTTTACCTTCTAACGTGATAGGCAACGAAGGAAGAACATCGTAAGGCTTAAAACCAGAGCCATTGAAGGATTTAAGAGTGTTATGGGATTCATTCAAAGGAGGATATCCAATGGATTTCCAACAAGCAAAAGACATAACACACATCGAGGCTCCCTCATCAATAACAGTTCGACAAATGTTCTTGTCTGAGACAACAACTTGGATTTGAAACACGAGTTGAGGGGGTAACCGTGGAATGTGATATTCCAAGTCAAAGATTATTAAATTCATATCAGTTGGATATATTCCACCTATAGCTTTCAACAGTGCCTTCCGTTGTGCAGAACAAGACTGAAGGACTTCAAGGGCTAACATTGTTGAAGGTGCCTGGGCCAGATCTTCAACAATGCTATAGTTCTGGGCCGCATGAGCATGAGGATTGAAAGCTGACTTGCGTACAAAACCTTTTGGGGGTGGTCACAGAACTGTATCAAGGCTTGGTCATTCAAGATGAAGAGGACCGTTAGTAGGTGGAGTCGCTAGAGAGGGTTGGACCAAAGCAGGAGGTAAATCATCAAACTTCTCCTTAGATGCAGAATAATCTTTGGCTCGAGTCGTAAGTGCAACGTTGTTTTGCTTAGAATCAACAGTACACATCAAAACGTATGATGTCGTAGAAGAGGAGGGTTGGTCGTGAATGACCAACTGAGCCTGTTGTTGAGACGGGAAGGGTTGGGACAAAACAGCCGGTGCAGGGGATTTCGGGGCTCCCTGAAGGAACTTAGTGACCTCGGCATGTCGTGGACAATCCTTCGTGTAGTGATCATCACCACAGATAAGGCAAGGGTATCGTGGTTTGCACTTATCTCGATCTTCAACAGGAGTGGTTTTGGGTTGTTCTGCTTGATTGTTATTTTTTCCCTCCTTATTCTTACCTCTCCCCTTTTTATATTTATTTTTACCGGCTAGGGTAGATTGGACAACATTTACCTCAAAAGTTTTTTTGGTGGGAGTGGCAGGAGACAGAGAATTTTGAAAATTATAAGAAGAAGATTTAAGGTTTGTGCTTGAAACAGAATGTGATTGGGCTTGGGCAGTACCAATTACACCGTCAGCTGCATGTGAGGCAGCTGGAGTAGTTGAAGTGTTGGAAGTACCAGGACAAGGTAAATCAGGTAATAAATCATAAAGTGTTCTCGTTTGTGAATAAACGAGGTCAAGATACTGAGAACGACTTATAACCTGCTCTTCCATGACAACGCCACCCATGGAAATGTCCTTACCGATTTCATTCACAAAGGATTTTGTAAACCATTCTGCCAGTAACTGATAGAGGAACTCAAGTTTAATGAGACGTCGTCTCCTTCACCATTCATGGATATGATCCGATATATGAGTGACTTTAGTCTGTTTGAAGGAAGTCAAAATCTCAGTCCCGGTATCATAACAAATCGGTAACTGGTAATGTGTAAGGAAAGCCATAGCTAGGGTATTGAAATCAGAGAAGAAACCTCATGGCAATTCAATATACCACTTTGCAGCAGAACCAGTAAGGGTTCATTGAAAAAGACGTAAATGAATAGAGTCATCCATCAATGAGTTGGATGAACACCATAGGTGAAAATTCATAACTTGATTGTTCGGGTCCTCTCCCACTTTGTCGTCAAATTTAGGAATGTTCGAAGGAAGCTTAGCTGGCATAGTAGGCCATTGGGGAGAGTGACGAATGGGATCATTTAAAATCCTAGACAAATCTGACAAATCCAAAGTAGCGAGAAAAGGTAACTGTTGATTCACTTGCGGGTACTGGTGGCTTTGGGGTGGAAGTCCTGTCGGCAAACCAGTAGGACCGTAAGCAGTCTGCCCATAATGGGAAGACCCCGGCTGATTCGGCGGTGGATGGAGAGGATAGTAACTCGAGGGATTATAACCTTGAGCAGGGACATGAGTTTGAGCATTCGTACCCTAAATAGGATTTGGTATACCTAGATAGGTTTGGCCTATAGTAGGGACAGGCTACTGCCCCCCAGTGGTTTGAGAATTTTGTATCATCTGATTCCAATACTGGGCCAACGCAGGAGGTATATTTTGTCCAAAAGGTGGGGTTGGTCCCCCTATCGTAGGTGGAGTTCCAATCGGAATTTGTGTCCCAATAGAAGGTTGAGTAGTAACTGGAACGTGTCTGGTAAGAGGAGGTTGAATCGTACCACCTTGTCCACCAACAGGAATCTGCAAGTTCGGTGTAATGGACGGTATAGTGCCACTAGGATTAGGATTTCCAGAAGGAAATTGAGGGAGCGTCGGAATAAAACCAGGAATAGGGTGCCCTGGAAGAGAAGGACCACCTGGAGAACCGGCTAGGGTTTGCGGAGGTGTTGGATTGGAAGCATTCAACAAAGCATTCAATGCATGGTAGCTGAGTGGTAGTGTTGGAGTAACATTGGGCGTTCGTTGGGTGTTTATAGGAGGAAGACTAGTTGTAGTGAACCCGATTGGAACACTTGTAGTAGCTGCAAGATGGGCCATTTCGACAGGGAGAGTAAAGTGATAAGTGGTAGTCAACGGTATAGTCTCTGTCTCAGAAAACATCGGAGGGTTGATTTCGGAGACCACGGGCGAACCTAGACCAAAAAGGGTCCTTCGGAAATCACCTGCAGACCAAAAAGGATCTTGGCCTTCTATGCCAGGAAAAGGCCCAATGGGTGATCCAGAAGAGGAAACAACTAATTCTCTGGAAGAATTTAGTCATCTAAAAGGGCGCTGAGAATCACTAGGAAGTCGAAAATCGTCTCGAGTATTTGTAATTCGAAAATGTTCAAGAGAATCAGTTCATTCCACTTATGGTGTGGTGACAACTGTGGCTTCACTCGGCGTCGGAGAACCTCCAGGTGTAGTTGTGGGCAAGGGTTGTGAACCTTCCAGATGCTCTGGAGATAAACCCTACATTCTATGTGAACGACGTGGAGGAGCAATTGTAAACGAGTGATAAACTTCATGAAGAAAATCCTATGGTCAACTTCAAGAAACAAACAACTCGCGCTAGTAAACAAAATCTAGGAAGCAATCACCAAGCAAACAAGACCTTCTAATTTTGAAGACACTAGTTGGTGATGAAATCCATTGTCACAACAATGAGATGATAAGGGGTGGGGCTAGGATGGAAAAGTTATGCTAACGACCTGCTTAACGAACTTACACCCTGGTGCAAGCTCCCACACATAATCGTGGGTATACCCTCCAAGGAGCCCGAGTGAGTTTGGTCAACGTCAATTCTAGGTACCATGAAGACTTTCCCCTCCATAGTCACCTTGGGCAAGAACCTAGAGAGATAGGCCACTAAGGTCACCACAAACAACAGTAAATCTTGGGGGGACAGTCGACAGTCCGATCCACACGCAAGGGCAGGGTATCTAGCTCGAAATCAACTCAAAAGGCTTCCACTCATCATTGTGGGTATACCTACGAATGATCCCCGTAATACGTGCAATCTCTACACTGATGTCAACAAAGTAGGGTGAGTAACTCTGTCAACATCAATGCGACCTAGTGCTTGACCCTTGTGTGAGAAGGGCTTCCCGGGACAATATGTTGCAAATGGAATTTAACACTCCCTAACTCAAGATACTATTGTGTGTTTTGAGCTTTTGGAGAGTGTATCTCTCTTCCTACTCCAAAGCACTAGCCTAACTAAATGTTGGTGTAAAAGAGCCCTAGAAAAAGAGTTACTAGATAAATTTTATGATTACGCAGTGTTTTTAAGAGTTGTTGTTTACTCAAAGGTAATGGAAATGAAACTTATGTTGTATGACTCTGACCCAACAATGCAAGGATGATAATGAAAGAGACAACTTTCCATTCAATGAATCCTATGTATGGGAGAGAGAAAAAGTCTTCTAGATCAACCTTGAACTACAAAAAAAAATTTCCTTTAAAATGTAAATGTAAACAATCACTAATCAAATGACAACTCTCTATGTGTCTTTTTCAAATACTTCAACAAACTCAATAATTTGATTTTCAATATTTTCTAAAACAAAAAGAATTTTTTGAAAGAAAAATTTTTGGTTTACTTTTCAAAAAGGACCCACACTATGATAGCGAGAGTACTGAAAATCAAAATCCAAATGAACAAGCAATGAAAAATGCAATCAACTCTTTCAACGAAAGGAAAAATAAAGAGTAAACCAAAGTAGGCTTCTCAATGCAAATGAAAATAATCTTTCAAACCAAAAAGAAAATGAGAAAATCCAAGCACTCAACTTTCATCCAATCATTGGTTCTTAACTAATCAAACACACTCAAATTTTGAAGTCAGAGAGAATGGTTTTGCCAAGAAAAGTCAAGAAACGAAAGTCAAGACTCAAAATAACAAGAAAAGCCTTGAAACTCTAAGACTGTTCATGCACACAAACAAAGACAAGAAATATATCAATCAGTGGTCCAAAAGGCTCTTATGAGGCAATCAAACTGATCTGGGCAGTTAAAAATGTCAAAACTCAAATCCAAAAATTTGAACAAAAGAGTTCGCAGGCAAGCAGTATAACACAGTGCGAGAATCACTGATTCTCGCAGGTAACCCTTGAGCAAGGTGCAAGAACCTCGCACTGAAACTTAAAGGCAGAGTGCAAACTCCACCTATTCTCGTAGGCTGCAATGGAGTACAGTGCGAGAATGCCTGAACATAGTCAAAAATTTGAAAAATGAAGTAAAATTGAAAAAGGCTTATGGACCCAGAAGGTCTATCAGGATAGCCTGAAGACTCGGATATTGAAAAAATAGGAGAAAAGTGAAACCAGAGCAAATGGCCACAGAAAATTATCAAAAGCCACAAAGAAAATGGGATGCTCCCCAGTGGAGTTGCCAATTTTGTTATTGGATAAATCCGTAAGTGCGGACACAAACTGATCTCCCTAGATCCACCTGGATCTAGAACAAAGCAAGACAGAATAATACTCTTTCCCTAGATTTTGACTATTGAATTAAATAGGAGGCAAGAACGAGTAACATACCTTATAATCACTTCCTATGGTATTTGTTGCTCCTGCTTTGCTCCAGTGCTCTTGTGCAGTCAAGACCAAGACAACACAAACCAACCAAAGTGAAGAAAGCACAATCTATTCAATGGTCAATCTATGTATATGATCAAGGAATTATACAATAAAGTGGAATTAGCTTTATGGGAAAGGAACATATTACTGTATCATATTAATGGAAAGTAAAGATTACAACCTGAGCCTTGATGTCGCAAACTTCCTTTCAATGTCCCTTGACACTGACACACACACTTGCTCACTTGCATGAAGAAAATCAAAACCCGTATGATATCCTTGCTGAAGTTTCCAAGCTACTGTAGCTTCAATCCTTCACACAATGTTTCACTAATTCTCCAATAAATCTCTTGCTTGTTTGCTTCTAACATTTTCCGTGAGAATTCCCTCAATATATAGGAGAGAATGAATTAGTTACTTGGATAAGAATGATCCCAAAATATCAGGGAATCCAGTACTTAGATAACCATTCGAATTCCATCTCATCCTTCTAGAAGATTCCCTTCTAGAAGCATCGAGAATTCATCTTTTTCCTTTCTTAAGAAAGAGTTTGCACCCTAGCAGTTCAACACAGTGTGAACTTCTCGCACCCTGGCTTAAGGCAGCCTACGAGAATCATGCATTCTCGCAGGCAAATATACTAGCAGCCTGCGAACCTCCTTCAAAAATGATATTTCTGGAAAGAGAAGAAAGTAACTTTTCTCAGGAGAAAGTTCATATGAAGAGCCTGATTACACCATCATCAATACATCATCATGATGACCAAAATCATGGGTAACACAAGGCAGTGGGAGGAGAAGCCGAGAAGGTCCTACAAAACGTGTAGGGAAACCTGTCACATTTGACTCACATGATACCCATGGTTCAAGTAGAGGATCTGCCTGAAGCCATGCAGTGACAGGTGGTTGGTGTACCCATGGCATGGGTACGACTCTTTTGGCATCTTGCAAACATCATGGTTTTCTACCATGACACACATCTGATGCCACAGGTGTAGATGTCGTGGGATATTGTAATACTGGTTGTATATGTGTATTGAGGGTGTTAGCCCCAATTTTTGTACTATAAACACCATTTTTTTTGAAATATATAAAAATGGATCTTTGAATTTACTTATATTTTACAATGTGTACATTGATTAGATGGTTTTCTTTTCTTTTAATTATGTGAAAAATGCCAATCTAAAACGAAATTAGCATAAGCATCAAATACATGATTAGAACTCCTAGGAATGTGATAATATGTAATGAAATCAAATTGTCATTCTAAAAGACATACCCGTAGGAATCATCGGAGTAGATTAGGATCACGCACACGGTAACTATCGTTAAAGTGACATACTACTAACTGGGAGTCCAGGCGAACGTCTAATGAACGAATACCATGTGAGATAACATCTCACAAAAGTTCTATAACGATGCTATATTTGGCCACATTGTTCGTGGATGTCCCTAGGCATATGCCACCTGAAGACACCAACAGACCCTCGGGCAAGTAAACCACCCAAGCGGAGGAAGCCAAGTTCTGTGTATGGCGATTGGCTCCATCTACGAATCCTAGGTAGATCGAAGACTTTGTTGAAATCTGTCAACCAAGTGAAAAATCGATAAGAAACCCGAAGAAGAAAGAAGGAAAAAGATATATACACTAAATTACATTAGTATATAGAGAGTTCCACCCAAGCTTGGGGCTCAAGCGTAGTATCGTTTCAAGTAGAGCCCATTTCTAGGCTCGACCAAATTATTCCCTTCATAATATTCTAACTCATAGGCTCATTTTTCTAGAACACATCACATGATTTAAGGACCGTGCCACACGGGTTTAAAATCACCTACCCCCAGTGGTTCTTTGGCTTGATCATACAAGAGGACCAAGTCACCCTTAGTGTACAAACGAGGACATAAAAACTTATCGTAATGGAACTTAACATGTCTTTTGTTCATCTCGATAGTTAGAGGCATCTCGACGCTGCTCATCAAGACTCTCTAGGTGTACAAGGCGTCGCTCGAGATCGGAAGTGTCAGGTAGGAGCGCAACTTCCAACTTAAGAGAAGGGATTTTGCATTCAATAGGTAAATTCAACTCCACACCGTGTACTTACTAAAAAGGGGAAAATCTATTGGCAGTCTTGACCGAGGTTCGGTATGCCCAGAGTGTGGGATATAGCATGATGTGCCAGTCGAACTTGCTCTAACTGATAGTTTTATGCAAAATGGTCTTGAGAGACTTGTTGACGGCCTCTACTTGTCCATTTTTCTGGGGGTAATAAGGAGAATAATGCCCATGTATAAACCCTAGTTTAGCTGCTAGTTCTTCTATCATCTCATTCTCAAAGTGACTACCATGATCAGTGACAATCTCACTCAGGACACCGAATCGGGTGATAATCTGATTGAATACGAAAAAGGCTACAGTCTTCCCATCATATTTAAAAGTAGGAATGGCATCGACCCACTTAGTAAAGTAGTCTACGACCATGATAATGTGATGATTCCCCCCAGCTGAAGTTGGGTTGTGTTATCACAATATTTGTTTATCCCTCAGCATTGCATAAGTGGTGCTACCTACAGGCGCTACCTAATATTTCACAGAGAACAGAATCTGCATTTCATTATTCATTTTGGCAAATGAATACAATTGTTATGGGATTTTTATTTGTTTTGGGGAAAATTGAAATTATATTGAGTTATTCCCAATATCCAAGTTCAAGCATCAAAGCACCCATGGATTCATGCTACAAAATTGCATGCAAAAACACAGTTGGGCACTACCTACAGGCGCTGCGTAATATTCTAGCAAAGGCTAAATTGTGTAGAGTTATTCTGCCAGTTTTGAGTCACTAATTTAAAACTTGGGTTATGAGCAGTTGAGAATGTAATTTTGAAAGTCGGAGGAGGTTTTTGTTCATAACATTCCAAATAACAAAAACCTCTCTCATGTTTTCAAAATGTGTTTTGGTTTGAGAGATATTGGATATATAAGTAGGCGATGTGTACTTTCCACAGTGGCATTGCGTACTAACTTCCTGTAGCGGTCACGGTTTTGATATTCGCCTTGTTGGGGGGTTTGCCACATTGCATGGAGGTTTTGAATGAATTATCAAGGATCAGTTAGATATCAATGGACACCTACACCTAAGATTTAGCTCCAAAAAAGGCCTCATGCATGAGGTGGAAACAATTTATTAACAACTTCCAACAAATTCCTAAAAATCAACAGTTTGCTGGATTTTTGTCTCTTTGACTATTGCCACCTATCTCCAAGGCTTAGAATCCAATTGAGGAGATGGGATTTGACCTCCTTAGTTCATTTGGATGATATTGTCTATTTAAATAAGGAGATGTCTCTTGAAGAAGAGGGGGGATGAGCCAAGAGAGGCTAGAGAGAATAGGAATAGGTAGTTTTATGTGTGTGTTCATTTGTAAGCCTGTGGGAATTTTAGGATTGTAAGCATTACTGCTATTGGAGACTCATGAGAGATGTGATTTCAGATTGTAACTCTTCTTTTATATTTCTTCTTATTTGAATATATTACATATTTGAGGATCAAAGACTGTCAATCATTTATGGATCCCTAAGCAGCAGAGGATCTGTTGCATTTTGCCCATCAATCATTGTTTATATTCAAGTATTTGTTGATTCATTGAATTGAGAGGATCTCTATTTACTGAACATTCTATCTTATGTTTTCATTCTTCATTTCGTCCACCTATCAGCATATAATCTTGTTTTCTATTAAGCAGATTTTGTGCCTTAGATGAGTGGGATGTTTGTGACTCCATTGCCCATTGGTGTAGCCTACTGATCTGCAGTTTTTTTCCCTCTCTCTTTCTTTATCCATCTTGCTGATCCACCTATTCAAAACCAAAGTTATCTTTTACATTATGATGGGTGTTGAGCTTACACTTTAGCAGTCAAAGTGTGACTTTCAGTGCTAACATTTGTGGCGTTTTTGCCAGGGATGGATTTGAGAAGATTGAAAAGCTCCTTGGGAAGAACGACATTGCACAGCTCCAGCTTGAGATGGTGACTGAAGTTGGACACCTTCAAGGCTGCACATTCACCATGGTGACTCCATTGTTCATAATATGTTGGTGACTCCACTAGGGATGAGAAAAATCAAATGGATATGAAGGCTATCCTGGCAAGGAGGTTTTCCCCACTCAATTTCTCAGCCATAGATCGTTATCCACTTATTGTGCCTCAAATTGATGAATGGAAATATCTGTTGTCCAGATTTTATGAAGGTGATGATGACAACCCTTTTGATCATGTTCATGAATTTCATGCTTTAATGCAACATCTTGACATCCATCATGAAGATATATTGATGAAAATGTTCATGTATTCATTGGAAGGCGATGTGAGGCAATGGTATAGAACACTTTTTGCTTATAGTATTTCCTCTTTGAAGGAATTTCATGATGCTTTTTATTCTCATTGCAAGATAATTTATCTAGTTGAAATACTTTTTGAGAATTGTTGTGAGGGGTATGCATCATATATTCAAGATTCAACAAGTGATTCCTCTAGTATTGATGATGAAGGGGATGATTATAGAGATCAAGACTTAGATGATGAGTTTCATAATGCTTTTCCTAAATTTGAAGAACAAATACATCATTCATGTCAAAATATAGGTCCCCAAGAGAAAGATCAATATGGACAATCCATCATTTCCTTGTCTCCTCCATTTCTCGATTCTTTAAGTCAAGAGGTCATCTTAGATTCAGATTTATTTTATCATGAGAATAGTGTTGCAACTTGTCATGGCCAAATTCATAACTTATCAATCCCTCCTATTTTTAATGAACCAATGTGCCATGATTTTCCAAGTTTTGATGACTATGAGGATGTTTTCCTTGAGCAACCAGTTGTCCCATCTATTGTACTAATCCCCTCAGCCATTAATAGTCAAATGTTCATTGATTCACCTTTGTATGATGATTATGAAGATGATTTCCATGAACAATCTGTTGAATACTTTATATCAGAAAAGTACCCTTCCCATCCAAGCAACAATAGCTTGTTTCAACCCTCATGTCATATTTGTGTTGCTGAAAAAGAAGAAAAAGATAATAATCTAATTTTAGAGGGTGAAAAACTGAGAAATTGGGATCATAAGCCAAGCTATGATGAATATCCCTCACAATAAGAAGATAAGATATAATAATTTAGTTTCCCAAGCAATTCCAATTGTGATGAACTGGCCTATCAACCCCCTATTCCTCTTGAAGACACAAGCTCAATTTCATCAAGCAGCCAAAATCAAATGCCATGTGATCAGATGAGAAAGGTTGAAATTAAAGAAAGACAAGCATCACTGAGCCTTCTTCCTAGTACACCTCATGAACAGGAGTGGACCAAGGCCATATGCACTGAGGATGAATCAGAGAATCAACAAGCCATACAACAACCAAGAACAGTGGATGAAGGACCTAATGCAATACTTTTCCTTTTTACACAAAGCAATGTTGCAGGGGAAAGTATTGATGATGTTTTTCAGGATCCATTTGCGGCTTGTCTGTAAGAAGAAAATGCACCTAGGCTCATTGATTTCTTCAATGGAAAGTGTATTTCCAAATGTTTCTTTGACATGCCTTCAAGTAAGAATTATCTCTGGTGCTTAAGGAAGCACATTTCAAAACTTCAAATAGTTGAAAAAATGATGAAATGGCTTCATTGGTTGTTTCATGTAACTTGAACGCTTCAATTTCCCAATAATTAGAGTAGGTGTGTGCAATAATCTTGTTGGACAAGCATCGTTTTCATCATTTTGTTAGTTTTAGTTTTCATTTTCATTTAGTTTTAGCTAAAGGTCACAGATCAAAGAAAATTGCAAAGGTTAAAGGTTGAGAGCCTGACTCCACAAGCCCAAAGAATAAGGCACTGAAACTACAAGAGTTACTAGAGCCTCACAGGGAGGAATCTATCCCCCATGGAGCCTATGTTAGCACAATATTGGTTTATTCCTCAGGGTTGCATAAGTGGTGCTACCTACAGGCGCTACCTAATATTTCACAGAGAATAGAATCTGCATTTCATTATTCATTTTGGCAAATGAATACAATTGTTATGGGATTTTTATTTGTTTTGGGGAAAATTGAAATTATATTGAATTATTCCCAATATCCAAGTTCAAGAATCAAAGCACCCATGGATTCATGCTACCTAATTGCATGCATAAACACAATCGGGTGCTACCTATAGGTGCTACGTAATATTCTGGCAAAGGCTAAATTATGCAGAGTTATTCTGCCAGTTTTGAGTCACTAATTTAAAACTTGTGCTGTGAGCAGTTGAGGATGTATTTTTGAAAACTGGAGGAGGTTTTTGTTCATAACATTCCAAATAACAAAAAACTCTCTTTGTTTTTGAAAATGTTTTTTTTTTTTAGAGATATTGGATATATAAGTAGGCGCTGCGTACTCTGCACAGTGGCGCTGCGTACTAATTTCCTGTAGTGGTCACGGTTTTGATATTCGCCTTGTTGGGGGGGTTGCCACATGTCAAGGAGGTTTCTAATGACTTCTCAAGGATCATTCAGATATCAAGGGACACCTACACCTAATATTTAGCTCTAGCAAAGGCCTCATGCATGAGGTGGAAACAATTTATTAATGACTTCCAACAAATTCCTGAAAAACAACAGCTTGTTGGATTTTTGTCTCTTTGACTATTGTCACCTATCTCCAAGGCTTAGAATCCAATGGAGGAGATGGGATTCAACCTCCTTATTTAATTTGTATTCTATTGTCTATTTAAATAAGGAGATATCTCTTGAAGAAGAGGGGGGATGAGCCAAGAGAGGCTAGAGAGAGTAGGAACAGGCAATTTTTTGTGTGTATTCATTTGTAAGCCTGTGGGCATTTTAGGATTGTAAGAATTACTGCTATTGGAGACTCATGAGAGATGTGATTTCAGATTGTAACTCTTCTTTTATATTTCTTCTTATTTGAATATATTGCAGATTTGAGGATCAAATGATGTTAATGATTTATGGATCCCTAAGCAGTAGAGGATCTGTTGTATTTTGCCCATCAATTATTGTTTATATTCAAGTATTTGTTGATTCATTGAATTGAGAGGATCTCTATTTGCTGAACATTCTATCTTATGTTTTCCTTCTTAATTTCTTCCACCTATCAGCATATCACTAAAGTAAGAAGTGCGGAAAGGAATGGACCTTCATGTCGAGATGGGCCTACTGGACATGGCATAGACATGGTGACTTGGTGTCGTGAATTTAAAAGTACCCATGAGGGAAGAATACATTCTAACACCAATGTTTTCAGTTGTCGGCTGAGAATTATCGATCACAGAGATAGAAGATCCAAGAGATGCATTAGGACTATAGTACGCAAAGGATAACTAATCGATCATCATGGTATTCCCTTCTTGAGGAAAACAAAGCATACAAAAGATGGACAATACGACGACGATCATAGAATAAGTCCAATTGCGACCTAGTAACAGGTTATAATCAAGAGGTGTATCAACTACCTCTACTTCCACCTCTATCGTCTTCCCACCTAACTAGACTGGAAAGGAAGGGAGAATACCATGAGGGCAGAAGGAATGACCATCAAAAGTAGTCAACATGTTTGATGACTTGGAAAGAGTTGGAGAACCAAAAGCTTTCCAACAGACCAGATACATCACACATGTAACAACACCTTCATCAAAAACCACAGGTTTGATGGTATACTTTGAGTATTCCACATGGATTTGGAAATCCACATGGTAAGGAAAGTGAGGCTTAACATATGTGACATCAAACTTGATAAATTTTGAGCCACTAGGTTCTAGAGCTCCTAAAGCAGAGAGTAAGGCATTCCTTTATGAAGGACACATCTGGAGTACCTCTAAAGTAGACATTGAACAAGGGGTTTGACCCAGGTCCTCAACAATAGAGTATTTTTGGGTGGCTCTTGCATTTGGATTATGGGTAGAGCGCTTGAGTACTCCTTTTGGAATACGAGGCGGTGGATCTGGTTTCTCAATATGCAAAGTCATCTCTGGGGGAGGAGGAGGAGATTCTAGACCAGGAATAGTTTTTTTAGAAATATAATCTCGAGATCTAGTAGCTACATTAACTTTCACATCGACCATGTTGATACATAAACAGTTGTCATCTTGCGACTACTAGTTTTGACTTCCACCAGCCGCATTTTCGGCATTTGAGGAGCTCAAGGCTAGGTGTTGATTATGTGGGAATAGATTCATCAACATGGTAGGCGATTCAGATAATAGCCTCGCATCTTCTGCAATTTTGGGGCATAAATGGGTAAGGTTATCATCTGTGCAAATATTATAGGGAAACTTCACCTTACGTATTTCTCGTTTTCCCTCTCCAACATTACCATTTGTCTTCTCATTATTATTATTTTCCTTGGTTTTATTACCATTTTTCCCACCCTTACGGTAATTACGTCATTTCTTCTTATTCCCTCCTAGTTGTTGGCTACCATTTGGGTTGGTTGACGATTGCATAGAATGTAAATTCGCCGACTAAGTGGGATTGGAAGACATAGACGAAGCTAGCTCTCCTATAGACTGGCTTAGAGACAACTCCTTCATATGGCATGTCACCGAGTCTACAGAATTTACATTGGCGGCACCTACAATGCCTTCAGCGTGAGGTCCGAGATTTTTCCTAGGGTTGTAAGTAGACTGTGGTGTGTCAGGAAGAAGGTGGTATAACATCCAAGACTGAGTGTATATCAAGTCTAACCGTTGGTCCCTAAAGATCACTTCTTCCTTAGTGGTAACCTCGAAAGTAGCAACGTACTTCGAGATAGGAACATGAAAAGACTTAAGAAACCATTCTAAAATAAAGGTCAGGGGTATAAAGGTCTTAATCAACCTCTTTCATCTACGCCACTCCTGAATATGGTTCGATATATGAGTGGAGGTATCCTAGCATAAAGTTGACAACAATTCTAGGCCAGCATCATAATGAATGGGCAACTGGAAGTGGTTAATAAATACCAACACCAACTAACTAAAAGTCCCATATGCTCCCCTAGGTAGCTCAATATACCATTTCACAGCAACTCTGATGAGGGTGCATTGAAACAATATTAATCGAATAGAATCGTTATTAATGGAATTCGATGAGCACCAAAGGTGAAAGGTAGTGACGTGATCACCAGGATCCGCTCCATTTTTACCCTCGAACTTCGGGATGTCTGAAGGAAGTTTGGTGGGGACTGGGGGCCATGTAGGATCATGACTCATGGGATCATTCATTAACTTAGAAAAATATGGCAAATTAATCATGGCTAGCAAAGGGAGACGGGGTTGCGACATATGGCCCCAACCTCCCAAATATTTTGCTTGTGGATTTGCAGGCCATCCAGGGTTTTGGTAAACACCATAGCCCTATCTGGCATTATAAGGCCCTCCTCTGGGCTGATTCATATAGGGTTGGTTGGGCATCATTCCAACTGGAATGTTCTGTTGAGGGTTATATAAATTTCCCCCAGCCAGATTAGATCTAGGTTGTGGGTTTCCCAAAGCGTGAAACTGACCTCCTCTGAGTGGGAATCTAGAGGATAGATGTGGATTCGTCATGCCAAAATTATTGGTCGGAATATTCACTGAGAAGGTAGGGTTGTAGGACGTAAATTGAGTCAAATCTTGTCCGCCAGGTTGACTATTCCACCTAGAAGTAGGAGGATTGGATCCAAGGTTAAAAGCAGGCATGCCTCCCAAATTAGGAATCATTTGAGGGATTTGAGATCCACCAAACGAAAAAGGAGTGTAGGGAGGTGTATTGCCCCCAAGCCCAATGCTATCATTAGGGCCAGCAGTTGGGATGGAGTTCGAAAACTATGAAGTGAAGTTGGACATACCATAAGAAAAGGGACTAGAATCCATAGGGATGGACTGAACATTGTAGCCTGGTGAGTGGCCAAGAGACCCAAAGGGGTTCGAGGCAGTAGCTTGAGCATTTACTATAGGTCAGGCCATAGTAATGATAGGTGCCTTCGGCACTACAATCATGGAGGTTGCAAGAGTCAAAGGGGTTCCATTAACTATAGTGGGTATGGAAGTTGAAGGGCTCCCATAATTCTGAAGACTAGATTAAGTACTCATCCTTGTAGAATCATGAGTATGATCAATGGATGTGTGTGTACCACTCCTAATAACTCTACGCCTTTTAGAAGCAAAGACTTGAAATCTAGTGGTAACTGTAACAAGCGATGGGACCGACGGGGAGGCTGGTCCAACTCCACGATGACTTAAGACTCTAAAGATAAAAATATATCCTAAGGCCAACTAGTAATCAAAGAGAACACCAAAATTCAAATGGCCAATATGCATGCAAACGGGTAAAGTGGTTGAGTCGCCTCCCTCCCTGAAGAAGGTATTTCTCACCCAAGAGGGGCCTGAGACTCCCTACTAAATATAGGAGGTAACATAATCAGTTATAAGGGCCCTCATGGGATTAACAACCAGTTGGTCAGATCCCCCCAGAGAGGTAATCCTCCATAAAGGTTGTGTGTTGTCTGACCCTTATCTGACCCAGGGTACCTGCAGAATAACCCCTGCAAGTAACCTATGAGAAACCTGAGTCAAGCAACTAATAAACCATTGTATAACTGATGCACAGGCGAGAAGTCGTAAGTCAGGTCCACCATATGGGTAGGGTAGAAAAGCTCAAAACCTTGAAAGCACCGCCTCTCACGTAGGTAAGGGCACTAACAAGATCCCCATATACGAATAGATCCCCATAAATATCTCTGACACTAGGAAGGTATCGGGGGGATATCCCTTCAACCAACTTCACGTGACCTCGTGATTAACTCCAGTGTGAACAGAGCCTCCTGATCTTACCAATTATACAATGGATTTCTCCACTCCCTGACTCAAACACATATGTTGATTTAATTTCCTTGGAGAAGTTTACTCACAAAATCCTATTCCAAGGCACTAAATCCTAGGCTAGTTTCTGCATCCTAGAAAAATAAAATCGTTACTAATAAATTTTAAATTATAGTGTTGATTTTATGGTCGTGATTACTCAAAAAGGTATGGTAGTGAAACTCATGGTGTTATGACTCTGCATTAAAATTAAATATGAGAATAATGCAAAGTCCTAACTTTAACTTTCAATGAATGATATGCTTCTAAAAACCATGCAATTTTCAAATTCAACTCTGCAATTCTGAAGTAAAATGAAATATTTCACTATATTCTCTAAGCTAATGATAAGGACTCAAAAGACAAAAAATGCCAAGCAATGCAAAATGCCTATTTTTTGTATTTTCAATATATCGAAACTAAAAATGCATGGACTGAAAAGAAATTTGATATATAGTCCTACTGTGTATAAAAAAGAGATAACTCAAGAAGGATACCAAGCAACAAAACAACCATCCCAATGTGTAAGGACAATAAAAATGAAAAGATAAAGAGAAAGACTTCGCCCAAAAATTCAAACAAAAGAGGGTTTCTTGTCATCCCACAAGCACTTAATAGGCACTACAAAGACCCAAGAAGGCTCAACAAGCATCAAATCCCACCCAACAAACACCAGACCAGGAAAACATGCAAGGAAAAGAGGTGTATGCGATCGTTCAAGAAAACAGAGCGTATATACACAGCTTGCAATGAGACAGCCCGCGTGTATACGCGACTGTCAAGGAAAAAGGTGTGTATATGCTTTAAAACAAGGCCATGCAAGGGAGAATGGATGAAAACTCATACCCAGAGTGAACAGGAGATGTCAAGCAATGATATGACAAGAGCCACAGTAGAAATGAGAGCAATCTAAGGAGAAAAGTACTTCAAACCCTAAGAAAGAAGATTCAATCCCTAGTATGGTCACCAATTCTATTATGAGGAAAATCTCTCTATGGCTAGGGTGAACCACAATAGACATAAATGACTGCATAAATCAACTCTATTCCAAACACATGCTATATAAACAAATATGAAAGAAAGATCGTAAAGAGGCCTACCTCGTCCAAATGTTCAATGAAGTCCACCGTTGAGAACTTTGACCCAAAGATATATAGCTACAACAAGTTCTCAACAAACAATAAAAAAAATAATATGGTGATGATATAAAAGGTTAGAACATTAGATAGCATGATCCATCAATATACATAACAAATACGCCCATGGATAATAACTCATATATTCACAAGATATCAATTGGACAGGAAAGGAGTATTTCTATTAATAAATGATCAGCAGAAGTGAAAATATTACACACTTCCGTGTCGACATGGTTTGGAACCGAGAAACTAAGTTCCTTCCAGCTGGGAGAAACTAAGTTCCTTCTAGCTGGGCCTCCACCAAAGGCAAGCTCATAGAAGGGAGACAATGAGGTTCTCCATCAATAAGGGAAGAGCTTGGGGGGTGAACATTGTGTTCATACTTAAAGGACAAAGGGATGCAGACTCAATATGAAGTAAATAATTTCTCCAGAGTAACTTTGCTCTCAAAGTTGAATTCTCTCCCCCTTTCCATAGCTCATAATTGGCCCATTTATAGCCTTCAAAATGGAACTGAAGGTCTGAGTCAGAACATTTGCAGTATATGGAAGGCCAAGGATCAAAGATCTCCTATCATGACATGGAAACCCGACATTTAATTTTGATTTTTTGGCACAAATCTCGATGTACGCGGGTTGTAGTGGAGCATCTAGTGTATACGGTTGCAAATATTTTCTATCATAGAGAAGAACCAGGTCTCCTTCCTTAAAAAATTTATTCTTGATATGTCTATCATGCCAAGATTTATCCTTTTCTTTTTGTACTTCCTGATTGAAACTAGCCATAACCTTGTCTTCATTTAGTTCCATGAGTTGAGACAATCTTTCTTAAGATGCACCTTTTTCAGTCATGTTTGTAATGGATGCAATGCGAAGACTAAGTATCAAGTATTCTTGTTAGAGAAAGATTTTCCTCACCCTATGCAATCTTATAGAGAGGGCCTTATTCCATTTCCCTATGCAAACTTATCTTCCTTGTTGCTAAAATCCAGAGACAAAAATAAATATTTTTCCACTTTTACGCATCTTGCACACTATACAATAACCTAGGAAACTTCATGATGCATTGGCTAGGGCCATATGAGATAAATTCTATCACAGATGGAGGTGTTGTGCAGTTGCAGGATCTAGCAGGAAAAGAGATTCAAGGATTGGTGAATGATAGTCGAGTGAAAATATATAGGGACAGTCGACCCAATAATCCTCAGTAGTTGCAGCATAGAAAATTACAGTTGTACATAGTGTATAATAGTAGGAGTTAAAAGAAAAAAAGAAGAATTTTTGTTTTTGGAAAAACAAGAAAAATACAAAAATATGTAATAGAAAGATAAGTCATAGACATGAAGTTAGAATATACTGCGTGCAACATAAAGTAAGTGGTATGAGAAAAAAAAATACATTGCACGCAAAAAAAAGGTGACTAGGAAGAAAAACCAGCACGTTGATACAGGAAGGAACCGAAAAGAGAAAAACCCGTGATTGAAAAAGTGGGGCACGACAGAGAATTTATGCCACGACCTATAAAAGTAGGAAACATGAACAAAAAGACTCATTGTGACTTTGTGTAAAGAGAGCTAAGGGAGAAAATCCAGTACGAGCGAGTATTTTCGAGTGTTCAATTAAGATTCATAGCAACCTTTTTCAGGATTTAGCAAAATGGTGCCACCAAATATTGGAGCTCCCAGTCACATTGCAAGACAGAAACAGAGTGTCGCGAGGTCTCCACAGGACCAAGAAATTGAAGGAGAAAACCTTAATTAGTTAGAAGGAGTGGTGGATGTGGATGCAATCCCATCTCCAGTTACTGAACCAATTAGTTCCACCATTGTAGAAGAACAAGATCTGGTGACAGAGGAAATGGAGGTCAAATCCCATAACTACACAAAAACCTAGCACAGAGAAAAACCCTACGCATTAAACTAGTTTAGGAGTAGCACAATATATGGATGAGGAAGATGTTGAATGAATAGAGTTGGATGAGCCCAGAGAACAGGTTGAAGCAACACAACATATGGTAGTAGAGTCAATGCAACAATCATAGGAATAAGTACAGGTGGAATACATCACAAATCAGCGGAACACAGATATAGAGGAAGAACAGGGCAACGCGCATGTGCTCCAAGTAGCAAGGCCATCGGCAGAGAAAGATAATACAAAGGAAAAACATACAGTATAGAAATCACTGCGCAAATAGAAAGAACTAACACTTTGACTTCCACAAATACCTGAAGGAGTCAATATCCTTCCTGACATTTTAGGATGTGTGGATAAACTGAAGTATGTGTATCATGATATTGTAGATAGGGACAAGTTCCCCGAGTTTGCACCGCAAGTCTACATGAAGAAAAAAGGAGCAGGTCCATCAGGGGATCCTATTCTAGAGCCGAAACAGTGGATTATAGGATTATATAACACATGTATCATTAATTTGTTGGAAATTCCCCACTTTGGGAGAGGCAAAGATATAATTGCATGTGTAAAACAGCTACTAGCATTGGTACACAGAGATATCTTATGAATGGACAAGCCAATATAAATAGATGTAGACTTAATTGCATAAATCACAGGCTTGCCAACAAATGGGGAAAATCTGGAACAATATTTGGACGAGAAGAAAAAGGAAAAAACTTTAGAAGAGGAGATAGAGAAGAAATATAGCACTGACAGAGGGTCCAACGGGTTGATAATTAACCGAATCAGTGAACCAACAACGATATTGGTGACAAAATTGATGGCTTGCAAAATTTTAAGAAAATGTTGCAAGGAGGAAGCACTTGCATGAGTAATAGCAGCAGTTGTGTAGTGCGCAAAGGGGAGCCTACTTAGTTGGACCCCATATTTATTAAATTTGTTTTTGGATGATTGCAAGGACACAAAGGATCTTCAAAAAAAGTTTCATTATGCAAGGTTAATAATATTGATAACATTGGTGGGATGGGGACAACCTAAATACAATGGATTTTACTAAAGGCTAGGTAAGTGTCATGCAACAAAGTATACAACACTATGGCACACTTCAAACGCAAAAAAAAGGAAGGAAAATGACAACATATTTTCTATGTATTATGACGAGATGCAGGAAAATCTGGCTAATACATGGAGGATACCACCAAAAGTGGTGGAAGATCATCAAAGCATAGCTAACTTTTAGGCTTCCAAACATAACATGTGGATCCAAGCCAAGAGGGATCCTAATAATTAATGGCTACAACTGAGGTATTGTGTGACAAGAGAAGAAGTGCAGTGGGCCATGAAGGATTGGCATGAGGAATGGAAGGTGCCAGTAATTCCAAAGCAGGTCCGAAAATCTAAGCAACAAGTAGAGGTTGTCCCTTCAAGGCAGTCAACTAACCCCACAATGAATACAAGGAAGGAAATAGAGCGTGCAAAGGAAACAAGGGGTAGCACGCTAACTAGAAAACCAAGGTAGAAGAATATTGTCCCCAAGGCATTAGTGCAGGAGAAGGAGTGCATAGTAGAAATAAATGGAGGAGCATAGAAGGATACTAATGTTCCAATATGAGAGGAAAAGGGAGGTGGATATCTCTCAGACATGGATATACCAGTTACAACATCACATACAGGAACACTACCAATGAAAAGAACCGTATTGCAAGTAGCAGGCCAATGCAAGAAAATGAAAGCACACAAGGAGGTTCATCAACTCACACTGATAGAAGATGATGCAGATTTAGTCACAAAGAAAGTGCAGGATCGCATAGTAGAAGAATGCTATGATGTTGAGAAGAAAAGGGAGGAGAAAATCAAGAAATTGACAGAGGTCAAGTATATACTAGAACAATTAAAACTACTACAATGCAACAGAAAGAGAAGGCACCACAAAAACAAAGAACAGTTCTAGAGAAAGAGACAGTACAAGTCATAACCATGGGGAGTGAACATTTCCATATCACCCAGGGAATGTTGCAGGTTGATGAGGATACAACACAGAAGCAAAGAAAGGAAATGGATCATTTGGACTTGACAATGCCCAAGGTTCCAACCAAGGAGTTGTACAAAATTCAAATAAGAGTCATGCAAGAAATTCAGTCTAGGGCCCATGCAAATGCTACAACTCTACAACTGGCCAACGAAATAAGTAAGACACTGAAGATGACAATTAATAAGGTACAATTTGAAAGGGATGAATCAAAGTAGCACATGGGTAGGATCGAACAATAGGTGGGAGAATTATTCAAAACCATTCAAGACAGTGCACAAGAAGGAAACATACCAACATAGGAGAAGATTGACAAAATAACGCAGACTATGGAGAAATACACGAGTTATATTAAAGAGTTGACATAACTCCTAGCACCCAACACTCCACCAGAAGTCAGAACACAAAGGGAGTAGGAGGTTACAGGTCATACCGAGAGTATTACGCTAATAATTTAGGAAATCACATAGCTGTATAATAATAGTGTGCGGTTATGGACCAATCTTTAGGAGGATGAGAAACTGCAAGAATTAGACCAGAAAGAAGAAGGGTTAAACAATGAAATACAAGAGTTGAAGAAGAAACAAAAAATGATGGCAATAACCAGCAAGTTGAGAAGCACACAGGAAATGAAGAATTTGCAATTAGAGCTAAATGCTATACAAGAAGACAAGAAAACAAGGTAGGAAAAATTGGAACCACTACAAGAATACACAGAACAAATGCTTAATGAGATTGACGTAGTGAAGAGTCAGATTGAACAAATTATATTGGAGAGTGGTGAATTGTCGAAGGAGCATATTACTACGCATATTGTGGAGACTGCATCAGAAAATAATTCGCAAGGAAAATTAAGAGTTGAAGAAATTTCAAGCAGGTTTCAGGCACTGGAGAAGTCAGTGCAGGAGGAAAACACTACCTGAGTGGCTCGAGATGAGCCATAGGTGGGTGTTGGGGGCCTGTTGGCATAGGTCATTTTGGGGAAAAACACAGTAATTAATAATGATAGTTATGAAATGGAAAAGAAAAGGAGCACGCAATGGAAAACAAGGAAAAGAAGCACCAGAAAACAAGGAAAAGAAGCGCAAGAAAGAAGAAAAGCCAGAGGAAGGAAGAAGCACGTGAATCGATGAAGAAAATGGTTGGATTTTGGACCATCCACACCCAAGGATTTAGAATATGTACAAACCTAATCCACTTAGGGTTAGTGGGTTAAGGTTTTGGTCATTGATGTAACGAGTATTAACCCATTTTTGTAATATAAATATATGTTGTGAGATAGCTGAGAGGATCTAGCTAGTTCGAGAATTACAGAGTCAAAGTTGTAAGATCAGATCATGAGGATGATGTGTGAGTTAGTTTTTGAGACAGAGAGATACATTGTAATCGAGGTTTAGGTCACAAGTTGTGGAGCTTAGTGAGACCTGTTCAACCTCATATTTCCTCATTGTAATGTGCACAGTTCGATAAAATTGATGAAGAAAAATAAAGAAGTGAAGAATGCCAGATATTTTTGGACGTAGCCCAGGGGGGTGAACCACGGTAATTTTGTGTCTCTGTGTGGAATGATTGTCTTGTTTCTTGTATTTTTTTATGATGAATGAATGAATCTGATAGAATTAAAATGCGTCACGCACTAGATTATCCATGATATTTATTACAAAATGAATCTTAATGAATGCAAATTATTACACTATGGTAGATATAGATATAATGATGTGTTAGAATTCTAGATCTGATGTATGTTGAGGGAGAAAGAATGTTTGGAATCACCATAGTATCCTCCCTTCCATGATAGCATGCATCTGGGCCCTGCAGTCACCCATAATCCATCTCGTGTGAGATTGCATTGTGCACTATGTGTGTAGTGTTTCCTTCTGGTCTCCATAAGGGTTGACGGCTTGCAGGGTTTTGTTGGAAACCTAAAGTAGAACCTGGGCCAACCTAAACAATCCAACAAGTATTTATGGACAATATTATTAAACTACATGACATGCCTAAATCCATTGTGATTGTTCATAATCCCAACTTCACTAGAAATTTTTGGTAGGAATTGTTTAGGCTTCAATGTATCCAATTGAATCTTATCATTGCGTATCACCTCCAAACCAATGGCCAAATATAAGTAGTCAAAAAATGTTTGGAAGCTTATTTACGTTGTTTTTCTTTAGAATGACAAGCCCAATGGTTAAAGTGGTTACCCTTGGTTGAATGGTGGTAAAATACTACATATAATAGTGATACTAACATGATTTCTTTGAGGTAGTTTATGGAGAGCCTTCCTCATCAGTGATCTTGTACTTACCAAGTATTTCCAAGGTTTAAGAGGTGGATACAATTATTGTATCCTGTGTTGACATTGTTCGTACTCTCAAAGATAATTTGGTGTTGGCTGAGAATTAGATGAAGAAACACACTGATCAACATTCCTCAAATTGCCATTTTGAAGAAAAGGATAAGGTATTCTTACATCTCGAACCTTATAAGTAGACCTCACTCAAGGCGAAGAGTCATCGAAAGTTATCTCCTAGGTTTTATGGTCCTTATACTATATACTCAAATGTATAGGTCCAATGGAATACAAATCATCTTTTCCTAACCATTCCAAGATCCACCCAATGTTTCATGTGTTCTTCTTAAAGAAAGTGCTTGGGTCCAATTTTAAAGTTCAAACCAGCCTTCTAGAACTGGATGAGGAGGGTTCCATTTGGTTGTATCTTGAGGTCATTTTGGGAAAATGTTAGTGTCATCTTTATCAACACACTATATAGGATGTTATGATCCAATAGAAGGATACACAACCTGACGATGCCAAATGGAAACTAACAAATATTCTCCTCCAATTTCTCATCTCTAGTGTTAAGGAAAAGGTTGCTTTGTCATGGGGAGGGCATGCTAGTGTCTCACTCTAATTCCTCTGGTTAGTGGAATAGATTGTTACTTAATGTATTGAGGGCCATATTTCTTAAGTAAGGCCCCATGAGATAATAGAGTGTGAAATCAATAAATGTAGGTGGCCTTATTAAAGAAGGTACGTCAGTTAGTGGTTGAAGCCTCATTTACGGAAATTCACTAGGTGGTCAGGGTTTTGATCAATTAATATATATAGTAGTAGAATCTATGTAATCAATTAATTAGTGAATATTATTGTATTTGGAGATATTCTCATGGTGTATTTCCCCCCCTTGAAGAGGCAAGTGAACATTGCATCCAGTTCTAAATATCAATAAAGGTTTGCTTATTGGTGTTAATTTCCAATTATGGTTATGTTAATTTACTTTCCACAACTATATTTCTATGCATGTTGTTCTGTTTATTTTATTTTGATATCTATATTTCATCATTTTTCTCTGAATATTCTATTTCAACTAATAAGAAACACCACAAAATATTTTACAACTAACCCACAAGAAACCCCTTGGAATTCATCGATGTTAAAATAGTTCACATGGAGACCTAAAACAAACTCTATCCATAATTTTTTCATAGAAAATATAGTGGTTCCTCCCTATTATTACAGGTAGGTTTGTCAAAAACCACAAACCATGTACCAATCTAACTGTCTTTAAATGGCTTATATGAACACTAGTCCATGCAAATACACCTCTTTCTCTCAAGAGGGTGTTGGACAATAAAGTCCCAATTTGGAAAGTTCTAGATACAGTAAATTCCCAAATAAAAATAAATAATAATAAAATATACATGGGAAGTGGGAAATTTAAAACCATGTTGGGATTTGGAAAACCATGGGAAAATAGGAATAAAATATTAAAAATAAAAAAAACTATACAAATTCACATATACAAAATAAATTTCGGATGTGGTTAGGGAAAAGTAAAGCTTGGTTCCACACGGGTCAAGGTTCCGCACCTAGGTCAGGATTTCACACATAGGTCAGGGTTTTTCACATAGGAATCAAATTCTGACACAAAGAATATAATGTAAACTCCAAATGTTTGGATTTTCGGATGTCTAAGATACACAAGAAGTGCATTCCTTTCAAACAAATCCGGATGTCCAAATGCCACATCATATAAGATAGGTTAGCATGACATGGAGGGATTCATGTAGGATAACCCATGATAATTGGAAACTTTGACGATGCCTCATACATCATGTTAGATGGAACAAAACATGCCACATTAGATGTCATGCAAGTTTGAGAGTAGGTAAGGCTCTGGGAAGTTGATTCAAATGATACACAAGTTCTCAAGTCAAGGATCCTCACACTGAGACAAATATCATAGAACCTAAGGTCAAACAAGTGGTATGTAGCTAGCGGGTGATAGGTTGACACATCATACAACTCGCCACATCTTAATGCCATGTAAGGTGACCCATAAGATGAAAGGGAGCTTGATTCTACTCTAGCATGCGGAAAAGGTCAATCCAATAAAGGGGAGCTTGATAGGCCTTTGGGCTTCGGGTTTCAGAGAACTAGAATAGATGTCTTGTGGTCCTCCCAATGGAAAAACTCAAGAATTTATTCTCGCTAGGGTAATTATGATGGCTTACTTTTCGATAGTTGAATCCTGGAATGGGTCAAGGTTCCAGTAAAATAATGAAATACAATAAAATTGAGATCTAGGACAATCATGAACTAAGTAGGAAATGTACATGGTGAGAAAGTCAAATTCAGATTGATTTTAGGACAAATGAGACTTAAATATGAATGTTGGCTTCAATGATAATCAATATCTGATAAGAGAGAAGTCTAGTCAAGAAGAAGAAGATTAAGGACTTATATATACATTTTAGAGTTGAGGCAGTTAGATAAAGAAATATGTATTTTCCCATGACATGCTTGATATTTCCATCTTTTTCATTAACTGGAAGCCCTGCTCTTGAATTACCTCTGTGTTATGTGACCAAATGAACGTGATCTTTTGTTTCGACATGATTCTATGAGGACTTAAAATAACATAAGTATTTGATAAAGAACATGACTTTGTAACCCTATTATTGCAACCACATAAAGAATAATATTTGTTAGGAAAGGAAGAAAGTATTGGTTAGTACATTATAAATTTTACATTCTTTCCCCTTACTAGTAAGAAGTCTATGAAAAAGAACCGAGTTTGTCAGAAAATGAGGAAATAAAAAGGAGGAATTTCTTAGAAGCAATCATCTAATATATTGGTTTATTATGAACAACCAACTATTGTAAACAAATGCCATGAGAGATGCATGCATTTAGTCTCAAACTCTTGAAAACAATCAAAGATCACATGATTATAGTTATAGATATTAAATTGATGGATCTCATTAACATGTGAAAGCTTGAGCATGAATAAGAGGATAGAAGGTACAAGATGTAAATTAAAAATATGTTCTTTATTCAATTCAACCATTCACTTGTGCATGATGTAGTGAGATGATATTGCAAGCTAATGCATAAGGAAACAACAGATCCTTCAAAGAAAATTATATCCATTCACTTGTGCATGATGTAGTGAGATGATATTACAAGCTAATGCACAAGGAAACAACAAATGCTTAAAATAAAATTCTCTCCAATTCATAAAACAGAGTATCAAAACCTTGCAATCAGGCTGGATCAACAAACACCTTTAAATCCATCAAAATCAATTAATGAAAAAAGGTTCAAAAGTAAACATGTCAACCTCATCACACAAGGATCAAAGAAGCATCATCAATCAAAGGCATAATGAGGAACACTTGAAAGTACAAGATCAA
>ML783605.1:141101-160238 GCA_009831015.1 Picea engelmannii | reverse complement strand
CATTTAAGAATAGATTGCTTATGTACTTTCTTGTATTACAGAAAAATAATCATATAACATTATTATTAATTGAAAAATAATATTACTAATTCAAATGATTAATTTATTTTGAATTTTAAATAGACTCACAAAAATAATAGAATGGGTAGAGTTCTTTCAGTATTTATGTGGATTTTGTTAGAATTAATGCTTACTTTAGAGGTTGGTTTGGGTTTGTTAGATCTAGTTGGTTGTGGGAAGATCTTCTCCAACTATCACAACATATTTATATGTGTGTGGTTGAGAGATTCCTTCATGATTTTGTTATGATGTTGAGGGAAACCTTCATGTATAAATATATGTTTGATTGAATAACAATATATATATATATATATATATATATATATATATATATATATATATATATATATATATATATATATATATATATATTGTGCATGATAGGTTGTTAATTTGGTATCAAATTAGGCTCGAGAGGGGCTGCGATCATGCCAATCTTTGCAAATTTAAATACGTTGTTGTAGGTTAGAGTGTGAGAGTATTAGTTTTCTGTGAGAGTATAGTATTTGATGTATAAATGATTGTTGTGACTGTAAACATTGTTGAAGAGGTAGAGATGTTGTGTATTTGTGTTCTGGTGAAGTTGCCCCATTGAAAATCATTATTCAAGATTAGAGATATTGTTGTCCATAAAATAATAGTCAATCGCATGTGAAGAAATAACTGCTAGTTTTCCGGTTGCATGAAGGAATCGCTTGATGACACAAGAAGTGGGTGGATTAATTGGATCATGGGTCGTTCGTTTGTTATTCGAACATGGTTATTATGTGCATGCCACTATTCAAGATCCTGGAAATTGGAAGGAGATGAAGCATCTAGAGGCAATGGAAGGGGTAAAAGAGAGACTAAAGTTATTTATAATGTATTTAATGGATTCTCAATCTATCCAAGATGTCATTGATGGTTGTGTTGGTGTCTTTCATTTAGAAATTCCCAATACAAGTGGAAGATCCCCAAAAACTAACTCATTCCCACTGCTACGTGAATCGATTTTCATAGAATGAGTAAATGGTTATGGATGTAGACGATGCATGTCGTGAAAGGAAGTAATGACATTTGGATTGATGGAAGCTACAAATTTGTGTGCAATTTTGTTGTTTCTTTTGGGTGTACATATTCAAGAATTTTATGTTAGTTTGTTAATTAGCGTGAATATATTTAATGGAGAACCAATCACAGAACAAAGTAAAATAATTTGAGTTGGTGGTCCATATGTACTTTGGTGCCATAAGAACATATCACCGATTTGATCATCTCTACAGATTTTTATAAGTTAGTGTTTCTTGTTGTCCTTCGATGATCTAAGAACAACAATTACATGTTATCTTTGTATGTTTGTGTATGTGAAAAATGTCAAGTTGTATGATTCATTGCTAGATACTTACAGTATCTAGACTGCTTTCCTAGATAAATCGTGAATACAACGGTAGAATATGTACTTCAATAGATGGAAGTATGTCAATAGAATGTACTTTCAATATATAAACTATTCTTGGTATATCAAGAATCATTGATCCTACAAATACGTTATTGATGGTTAGAAGCAATTATATCTTAAATGGATCAAGTGGTATCTCGAAGTTGATGGTTGAGAAAGAGCGTAGTCTATGAGATTTCAGAGTGGGTAGAAATGATGATAAAGACCAGACCGGACTGAGATCAAAGTTCAAAACATATTTTTATGTGATTTCAATATTTTTATTTGTGATGTAATCATTAAGGGACAATGTTAGAGTTAATGCTTACTTTAGAGATTGGTTTGGGTTTGTTAGATCTAGTTGGTTGTGGGAAGATATTCTCCAACTATGAGAACCTATTTATGTGTGTGTGGTTGAGAGATTCTCTCATGAGTTTGTTATGTTGTTGAGAGAGAAAACTTCATGTATAAATATATACTTGATTGAATAATAAAATATATAGAATTGAGTCTGGTGGTTTAGCTCAAGTGAGTGTTGTTGTTTGTTTGAATGTGGTTTTGGGGTCAAACCCACGACCACGAGAGTACCTCGTTTACCATCCACCAAATGTGAGGAAAAGAAAAGAAAAATATATGTATGATCAAATTCTAAGGTAATTCTGATGGCTTACTTTTCGATAGTCGAATCTTATAATGGGTCAAGGTTCCAGTAAAATAATGAAATACAATAAAATTGAGATCTAGGAAAATCATGAACTAAGTAGGAAATGTACATGGTGATAAAGTCAAATTTAGATTGAGGTTCGGGACTAATGAGACTCAATTCTGAATGTTAGCTTCAATGATAATCAAGATCTGATAAGAGAGAAGTCTAGTCAAGAAGAAGAAGATTAAAGGATTCTTATATACATTTCAGAGTTGAGGCAGTTAGATAAAGAAATATCTATTTTCCCATTACACGCTTGACATTTATATCTTTTTCATTAATTGGAAGCCCTGCTCTTGAATTCCCTCTATGTTCTATGACCAAATGAACTTGATATTTTGTTTCGACATGATTCTATGAGGACTTGAAATAACATAAGTATCTGATAAAGAACATGACTTTGCAACCCTATTATTGCAACCATAGAAAGAATAATCTTTGTTAGGAAAGGAAGAAAATATTGGTTAGTACATTATAAATTTTACACTCTTTCCCCTTGCTAGTAACAAGCCTATGAAAAAGAACTAGGTTTGTCTGAAAATGAGGAAATGAAAAGGAGGAATTTCTTAGAAGCAATCATCTAAGGTCTTGGTCTATTATGAACAACCAACTATTGTAAACAAATGTCATAAAATATGCATGCAAGTAGTCTCAAACTATTGAAAACAATCAAATATCATGTGATTATAGTTATAGATATTAAATTCATGGATCTTATTAACATGTGAAAGCTTGAGCATGAATAAGAGGATATAAGGTACAAGATGTAAATTAGAAATGTGCTCTTTATTCAAGTCAACCATTCACTTGTGCATTATGTAGTGAGATGATATTCCAAGCTAATGCACAAGGAAACAACAGATCCTTAAAAAAAAATTATCTCCATTCACTTTTGCATGATGTAGTGAGATGATATTACAAGCTAATGCACAAGGAAACAACAAATACTTAACAGAAAATTCTCTCCAAGTCATAAAACAAAGTAGCAAAACCTTGCAATCAGGAAGGATCAACAAACACCTTTAAATCCATCAAAATCAATTAATGCAAAAGGTTCAAAAGTAAACATGTCAACCTCATCACACAAGGATCAAAGAAGCATCATCAATCAAAGGCATAATGAGGAACACCTGAAAGTACAAGATCAAAGAAATTATGGGTTATGACAAACTTCCTCAAAGGTAAACAATCAATACAGACCTAAAACCCCTAACCCCCTTAAGGCGGATAAAGAATATCCACTAGGCTCATAGTAGTAGTGGATTATGCATTAGAGTTCAATTTCAATAAGGGGCCCCTTTCCTTTTTCTTATAAAAATAAAAATGAAAGGGGGGTGGTTGTGGCCACAACACTTTGGTACTCGTAAAACAACCAATTAGGTTTATAGGTGTTTTAATGTCATTGCCAATATTAGTGTTTGCATCTCCAAATGGTGATTGGAGCTTAGTCTTGGGAATTTTTGTAGCTAGTGGTGGTTGGTCTAGGTTCTAGTTATGTGTATGTTCCATGTCAACAACATTTAAATGTTGTATTTAAACAATTTTATTTTCTTTATAAATTTGTAGAATTTAACAAGTTTAAACACCATACTTGATATAAAAACCTACCTCAAATTTGAAGGAATGAGAAAAAATGCTAATACAACTATTAAAAAGGTTGAATGAAAGCAAGGCCATCCTCCCTCATCCTCATTGCAACAAGATATGGGGACTCCTCTACTCTTAAGAATGCCTTACTCTACTATGAAACATGTCTCACATGTTTCTAAGAACATGTGCACATTTGTATGAGAGTGTGTTCCCACATTTCCCATTATCTCTTTTTCGACCATCAACTCCATGCTTGTTTATTATACATATCAATAAAATTGTGAATAATTTATTTTTTATATAATAACATAATGACACAATGTAAGATTTTCACAGAAGAGAGATTTTGACATTGGTGAATGTGTTGTAGGAGTGTTCTTGCTTTTATGTTTTTCGTCTCTTTCAGATTCTTTCCACTTTCAAGTCTTTATATTTCATGGAAGAATTTGCACAAACTCCTCCTTGTTTACTATTCCTTATAGCATGTAATGCATTATACAAAATATAATCGTATATTACATAGTGGCTTAATGCATTATACAAAATATAATCGTATATTACATAGTGGCTTTTGAAAAAATAGTTTGTTGCTCCCATACATTTAAAAGTGAGTTGTGAGGAAATAATTTATTGAGACATTTAAGAATAGATTGCTTCTGTAATTTCCTGTATTATCGAAAAGTAATCATATAACATTATCTATTAAATGAAAAATAATATTACTAATTCAAATGGTTAATTTATTTTGAATTTTAAATAAACTCCCAAAAATAATAGAATGGGTAGAGTTTAGTATTTATGTGATTTTTGTTAGAATTAATACTTACTTTAGAGGTTGGCTTGGGTTTGTTATATCTAGTTGGTTGTGGGGAGATCTTCTCCAACTATCACATCCTATTTATATGTGTGTGGTTGTTATATCTATCTGGTTGAGAGATTTCATCATGAGCTTGTTATGATGTTGAGGGAAACCTTCATGTATAAATATATGCTTGATTGAATAATAAAATTTATAGAATTGTTTTGTGCATGATAGATTGTTAAGTTGGTATCAAATTAGGCCCGAGAGAGGCTGTGATCATGCCAATCTTTGCAAATTTAAATCTGTTGTTGTAGGTTAGAGTGTGAGAGTATTAGTTTTCTGTGAGATTATAGTATTTGATGTATAAATGATTGTTGTGACTGTAAACATTGTTGAAGAGGTAGAGATGTTGTGTATTTGTGTTGTGGTGAGGTCGCCCCATTGAAAATCATTGTTCAAGATCCGAGATATCGTTGTCCATAAAATAACAGTCAATCACATGTGAAGAAATAACTACTAGTTTTCCGGTTGCATGAAGGAATCACTTGATGCCACATGAACTGAGTGGATTGATTGGATCGTGGGTTGTTCGTTTGTTATTGGAATGTGGTTATTCTGTGCATGTCACTATTCAAGATCCTAGAAATTGGAAGGAGATGAAGCATCTAGAGGCAATGGAATGGGTAAAAGAGAGACTAAAGTTATTTATAATGTATTTAATGGATTGTCAATCTATCCAAGATGCCATTGATGGTTGTGTTGGTGTCTTTCATTTAGCAATTCCTAATACCAGTGGAAGATCCCAAAAAGCTAACTCATGCCCACTGCTACGTGAATTGATTTTCATAGAATGAGTAAATGGTTATGGATGTGGACGACGCATGTCATGAAAGGAAGTAATGACATTTGGATTGACGATAGCTACAAATTTGTGTGGAATTTTGTTGTTTTTTTTTGGTATGTAGTTTCAAGAATTTTATGTTAGTTTTTTAATTAGCGTGAATATATTTAATGGAGTACCAATCATAGAACAAAGTAAAATAATTTTATTTGGTGGTTCGTACGTATTTTGGTGCCATAAGAACATATCAATGATTTGATTATCTCTATAGTGTGTTATAAGTTAGTGTTTCTTGTTTCCTTCGGTCATCCAAGAACAACAATTACATGTTATCTTTGTATGTGAAAAATGTCAAGTTGTATGATTCACTACTAGATGCTTTCAATATCTAGACTACTTTCCTAGATAACTCATGAATACAATGGTAGACCATGTATTTCGACAGATGAAATTATGTCAATAGAATGTACTTTCAATATCTAGACTATTCTTCGGGTATGTCAAGAATCGTCGATTCTACAAATATGTCATTGATGGTCATAAACAATTGTATCTTAAATGGATCAAGTGGTAGCTCGAAGTTGATGGTTGAGAAAGAGCATAGTCTATGAGATTTCAGAGTGGGTAGAAATGTTGATAAAGATAAGACCAGACTAGATCAAAGTTCAAAAAATATTTTTATGTGATTTCAATATTGTTATTTGTGATGTAAGCATTAAGGGACAGTGTTAGAATTAATGCTTACTTTAGAGATTGGTTTGGGTTTGTTAGATCTAGTTGGTTGTGGGAAGATCTTCTCCAACTATGAGATCCTATTTATGTGTGTGTGGTTGAGAGATTCCCTGGTGAGTTTGTTATGTTGTTGAGAGAGAAAACTTCATGTATAAATATCTGCTTGATTGAATAATAAAATATATAGAATTAACCCTGGTGGGTTAGCTCAATTGAATGTTTTTATTTGTTTTAATGTGGTTCCGGGTCAAATCCCCTACCCCTAACTTACCTCCTTTACCATCCATGAAATGTGAAGAAAAATATATATACATATATTTTTGTACATCATAAATTGTTAAATATTTTTGCTTACAAAAGTAGTTTTAGCTAAATTTATCAAAAGGTCAAAAATATAAATATCTTAAAATGGAAAATGCTAATACCACACAAATATTCGATAGAGATAAATCGTTATCCAAATTTTGATACTTACTATTGCTAGCCTACTACAAATCACTTCAACTAACTAAAAGTTCCCGATCTCATACTATTTGATACTGAAAATCATTTTAACTAAGTGAAAAGCTCCCTATCTAATAGTAATAGTGAATGAATACAAATGACTTAAACAAACTAGAAAGCTGGTCAGTGGTGATACATCATCATCGAGATTTTAATACACTTACACTTGTCTTATCTATTTGGAATTAAAAAACAGACAAGGGGCTACTTATGTATAAGTGGGAAGATCGCTTGCACCGCGGTGAGCAACAGTGCAACATATGCCGCCGCCAAAGCTAAAGCCTTCCACGGCGATGAGAAATGATCCTCCACAAGCTTTGCAATCTGGACCTTCATTTCATTGTTGTAGTGCGCATTCACTTTTTGTGTCAATTTGTGGAAGCCATCTTCCCTCACGGTGACTCCCTTGCCTAGACCGTTGAAAAGGTCGGCAACCTCTTTGTCACTCCCAAGACGGTTTATAAGGATGCCCATTCTTCTTAGCAAAGCCGAGTCGATCAAGTCGTCCATGAGATTCATGTAAAGACTCACGTAATTGATTTCAAATGGCTTGCACATCTCAAAAACGATTAAGTTACAGAATGCTATCTCTGTGGTGTCTGTGATACAGATCCGAGGAAGAAAAATCGTGGCCCTGTTTGGGTTAAACTTAATCTCCTTGATGCCTCCCTTGAATCGTTTAAATTTGATCCCGGCATTTTTTAATTCTACTGCATGAGGAATGCTTTCGACTTCATCCCGTGCTTTGTTTTTGTCTTGGAGCATTCCAATGCATGTTCCAATGCATTGCCTAGTTTTAATGGAGATGCTACATTTACTTACGCACTTAATGAAGATGCTACAGTTACCCGGATTGAAGGATGGAGATACAATGGTGGTGTGCAAGAAACCCAAAAGATGATGAACTTCTTGTTCAACTTGCTTTATGTCAAATCTTTCAGCGTGAAAAGGGTCGAACACACGCAATATATCTTCCACCGGAAGCTGGTTCTGGACATCAACGTGAAAAGGGTTGAACACACGCAATATGTTTATGTTCTCTATTTTCGATTGCCATGAGCGAGCGAATGCAAGGTACAGCCGACAGATTGTTCCCGAGCACGGTTGGATTGGAATTTGATGGGCGGATCGTTGGTCAAATATGGTCAAAAATTCGCCGTAACCATCTTGAAAATCTCAAGACATATAGTACATTGATTGAAACTGTGAAATTTGACAGGCTGTCAAATTCCATTCCTGTCCGCGAATACATTTTTGGAGAAAAGAAAAACAATATTGGAAACTGGAACCTCACATTTTTAATCCTCTGATGCGAAACTGGAACCTCACATTTTTAATCCTCTGATGCCATGCTGCATGGGTACTAGGTAATAGGAGTCGGTTAATTCGGTAACAATTTTTTATTTCGAATTAGGTTTTATTTTAAATTTTTTGTTAATTTAGAATTTTATCAATTTTCTAAGTATTTGGGTTGGTTTAAAATGGGGCAAAATTCTAAAATAAAGTTTTAAACTACATAAAACTTTGATCCTGCAAAAAAACTCAAATTAATCCTGAAAATCTAACCGAATTCAAACCTTTTTTTACCTTAAAATGGATATTGTTTGCTCCTAAATTAATCTGCTCCTTAAATAATATCCATTAAAAAACTTTTCAACTGCTGCCACTTTATGTATGTAATTTTATAGGGATTCCTCCCATTAGATATTTATAGCCATAATTAATAAGGTTTCGATATTTGTTGCCATAATTAAAAAGGACAGATAGATGTTGATAATAATAATTAACAAGTACGAATAAATGAATAAAGGTTGAGCATCATAATTAATAAGGATAAAGTGTAAAAAATGTTTGAATTTTTTTTATAAATTAATTTTCAAATTTAATTTTTATATATAAACTTATATAAAATTAGTTTTATCATAAATATGAACAAATAAAAAATTATATTTTAAAATTTTTAATTTAATATATAATGTTTATATAATTTTAATAAGCTTTATAAAAATTTTATTATACAACACAAAGTAAATAAATAAAAGTCAACATTGTTTGAATATAAGTTATAAATTTTATAATATACTATGTATCTCCATTTATATGTTCAAATTCAGAGGGGGTAGGGTATGTATACCTTTGTAGACTTTACCAGTCAAATAGTTGGGCCTAGGAAGGTCCCTTGTCCCACAAACAAGGGGGTATCATACATCAATTTGGTGTGTTGGCTTGGCCATGACCTTAAAAATAGATTATTATTATTATTATTATAACAAAGGCCGTGGAGTCCCAACCAAGTTAGTAAATGCATAAGTAACTCATAGTCTTTTGTCCAAAGATAATACATATAATAAAAGAAGAATAACATTATTGTTTATGTAAAATAAGTAAGAACAATGATAAGAATAAAGGTAAAATAAGTAAGAACATTTAGCATAGCATCAAACTTTGTAAAAAATAAGCAAAAAAGTAAAGCTATCAATGTGGAGTAAAACTTAGTAGTGAAATGTTCAATGAGGAGGTTAGCATATGCAAGAAGCAATGTAAAGTGTTTGCAACTAAAAAGATTTAGGATAAAACTTTGTAAGAATAAGCAAAAAGGTAAAATGTTCAACTTGTAGTAAAACTTAGTAAGTTAGCATATAGGTGAACTATTCAATGGGTAGGTTAGAATGCATTGAAATAAATGTAAACGCTTTGGAGGTTAGCATGGGCAACAACAATCCAAAGTGTGGGCAGGTTAGAATTGTGGGAAGCAAATTTGGTAGAGTTCTTCATATAGGATGACATTTAACTTGTCGGAGAAGTAATGTAAGTGTGTGGAAGCAAGGATGTACAGGAACCAACGCAAAGTGCCCACACATTAAAATTGCAAGAAACAAACTAAGTAGGGTTCTTCACACAAGAGATGATGTTTGCGCAAAACCTTACATCTTTATGGCAACATGCCAGAGGAAAACGAGGGCAACAAAAGTTTGGGTAAGAAATCATACAACAACTAAATGTTTGGATTTAGTCTTTGTGTTGTGCAGAAGTGAATGTGTGTGGAGAAAAAGGATAATTGTCAAATTTTCAAATTTTCGCACATAAAAGTCACTAAGCTTGGTGCATAAGAGCCACTAAAACAGGTTGTGTGTAGATTAGGATCTGCAAAAAGCAAATCGATTAAAGTTGTCCACAAAAGACATCTCATTTAGCATATAGCTATGTAGAAATAAGTTAGTATATTCTATATAAATTAATATATAGAATTAGTAATGTATAATATTTTTAGTAATATTAATATGAAACATTAATAATGTATAATATTTTTGAAATTTTAAATTTTAATAGAACTAATTTAAACAATCTTAAGAAATAATTGATTTAAGAATTCAATGAGTACATTAGTAAAGATGCAGAGGAAGCAATGTAACTTGTGTAGACATTGGGATGTAGGGGAAGCAATGCAAAGTGTGAAGATGCTAGGATGTGCGGGAAATAATGTAAAGTGTATGCATGTTATATTTTGTGGAAAGAAAATAGGTTAGAGTTCCCCACACAACATATGTTCCTTCTGCACAATGTTGAAATTGAGAATAGGATAGCACAAACTGGTTACTGGTATGCATGCTTCTTTAACCAAAGTTTAGAGAAGATCATTTGTAGAGGACTGAAGAGATGAAAGACTATGGAAAAGTAGAACAATTCTGAAAATCAAACTTAAAAGGAAAATTTCTTTTGTAAACGAGAAGAATGGAAAATAAGACAATGTGCAGGAAAAGGGTTGATCTACTAGACAATGTTCAATGAGCATTGACAATTTTTAACCAATCTTGAAAAGAGGTCGAGCAGGATAAATCCTGCTTCATTTTTTAGAACAATTAAATGGAGCAAGATAAATTCTCATCATAGTCAAAAATTAAAACAAAACGTGACAATTGAGAAGGTTTCTTGAGTAAACATTAACAAGAAAAGAAAGACCTGACAAATGACCAAACACTATTCTATTGAGTTTTCACAATATGAAACAAAATTTACAAATCATAGCATAAAGGTCAAAATATCATTTTGTAGAATCAAAGACAATGGATACATATGCACAAAACAAGATATTTCATTGAAAAATCAAGTGACTATCAAGTTCTTCTTTAGTGATTATGATTGAATTCCTAAAATGTTTTGGGCCCTGTAGTTCTTTAATAGTAGCAAATGCTTTTAAAATGGCATCTTTTCTCCTTTCATTGATTTTTTTGCAAGCAACAATTGCATTTTGCAACATACTTACTTGTGCTTCACAACCTACCTTTATTTGATTTATTCTTTTGTTTGAGGGTAGTCCCTACTGATTTATTTGATGGTCAGTCATAGTAATGAGTCGTGCGATGAAAGTATTTAGCTCATTTTTACAGTAGGTTTCATCATGCTGCAAATCTCTTTGCAAATATTCAATAAAATTTGTAATCCTTTGTGAACAATTATGTAAGCTCATATTGTCATCACATGCCTATCTGATTATCTCGAATCTTTTGTTAATGTTTTCAACAACATATCCTCTGACTCCATTCAACAATTAAGTGCTTTTATGATTCTCTTTGAGGTTCTCAAAGTACTGGGAGGAGTTTGTTATGTCGAGAGTATAGCTAATGGATACGCAAGCAGTGGCTTGGGAGTTAGTGCCTCCTCAAGCTCACTTATTCTCTTCTTCAATTTAATGGTATCCAACTCCTGGTTTGATATTGAATTGAAAAGATCATCTCCTGTGGAACAATGTCATTTCATGAGGGTAGATAGTACAACTCCTAATACATCAACCACTTCACTTGATTTGTGAACTACCTTTATCTTTTTTAGACTGACCTTGTTTATGTGCAATTTCCTTTCATGCTTGTTATATTGAGTATTGTGCAACGAAAAGGACAACTGCTCAAACAACATTGGTTCTTCTCTTGTGAGCTCCTATGTAACCTCCTAGCTTTCTGCAATTCCCTAGGCTACCGATTCAGGTAGCTTTGTACTATTGATCTGCATATCATCAACATCTCATGGAATTCTTAGATCTTGTGAATTGTTTATATTTGGGCTTTGTTTCATTTTTTGTTGTGAGACTGCATGTGTGCATTCAATATTGACATGGCATGGTTTCCCTCCGCCATCACTTCCGGCACACCCATCATTACTCTCTTCTCCATTTAGATTTTGTTGTTGTATTATTTGTCCAGAGGAGGAGCTCTTGCTTGGATGGGGATTGGCAGAAGATTAGACATTAGTAGTGCTTTTCCCCATTTGTCTTTCTTTGCTTTTCCTTTTGGTGTTTGAACTTATTTATGTTGGTAAGTTGTCGCTGCATCCATTGATGTCCTTTTTGCAGACGGATTGGCACTGGTTTCCTCATTAGATCTCATGAAGAGATTATTGTATCTTATGGATTGCAAGTGTCGTGAAAATAGACCCTCGAGATCAAAACTGCCTAGAGGTTATGATTCTTTTATATTAAATGCACTGAGCATTTATGAGACTTATTTTAGAAGCATTAGATTCCTGACCATTGTGTTACCAACTCAAAAAGGCAATGTAATAAATTATTTTTTTCTTTTCTTTTCAAATAAAATGCACAAGTCTTTATACCGTCGATAAATTTTCATGACAAAATATCTATCCTAGACAAACATATGGAGTAGAAGGGGATTTTCTTGATAGCCATATGTAACACACTTGACCCCTAAGTACTCTTTTAAGGAATGGGGCATCATAATTTTGTATTTCTTTAAACTATCATGATCCCAACTTTGGGCTCTCCACCGGAATTCTGGTCGTCATGAGCTTCCCCACGGTTACCACCATACCAAAATTTGATTTATCAAAGACACATGTCCTTGTCAGGGGGTGACATGTGTCACATTCTAAGGGTCTTTTAGGATCTGTGAGAAGTACAAGTTTGGATGACATGTGGCATACAGGCTAGGGATCCACGTCCCCCCAGGTCACGTCCGTTGGCCATGTTAGTCTGGGACCTAGTAGCCTCTAGGGTTCCTAGCTTCACCTACCTGTCGAACCTCCTGAGGCAAGGGATATCTTAAACCCGACATGGCCTTTATCTCTTTTACTGTGACTTTCTATCCAAAGGCCATATATATATATATATATATATATATATATATATATATATATATATATATATATATATGGCCTTTGGATAGAAAGTCACAGTAAAAGAGATAAAGGCCATGTTGGGTTTAGGAGATATCATTCAACTGTGGACCATCTTGTTACCTTTAGTATCATTGTAGAGGAGTTCCAAAATACTAAAACCAATCTTTTTTGTTGTTTAGTTGACTTTAGAAAATCTTTTGACACGGTTCCAGGAAAAACCTTTGGAATAGGTTGGAAGAGATAAAAGTGTTTTTCGAGTTGAGGGATGCTGCAATAAGGCTATATGAGGACATTATTTCCAAGTTTAAGAACACTGAGGGCTGGTTGAAAGAGCTTAATTGCAATATTAGAGTCAAGCAAGGTTGTTTCTTGTCCCCTACCCTTTTTGGCATATACATTGATAAGATAGAATATTGTATGGAAGAAGCAGGATGTGTCAGCCATGCTCTCACTGGTATAGTCATCAATCTTCTTCTTTATGCCGATGATATTGTTCTTATGGCGAAGAGTCCCCACGATATTCAAAACCAATTAAGAATTCTTAAGGATTTTTGCTCCAATATGGGAATGATTGTTAATACTGACAAGATTATGGTCATTATCATTAAATCCAATAAGATCACTTATGATACCTTCGTATATAACAACAAAAACTTGGAGAAAATGATTTCATACAAATATCTTGGAATCGATATTCACCACAAGCTAAACTAGAATTATAACATTGAGAAAAGGATTATTGGGGGATGGAAAGCTTATTATGGGCTTGAAAACAATTGTAAATCAACCGATCTTTGAATATGGGATATGAAGGATTATTGGGGGATGGAAATCTTATTATGGATTTGAAAACAATTGTAAATCAATCGATCTTTGGATATGGGATAAGAAGAAACTCATCTTTGACACTCTTGTTACACATGTTATTCTTTATGGTTGTGAAGTTTGGGGATGTAGTATCTCTCACAAATCCTGGAGAAAGATAGAGAAAATACAAAATAATTTTATAAACTATAATGTTAAAATTAAAGGAAATACACGCTATCCCATCCTCATCTTAGAGGCAAGCCACTACCCCATTGAGAGCACTACTATGACTAGATACCTAATGTATAAGAACAAGTTAAACAACTTGGAAGACAAGAGGCTTCCTAAAATTGCTTCAAAATCTAGTTGCAACCACCATCGACTCAAGCGAGGTTGGCATAAAGATGCCCAGTCTTGGATAAGCTACTCGAGAATCATGGAAAACACCATTTTTCAGAATAAGGATACTATTGAAAATATCATCAAATCAAAATTTAAGGAGAAAATGTGGTGTGATAAAGAGTTAGAGGAAAAAATAAAATTAAGGTATTATAAGGATGTAATCAACCCTAATCTAGAAGATCAAAATTATCTCTTTGTTTTGACCAGTGTAAAGAGAAAATAAACATTGCTAAGATAAGAATAAATTTTCACTAGCTCCATAGTGAAACTAGGCGTTGGTCAACTCCTAAAATGTCATGGGTGAAAGAGTGTGTCGCTTTGTGACACTAAGAAGGTTGAAGATGAAAAGTACTTTCTCTTAGATTGTCCACCCTATACCCACATTAGATCTCAATTTCAAAATATTTGTTAGAGTGACAACCTTCCTAACCTTTTAACTAAGCAAAACTATGGTGATCTTGGAAACTAGCACATAAACAAAATTCTAAATAATTGCGAGCTCTCTTAAGGTGGGATACACCAATTTGGTCTCAATGGAGGTTATTAATCATCATCATCATCATCATCATAATAAAGCCCACATAAATTTTTATTAATATTTTTTTAATTATCAATTTTTTATTTTTTATTATTATTTTAATGTGTTCTGCCACATAAACATTTCTCTCATACGAACACCTCTCATAACAATTACTTAACTCTAGAACACCTCTCATAACAGTTGTATATAAAATGATAAACATAAAATTGAAATATTAAAAATATTTAAACATAAAATATCATTCTACTTTAAGTTTAAACTTCCTTTAATAGAATATCATGCCAATTTAAAGTTAAACTCCCTGGATAAAATATCATGCAGTGAGACATTTAAATTTTTAACCTTCCGCCGTGGAGGATGTTTTTTCTGCTTCAGTCGAAAGCTTAATTAAGTTTTTCATAAATGTTGCTCCACGAATGCCTTCATCTTTCTATATTTATGAAAAGAGGTGTGGATGATCCAGTGCTCAAAGCACAAGTAAGGATTGCAGAATCACTACGTTACTTCATAGCAAGAGAAACCATTGGCCTTCATTTTTTATATTTATTAAAAAAAAAATCTATATTTATGAAAAGATGTGTGAATGTTCAATTATTGAAACTTTTGCTTTTGTTAAAGTAACTGTACTGACTGGATTTTGTAAAGCCCAGCCCTTCAATTTATCAGAGAAAGAAAGGTATAAAATTATTTCTTATACAAGGAAAGATATAATAAAAAATTAGTTATGATATTATGGAATTCATTTCAAATCTTTTCAATTGAATGTAAAAAACTTTTCAAAATATGTTATAATGCCAAATGTTTGAGTTTTTATTATTTTATTAATCATTAATTTTATGGATGACGATCAAAATATGAATGTTTTTTTTGTCATTGGAATAGAACCGTAAATTGTCATGTCTGTTTATGTTCCCTGTTACCATCATTAAGAGATGGAGCGAGCGAATCCAAAGTACAGCCGACAGATTGTCCCCGAGCAAGGTTGGATTGGAATTTGATGGGCGAATCGTCGGTCAAATATGGTCAAAAAAAATTCGCTATAACCATCTTGAAAATCTCAAAGCTGATAATACAATGATTGAAACTCTCAAATTTGACAGGTTGTCAAATTCCATTCCTGTCCGCGAATACACTTTTGAACAAAAAAATCTGAACCCTCACGTTTTTAATCCTCCCATAGGATATGGCAAGGGTAATATCGGTTGAAAGACTTTTCAACGGCCACTGTATCTATGTAATTTTATACGGATTTCTCCCATTGAGATATTTATAGTCATGATTAACAACCGTTGTGTCAAGAAGTGGATGAGAGAAGAAGTGGATTAGAGGTGGAAAAGTGGATTAGAGAAGGACAAGGTTGAAATTTCAAATCCCAACAGAGCGTCAAATTTGACGGTTTCCGTCAAATTCCAAAATTCCAAATTTCAAATTCCATCCCTGGATATCTGAAATAGTACTGGGCTCACAAGTTCATGCACACCTTGGGGGCCATCTCCAAGGCTGGGCTGATCTGATGGTACATTAAGCATATCCTAAGTAAAAGGATCGTTCTGCATAAATAAATTACTCCAGGTTGAGTCCCCAAGCATGCTTGGCGGGCCATCTGGCAGTGCAATGTTCAGCAGGTTCATCTATTCCCTTTTCCTTTCCGCTTTATTTCCCTATCCGTTTAGAGAGAACGGGGTTGGGTCACGCGTGCTTTATCGTTGATGAGACGGTAAAGAATATAGAAATGGTTCTTTTTCCTTCTTATTAGGAACTCCAAGGAATCTACTGGAGTTTACTGAGTATGGGTACTCTTATAATCAACCAGTGACACTGCAGTGGCCATGTCTATGCAGAGAAGCACTTTTTGCAAGTTGATGTGCTAAGTTTGTTTGTCATTGATTGATATTCATATGCAAGTATGTAGACATTAAATTCATAAGTAACAATCTGGAACTAGTAAATGATGAAAGCAATCAAGACAGCTTGGTAACGGACTTTGAGATCATCTTTCCTTTCTTGTTAAGAGAAGCTGCATCTTTCCACCGTGAACTTCCCATCCCTTCGACCTGCCTTATATACGTATGTTGCACATGAAACAACAGGAAAGATTAGCAAAGTAAGAGTTCTTCCTCTTAATTATTTTGTTATGATAAGGAAGGTTTTGCCATTTCACATTTTTGAAATATAAAGTTTTTGTGTAACCAAAACTAAAAATTAGTTTGGTATTCTTCTTATCTAAAATCAAATTATTTAATTAAATTTAGATAAGATATTTTATTTTTAATAATAAAATTATATAAATTTAATACATTTTTCACAAATTAATTAATAAATTAAATTTGAGTAAGATATTTTATTTTTACTAATAAAATTATATAAACTTAATACATCTCCCACAAATCATATTAATCTAAACTAGGATTATAGATATTAAAAGACTTGCATGCCTACATGGGTTAAGCATAGTAAAATCTTAGATCTGGAGTTGGGTTGTATTCATTTTCGAATATATTTTCATTTTGAAAATATTATGATAGTTGAGATCAACAATCGAAAAAAATGAGCGTTATTCAACATTATCGTAAAGGAAGAGTTTTGAAGGTTGTTGGCCCAGTTTCAGACATCTCTAACCATTTGCATATTGACCCTCAATGCATAGTTATATGGAGTGCCATTCGTACCCAGTGCCCGACATCCCGATCCTCAGGATATCGGATCGGAGGTTGGAGAGTATGGATTGTGTTGGAAGATTGGTTGTTGTCATTGATGTCAACTCTAGTCATGGGTTTTGGACCGCAAGATTGATGAAGGTATTTGGACATGAAGGAAAATGCACATGCAGATACAACACCCATGGATGGATAATATACATCATTTTGTTTCTGGTGGTATGTGGCACGTCACGTGGATCCTCATGGTTGAGGAGAAATGAATTTTTGAAGATGACAAAGTGAATTGTACATGTAGACTCTGAAGATAATTACAGAAAATAATTACAAAATAAGAAAGTGTCAGGTCGGCCCTAATGTTAAAAGGAAGTGACATAAATGGTATAAATAAACATTATTATACATTCATTTGATACAAGTCAAATTTCAGAGGGAAGAAGAAGTAAAAGAAGGCCAGATTTCAAGGGAGGATGAAGTCTTTTGGTGATGTGTTCTAAGGTATGTTATTTTCAAGTCATCTTACCATTTTTGCTATAACTGTTTTTCTAGAACGATTCAGATGGTGAAATCGCTATGGTATTGAGAAGACATATCAATGTACCTCTGGTAAAAAGTTCAGCTCTTGAATCGTTATAATTATGGATATACACTCTGTGGAAGATAGGGTTTGAGACCAGTCCTGAAGCTAGTCAATAAACAGGTGTTCCAGGTAAAAAAATCATAACTTCTTCATACAGAATCCAAATTAAGTGGGACCACTTCCATTGGAAAGAGTACGGACTTTAGTTTCTTGTGTGAGAGTTTCAGAATTAGATGTTAAATATTGAGCGTGGGGCATTCTGTACATGTTGGGTCTTCCGAATAGACCAGAATTGAATAAAGTCTACCATTCTTTCTATAACCTCTTTCTGGGGAGGATTCAAGGAGTGAAAATTGGAAGATTTTCAGAGAATACATTGAGTAATATTATATACAGAATCAGAGTACTCCAAGAATTGAAGAATTGCAGAAATTAAAGAAGTCTCAGAAAGCATTATCATGTTCTATGTGATGATTGGTTGATGGTCATGATTTAATGTAAATTTTTATTATCTCTCATATATTTTTGGGTGGAAGGAAGGGGCAAGGATGGAGAGTTAAACTCTCTCTTGATATTGGATGATTGTATCTTCCTCTTGGAGGTTTATCCCTCCCTCTACATTTGGAAGCTGTAGCTACCCTTGGAAGTCATTACTTCCCTTGAACAAAAACTATTGATTATTTCTCATATATTGTGCATGGTGTATTGTGGTGTATTAGTGTAACTCTTATACTATTGTTCATTGCTCATTGGATTTAATTGAATGGTTTAAGTATAATTTGAAAAAAGTTTTTAAATTGTACTTGATACTGATTCACCCCCCTCTCAGTATCAACAATTGGTATCGGAGCAGGTTGCCTTCAGAACAGTTTAACCATTGGAAGGAAACTCCTAAGCAGAGATGGATAACCATGAGCACATTTCAAATGGGATTCAAAAATTTGATGGAAGAAATTATGCATACTGGAGTGATAGAGTGAAAACTTACCTAACGACTTTGGGAGTAGACATTTGGTACTCAGTTGTGAATGGCTATGTAATCCCAAATAATGTTCCAATCGATCCAATTGAGAAGAAACTTATGAGTTGTAATTCAAAAGCCAGACATGTTATTCTCGTAGCATTGACACCAACCATTGCTAGCAAAGTGATGGGATGCAACACTGCTAAAGAGGTATGGGACAATCTCAAGAATATCTATGAAGGTGATCCAAAAGTTAAGCAGATCAAGCTTCAATGACATAGAGCAGAATTTGAAAATTTGAAGATGAATGAAAAGGAAGATATTGCAACCTATCTTCTTAGAGTTGATGAAGTTGTTAATGCTATCAGAGGATTAGGTGAAGAGCTCGATGAATCGTTGGTTGTA
>ML783605.1:40761-138649 GCA_009831015.1 Picea engelmannii | reverse complement strand
AGAAAGTGTCAGGTTGGACCTAATGTTAAAAGGAAGTGACATAAATGGTATAAATAAACATCATTATACATTCATTTGATACAATTCGAATTTCAGAGGGAAGAAGAAGTAAAAGAAGGCTGGATTTCAAGGGAGGATGAAGTTTTTTGGTGATGTGTTCGAAGGTATGTTATTTTCAGGTCATCTTACCATTTTTGCTATAAATTTTTTTCTAGAACGATTCAGATGGTGAAATCACTATGGTATTGAGAAGAAATATCAAGGTACCGCTGGTAAAAATTTGGGCTCTTGATTCGATATAATTATGGAGATACACTATGTGGAAGATAGGGTTTGTGACCAGTCCTGAAGCTAGTCAATAAACATGTCTTTTGGGTAAAACAGTCATAACTTCTTCATACAGAATCCAAATTAAGTGGGACCACTTCCATTGGAAATTGTACGGACTTTAGTTTCTTGTGTGTGAGTTTCAGAATCAGATGTTAAATATTGAGCGTGGGGCATTCTGTACAAGTTGAGTCTTCTGAACAGACTAGAATTGAATAAAGTCTACCATTCTTTCTATAACCTCTTTTTGGGGAGGATTCAAGGAGTGAAAATTGGAAGAGTTTCAGAGAATACATTGAGTAATATTATATACAAGATCAGAGTACTCCAAGAATTGAAGAATTGTAGAAATTGAATAAGTCTCAGGAATCATTATCAAGTTCTATGTGATGATTGGTTGATGGTCATAATTTAATGTAAAGTTTTATTATCTCTCATATATTCTTGGGTGGAAGGAAGGGGCAAGGATGGAGAGTTCAACTCTCTCTTGATATTGGAGGATTGTATCTTCCTCTTGGAGGTTTGCCCCTCCCTCTACATTTGGAAGCTGTAGCTACCCTTGGAAGTCATTACTTCCCTTGAACAAAAACTATTGATTATTTCTCATATATTGTGCATGGTGTATTGTGGTGTATTGGTGTAACTCTTATACTATTGTTCATTGCTCATTGGATATAATTGAATGGTTTAAGTATAAGTCGAAAAATGTTTTTAAATTGTACTTGATACTGATTCACTCCCCCTCTCAGTTTCAACGGACTGATGTTAAGTGAGCTTTCGGTAGCTGATGGTCTCGACATCCCATTACTTTGCTGCTAGATTTGACCATCATTCAAAAGGGTTGACAAGGGCGACCCTCCCCCATAATTAGAGCAGATGGGTTTAAAGGTAGGACATTTGTCGACTTGTGGTGATTGCGGGTGCCTCTCTAAGTTGGGTTTTGGACCAGGAGCTAGCCCCCCACAATTAAGCCCCAGTCATAGCTCCTAGGCATATGGAAAAAAGTAGTCTGCTTAGGTTTCCTTACTAAGGCTCAACAACACTAGAATACAACAAATACTACATAACTAACAAAAAATGATCAGTACATTTAGCAGAAATATTAAAAGTAAATGAAGAAGAAGGAATCAAGAAAAACTTGTAGGTCAGAGACCATCTAAATCCAAAACACAAAAAAGGAAACTAAGCCTTAGTGGAAGCGGAAGAGGAATTTTTTGCTTTTTCTTTGGTTGATTATAGAGACACAATGATGCAGGAGCATCGTAAGCAAGCCAACAATGCAAGCACCAAAGCAAGGGACAACTGGAAATGCACCAACACACATTTTGAATTTGAATGAAGGAACGTTAATGTAATAGTTAAGAGGACGTATTTGCATTTATGTTTGAAATATTGTAAATAGATCTTGAGCATTGCTCTCATCTTTCGGATATGAAGGAATTTAATTGTAATGAATGTAAAGTAGTTGTAGATTTTAATTTGATTAGATAGCTTAGAGTTTTAGGAGGGAAAACTCGTAAAAGACACCCTCACATGTATTGTAATGTAGAATATTTGTAATTGTAAGCTGTAGAGTTGTAGAGAAAAAGAGCACAGAGAAGAACATAGATTGTAGAATTGTATAAGCATATAGCGGTTGCTATAGAATCCATGTACATACACACTTGGATTAATATAAATAAATCTTTGATCCAATTTCATGGTGTTGTGGTGGTTGTTGTTTACATCTATTTAAATGGTAGGTTTACAGTTTTTCTTATATTCTCTGTTATGCATTTGTTTCAATGCTATGTGTGTGCACGCTCTTGATTTCATGTTGAATGTATGAAGTCTGTGAGAGGAGAAGTATGAGTTTCAATTGTTTCTCATCTTGATAATTCCTACAAGGAGTGTAGTGAAAGGTCCACATAAAGTGCGTTGACAGAGTTCTGAGGTTCATCTCAGAAAAGCTCGGGAGGGATACTGTTGTTCTTATACCAGTGGAAGTGCAGGTATCGCACAGAGCCATGTAAGGTGTTGCGTAGGTGAGTGGAAGTCTTAGAATTATCCAACCAAGGAGAAAGGTTGAAGAACTGTTGTTGCAAGGAGTGCACAGAGTTGAAGGGTGAAATAAATAGAGGTTATTGTGAATGCTGCAAGGAGTGCATGCAAGAACCCTTTTGAAGCCTTGAGTTTGCAGCAAAACAAATCTCAGGTAGGATAGACATTTGGAAGAAGTTAATTTCAGAAGGGAAAGATGCCAAAGTATTCAGGAGTCTTTGAGAAGTCTGAACAGGCGGTTGAAATTCTCAGAGGAGGAATCACCGAAGTTATATGGACCGTTGGATCTTGTAGACTAGTGGGGAGGTTAAGGATGAGTGTCTTTCGGCATTCATAAGCTCAGGAGGAGTAGCGACTGTTGGATTTAGATCAACAAGAGCCGTTGATATCGCGCTTGAATTGCGTTATTTCAGAATTAGGGCGTGGAAAAGTTTGTGACTCGGAGTCGAGAGTTGCGAACTCCCGATTCACGAAGTCCCGATTGAATTAGGACTGTCAGACTGCAGGAAGTTCAGAGCCGTTGATTTTGTGGTGAGAATCCATCATGATTTTGACTATCGGTCGAAGGGCTTGTTGTATTGAATTTCGTCGATACGCGAAATCCTGAGGTGCCAAATATTTGGGCCCCAGGTTTTAGACAGAGGTCACATTAAGTAAAGTCAAGGGAGGAGTCAAAGGACCCGTTATCCTTTTGGGGTTTTGGGGATTGAAGGAGTCAAAGGGACTCACATCAGTGATTGCGAAGTCACGAACCCCGAAATACCTTTTGGGTGAGGTTGTGGCCATATCAGTTAGTAGAGTGGGAAAGAGTTTGCGTCTAGTGCTACTCGCACAGGCGTAACTCCTAAGAAGGACCTGTGGATAAACACTTGAGTGTGGAATATTTCTTGTGGGGGAATCAAGGAGTCAATCAGACTCATGGGAGATTAAGAACGATCCTTAGACCAGGAGGTCGTGCAAAACTTGTTGAGGTAGGGTTGTTGCATCACATAGGAAGGGAAAATTTTAGGATACTGCTCATCCCCAACTTCTCTTTTGGCATGGAACTTACTTGGAAGAATTTGATTCTTGTCATCTCATCTCACTCTCCGATGGTACATCTGCTTCTTCGGAATTGAGAAATTTTGTCGCAGGTTTTAGATTTTAGATAGGTTCGGTTATGTGATTCTCAGAGAGAGGGTAATATTGACAAAAAGGAACACCATGAAAAACCCCCAAGGGACTCCAATTATACTCAATCACTCAAATCTGGAGTTCCAACAATTTTAGGTTGGATTCAGTAAAAATTGATCAAAAAATATGCCAGAAAAATACTTAACCTTAGATTATGTTATTAATAATAATCATCTGCGTTACAACCTAGCAAGTGTGTGAAATAAATCGACGGTTTATATTAAAAGTGGACATGCAATTTTTTCTTTTGTGAATTACACCCCCCCTCTCTTTGATTTCTAAAACAAATTTGGACCCCCCGCAAGCATGTGAAAGAAATCAATGGACTATATTAAAAGTGGATTCTCTTCCTTTTATGGTGAATTACGACCCCTCGCTCTTCAATTTCTAAAATCATTTTGTACCCCCCAACATTATGGTTTCAGTGCATTAGTTTAAGGTTCCATCCACCAAAGTTATACTCCATAGAAATTCTTGTCATCAAATTTATGTAAATCATTAATGTAAAGGAAAGACAAACAAAATATACAGGTAGTTGGATCATACCGCTATCTTAGTTCACGACTGGTCCATTGTTTTAGATGTTTCTATGAAACAATCAAGAATTTTCATCCATAGCCAAATCAAATTAGGGAGTCATTTAATCTCAGAGTAAAGTTAGTTTTAAAAAAATGGATTGTTGGTCCAATTCAATCATAAAAAAAGCTAAATCTATTTAATTAGTTTAAAGGATTTAAACAGGTGTCCATTTGACCATTGACTGGATCTCGAAGCATTTGGAAATGCACATGCTACATTTTCAGATTTAGAGAAAACTTCTTCGCATATTCTCATTGAATGTACGGAAGAAAATTCCTTGACACTCTTCCAAGTGCTAAATCCTTTTCATGAAACAAGAAATAAATGTTATGCACATGGTATGGTAATGGAATGGTTAGGGTTTGTTAGGTAAGATAATGATTAACGAGGATTTGATTATGTGTCAATGGTGGATTAGGGTTAGTTAGGTAAGATAATGATTCTCGATGAAATTTAAGGGTTTAAATATATTTTCCAGGTGGAAACTGTGGTAAACAAAAGTTGGTGCCATTCAACATGGATTTTCTTTTATTTTGTTCATTATGGTCCATTCTCTTTATTAGTCCCCGTCGAAGGCGTAGAGGGACTATAGCAATCAATAATTCGTTGACTTCATATTAATATGTCCTTTGACTATAAATTTTCGCATCATGTCTATTGTTCAAACTATAGAACTAAAAACATTATTTTTAATATAATAAAAAAAATCTTATATGTCATCATCTCAAAGGAGAATAAATTGGAAGTTTTATTCTAATCTTCTCTATTCTGAATGTTGTAAATGTTTAGAGATACAAAGTTTTGAGCATCAACGCTCTTTTTTAATTTTTATTGAAATGTTTACATACTGAAAGTTTTGAGCATCGACGCTCTTTTTTATTTAATGTTTTTATTATTTCTATTTTTATTGAAATGTTTAAATACCGAAAGTTTTGAGCATTGACACTCTTTTTGAGGTACTTGAATAGGCCCGACAGCTTAAATGTTTACATAGTGCGAGACCCTTAAACATGCATAACAACTTAAATGTTTGCATAGCGTGAGGCCCTTAAACAAGCCTGACATGATTAAATGTTTACTTACATAGGCTTCTCACAATACATTTTTCCTCGAATTTTTCCATATAATGTTGCAGTGAATTTGGACAATATTGTTGTCCACCGCCACTTGCATAACCATCATATGTTTCATACTTCTTCTATGCTTGGAATGTAATTTAGTCATCATTGGAGATAGATATATTGTTTACTGGTTTCTTCCTGTTCGTTGGTTCATCGGTTGCTTCTTGTTGTTGTTTGGTTCAACTTTGGAAGGTTGAGGTACTGCACCTACTGTTGGACCTGATGGTGCTTGTTGCTTTATTTGTTTTTATTCAACTTTTCAAAGGTTTGGGTCCAACACCCGCAGTTGGAGTTGTTTCTTCACTTTGCAGGGTTCAATTTGTGCACCCACAATTCGACCTGTGATTCTGTCATTCATTGTTTCCGAGTAAGTTTTGATACCATAGCTTCATTCATATTCATTCTTTGTTGTTTACTGTTTGCAAGTAAGAATGTTTAAGTATTTCCACTTGCGTGGCCATCATATGTTTCAGATTTATTCTATGCTTGGAATGCAAATTGGTCATCATCGAAGATACATATATTGTTTATTGGTTTGTTGGTTGCTGCTTGTTCCCTGGTTTGTTGGTTCATCGGTTATTGCTTGTTGTTGTTTGGTTCAACTTTGCAAGTTTGACATCCTACACCTGTAGTTTGATCTGTTGGTTCTTGCTCACTGGTTTGTTTCTTGCTTCTTCCTTTTGTTTTCCTAGACTTTGCAAGGTTGGGGTCTTGCACCAACAATTGGAGCTATTTTTTTTCACTTTGCAGGGTTCAAGTTCTGCACCCACAAGTGGACCTGCGGTTCTGCCATTCATAATTAATGAGTAAGTTTAAATAGAAGACTTTCATTCCTATTTGTTGTTTACTATTCGTTGTTGGCATTTTCCAAGTAAGAATGTGTACTTATTTATTCATCATTCTTATCATGCAGACTTTCCATAGAGGTTGGCATATCCTTTTCTCCTGCTCTTAAATTTTTCTCTGATTTTTTCCTGAGGCTTTGCACCATGTACATGCCAATGTCGTGTGCACAACTACAACTATCATTTTTTCTAGCATTGCAAATCCTGGTCCTTTGTCGTGTGTGAAGAAATGGAAATATAGCACCTGTCTCGTACCTGCTTATTTTGTACAGGAATCGAACCCGTGTCTTTCGCATGAAAAATACAATGTCAAGCTTGTTGCCTTTGCAGGATTTTCTTGTAGAAGAAAACTGCAGGTAGGTGTAGAAGGTATACGTATGGTACAACGATGCCTAGGCTACACCAAAATTGGACAAACTTGACATATCTTTCCCTCTTGCTCTTAAATTTTTCTCCAATTTTTTCTTGAACCATACCTACATGCATTTGGAAAATGTTCTTGTAGAAGAAAAAAGATGCTGAGATGGTGCTAGCAAGAGAAGTATTCCGTGGATTGCAAATTGAAATATTCAATCTCTATGCCACTCCACATGCAACATTGCTAACATAATGAAGTTTTTCTCAAATGCATCACACCATTTACATCTGGACGAAATCATTATCATTCTAGGATACTTTAGTGTTGACATGCTACAAAATAGTTCCATAACAAAACAATTGGAAAACTACATGTACAATTAAAATGTCCTCTTTCTTTTGGTTGAGATAAAACATGTACAAAACACACTTATTGACCATATATGGTGAAATGTGCCCATATCCAAATACAACCTCTTTATCTTGTACACAGACTGGTTTGACCACGATGCAATTTATCTTCTACTTGAATTATGAAATATACATCAAAGATATTACAAAATTATATTTCCATGTTGCAAAGCATATCTAGATAATTTGTTGCACAAACCAAATCATTCAGCTACGACCATCCAACTTCTTAATATTTTCCTGGCTTGTAATATATTTTGGCCAAGAAAAATTCTATATAATCACAACCATGGATAAAGAAAAATAAAGGTTCATGCTTCTAACTCTCTTTTATTCTATTCCTTTGCTTCTCATTTACTATATGTACATATTACTTGTTTTCCCTTGCATACCATCTTACATTTATGTTCATTGTATTTTTTGCATTCCCACATTGAAACAAACAGAGTAACTAGAGAAGACCAAGGACCCTTTACCACAAATGTAGAAGAGGAGATACAAAGGTGCATGCTTCTACTCTTATTGCATATTCCATTGTTTTGTATTTCATTTTTTGTCTGTATCTTTGTTCTACTGCTTTGCAACTAATTTACTGTATGTAGATACCATATATCTTCTTACATAATAAATTATCTTCATGTCAATTGTATTCTCTGTGCTGCTACACTGAAATACATAGAACTGCATTTATTTTTTTACATGTCTTTCTACATACCAAGTTACCTTGATGTCCACTTCTTTTTCTACATTGCTACATTGAAAGAAAAAGATTAGTTGGACAAGAGGATGAAATATTATATGCCACATCATAGGAAGCTAAAGTACAATCTTCGAAAAGGTATGCCAATTGTGATGGTAAATAAAACATAGAAAACGAGTAGGTGGATAAAATATTGGACTAGAAAATGATGATTTAGCAACAATGGGCCTTTTTTGAGACTTCCCAGTTCCGAACATTTCCCTCCCCATTTATATTTTCCCACTCTCTATTGTCATTTTTTTCCCTCTTCTATACTTAACTGAATTCCCCTTTCTTTTTATCCTCTACTTTCGCTTTCTGGTTGCTTTGCTTAGTCATTTTTCTGAAAATGTCTAGGTGTGCAAGTTGGTGGAATTACGGGTTCACATTTATACTCATGCTTCTATATCACGAGTTCGACCAATTAATTCCTCATTCCATACTTATCCAATTTTTCGATCCCAGGTTCCCAGGATGGCGGGCTCAAAATTGTGCCTCTAGCTTTGGGGGTTCTGTGATATACAGATTGGCCACTAGACTCCCCCATCATGCCCTGTTTCGTGTTACATGTTTTTGCAGTAAAAAATTTCGAGGCATACAATTTGACTGTCGGGTCCTCATGTTGCCTGAGTATCCCTTGACACCCTATTTCATATTCCATCTCCTTAAAGCATGTATGTGACATTCAAAAAAAATATGGACAATATACAATGCATATGCCTATTCAGTCCTTCTGATGTTCATGTACACATGCTTTCATCAGAAAAAGTTGGACTAGTGACATGGGCATGAGAAGTGAATCATCGCAAACATAAAAAGAACAATAAGTCCAAAGGTAAAGATTTATACATTGTGCTCTTGATATGTTTATGAAACAAATATCCTGAGCTATTTATTCATCTATGCCATGATAAGTATTTTGATGTCATTTGCAACACATACTTTGCAGTTCACAAGAAGTATCAACGAGGGCAAGTGAAACACCGAACATAGTGCAAGTCCGTAGACTAAGAGGTCTGGTTACAAAACTCTAGCCTGCATAATTCATCCAAGTTGTGCATCTACATGTACATTTATGCCAGGAAAAAAAGAAAACAAAAAAATAATGAATACCATGATTCACATTACTTTCCCTGTTAAAAAAATATCATTAGGTCTAAACTTATAACACCCAATATACTATTGATAGAAGGCTTAAAAAATCGTCGAACTGGACAAGTGTTCGTCGGGGAGATAATGGTTGTGTATAGCACCTACTTGGACAAGGAAAACAAAACTAGATACATTTGTGCACTGACATGATAGACAAGAAAGCCATGATGAAAGTCACACTGACTATCCCTACACAACTTTTCCAGAAACATGCAAAAAACATCTTTCCAGGTAATGGGATATCCATTACAAATTTTAATATATTGTCGAAAACAGTATATGACCGTGGTGATTGTGATCGGATTATATCGCTCAACGAAACAAGTATTGTAGAAAAAATTCCTGCGATTTGTTCAGAATATCATTTCCTATCGGACACAAAAATCAACCAACTTGCACAAAGCAACAACACTTACCCAATCAGAACCATTGGTGCAACTGTCACACTTGCAAGAAAACTTGGCTCGCAACACATCTTCCATATATAATATGAAGAGTCAGACAACGACAAGGAAATGGTACCATTCTCCATATCCAGTTTTGTCCTTTACTTTCACATGTTCATATATATTAGTTATGTTACACAACTATTACACTGTTCCATGTTGCAGTTGCAATTTTTCGACACCTATTCAAATTTGTTTTCCTCATTGGAACAACAATTGCATAAAGGGAAATTTCCACTTATGCTCTTAAAAAATATAACAAAGACAATATATGTTAAGAAAAGGACCTTTTGCACAACCCAAGCAACATTTGTAAAAAAATTGTGAACATACATAGTGCAAGATCTCAAGAAACTAACTAGATCCACAACTGTTGTGAGTATACATCTACAATTCCATCCACACTTTGCTCATAAAAATTGCCTTGTTCAATTTTCTGCATTTTTTTTTGTTGTGCAGTTGTATATTATATTGTTCAATATATTAACTACTATGCTCACGTGCCCAGGTTGAGGGTGTTTTGGTTGCAATGAATGCGACTCGACCCCCTTCGAGCTTGTATGTTCCAAATGAAACTCTCATTCTTCAACCTCTTCTTTCATAAATGATGGTACAATTGATTGTCTATGATGCAGTAAAAAATGCCCTTACATATATAGACATTGCCTCGACGCTTCCATCCAAACCGTCAACAACAAAATCGTACATTGTACAATTAGACAACCTCTGTTACAAGATGTGCTTCCTGGGTTAGCGAAATTGCCATATGAAGTATACCTACATAAAAGGGCAAACAATGTCTACATTCTACGTGACTTTAGGATCCATAACAAATTTACATTAAATGAGGACAATGCCATACTGCATATCGGTTGGGCCAAAAAAAAAAATTCAGATCAAGCATTAGAAAGAAATGAAACAATCACATGTGTATCTGTCCATGCTACCTAATGAGGATATGAATAGTGTTTTGCATTTCCATGTCAAATTGAACTGGAAGTGCATAAGATTGTGTTGAGCACTCAACACACCCTAGAAAACCTTTAACAAATTTTTGTCACTTTTTGGGTACCACTTGTTTTCTACACTATCTGACTCGATTTCATTTTGGGAAATGTTTTGTATTTGTTTATTATCATGAATTTCATCACCTATTCAGTTTTTTTTGAACTTATGAAACCCCATGACTAAAAGGACTTAACGCTTGAATTAGGAATCAACAGCCAAACACTGCACCTAATGCGCTCAGGTTCAGTGTTGGAAAGAATTCAAGTAAGTAAAGGAACCACTCGAAAAACAACAGTCGCCGAGCGTCGATCTTCATCGGAAGAAGGCATAAGGCATAAGGCAATTTTGGTTTGCATAATTTTTTTGCATAAAGGCTCGAGAGATATCCAATCCCTTTCGGCATCGGTAAAATCCAAGGAGGACAAATGTTAACAAAGAACGAAAAGAAATCATCGATAGCTGATGCCCGATGCACTTTATCAGGATTAGGGAAAATTTAGAAGGATAACAACAAAAATTTTGACCACAATAAAGTTATCCCCGATACCCGATGTGCTTTCGGCATCATGAATTTTTTGAGGGAGATGATCCGAAAGAAATTGGGTAGGTTTATCTCCGATCATCGATCCCTGACACTTTTCGGCATCAGAAAGCTAGGATTTGGTTTTAGAACGAATAGCTTAAGTAAAGTCTTGAATCTGATTAATATGAGCGAACTAAGTCATTGGTCTCGAATGCCATGTGTCTTTACCATGTAAGAGGTTCGTACGGTCTACTTCTATCCCAATTCATTCTTGGTTCCCTAGGTCCTAGTCACACCTCTGAGTCAGCATTTTCGTGTCAGCATTGTATGGTAAGATCAATCGGTGTCAGATCTTTTGCAGGAGGATATCAACAAAAATGTTCATAGCATAATACCAACCCCCGATCCACCCACTGAATTAGCTGTACGAAAAGACATTTTCATTGTTAGATACTATCAGATTTTGGACATTTAAGGAGCTAATTAATACCCGATCCCGCATCAGTTGCTACCTTGTGCGCTAATTAAAATGACATTTTTAAAATCGTCGATATAACACATCACCACCCGCGCCTTTGTCATCAACCCACGATGAATTTAAGTTCTAACTCCTCTAAAGATTCGGTGACAGATTTATTGAAATTTCACTCATAACCCGAATTGAATGGCTGACTGGAAATGGTAAGATCTTCCATATTTAAATCTCTTGAACCGTTGTGAACAAATTCCTGCATGTAAGATAATTCCAGAGTGTCCAAAGGAGAAAAATGAGTAACTCAAAGAAGGTACTGACCCTCGTGATTATCAAAAACCAGTTTTAACAAACTCCAGAGGTATGTATCCAAGTCTATGAATTCGTTGGTTATAATTTATATATGTTCGTCTAGTTTTTTACAAAGTCTAAACTTTGCTCAAGTTGCAGGAAGAATGCCACCGAGAGATCCAACCACCAGACGCTTTTCGAGAGAACCAAATCTAAAATAACTAGAGACAGGTGAAGGTTCTTCTCCAGGGACTGTGGGGAAATTGGAGTATGCCCCTAGGCCGGAGGCTATCATTAAGACAACAAAAAAGAATGTTTTCATCCAACCTACGACCTTTGGTGATACAGAGGCAAGCACCGGATCCAAGTTAGTGCTCCCATAGTGGGGGGATCTCTTCAACTGGATTAGCAGAGAAGAATACCCAGAGTATATCCCACACAACAACCCAGACGTAAGGGAGTTCAATGACCAAGTGTTCCCCAACATTCGACAGTTGTATTTACACATGTTGGTGAGAAAAACCTCCATTTTCCCCTGCATAGGGTCCTAAAGTGGCTCATCGACCACACAGATGGGAATAAATGTTTGATTAACGATGAGAATGGTGGGTGTGTCAGATTTTTCCTCTCGACAAAGGTGCAAAAATACTACAATCTCATGGACCCGGAGGAGAGGATCAACACGGAATTTGTGGTGAAGTTCTATGAATTCCATGACACCAGCTGGTTGATGGCCTCATGGTGGAGGGAAGACAATAAATTCACCAATGGGAGAAATGGATGGTATGGGACAATCAACCTAAGGGAGCCATACATTTATTTGATGGCTCTCATCTGGCGGCTATATGTAGAAAATAATTTTTCCCAGTTTTCGGAAGCATGGATGCATTTGGCATACAAAGTTGCAATCGTTGGGTGTAGTTTCAACTAGGGAGCAATAATCTCCAAAAAACTAAGCATCTGTGTGCAATAGGCTCAGATGCCGAAGGAAGGAGAGGCACCAAATTTCTACATGGCCTTATACCTACTTGATGTCATGTGTGATAGGAATGTCTTCGCCGACATGGATATGAGATGGCATGTTGTAGAGCTCCATATCCACATCTACTTCAACGTGCTATGGGAAAACATGTACAAGAAATCTTACTCCCTCATCTGCAATGAATTCATCGCTCGTATTTATTTTATTCTTTTTAAGAAGGAATGCCCAAGGCTATCGGTGACAGCCAATAAAATGACAGCCAAGGTAGGCCATTGGTACTTGGACGAGCCCACAACCTATATCAGGGTGTTCAGGGCCACCGTAGCATGACATATCCTACCATCTCATGTCCCAGACCGACTCGTCGTGGGAGAAATTTTTTATCAGACCATCCTATAGGAATATAACACCACATTGGTCAAAGACAAGAAACGAGCCTTCATACCCTATGTTTTCCATGTGGGGTTATATCTGGTAAAGGATTCTTCCCAAGCCAAAAAATAAGGGCTAAGACAACTTTAATTTAGGTTCCCAACAAGATGATTCCACAAGCATGATCCTAAAGGCCTGGTCCTCCAACATGCGTCGCAGGTGTCATCCTGTTGGCCATATTCTCACAATAAGTTTGAGGACGAAGTCTTCAAATAGAACCCCCAAGACTAAGATGAGGTGGTGTAGAGGATGGCCAACCCAAATATGACTAGGTTCAAGGCCATGAGCATGACCAATTATCCACAAGAGTAGCCACGAGCGAGCAACATGGTCACAAGCTAGAGGAAAAATACAAGAGAGAGCACATGCAGGAGGAGAGTTGAGCCGATATTGAGAAACATAGTCTGTTCGCTACAAGGACAAGTTGTGGTTTATGTGGCCTTCAAACTATAAACCAGTGCCAAGGGATCGAAACCAATATAACCATAATTTATTCTTGCTAAGAATGCCACTTACCAGAATTTTGTTGCATTATGGAGATGATGTCTCGCATGTTGGAGTGATTACCATTTACCCTGATCTTTTCCATTGTAGAGTTGAGGTACATAGGGATTGATGGGAGGGGATAGCTCTATATCGGTCATAAGGAACCACACATACCAACATTAACTCTAATAATATCAAGAACAACACAAGCCATGTTTTTGTCTAGCTTTTTTTTTAATCCGAGGGGCATTCATGTCGGCAAATCCCTATCACCCCATCCTTGGTATTATTAATTGAATAATTAATTTTGAATTTTGAATTAAAATCAATAAATGGAGTTATTTTAATATTTGTATGATTTTCGTGAATTTATAAAAGGAACTCAATTTTTACAGAATACCATCTCTGTGTTGTCTTAGATACAGATCAAAGGTAGAGAAATTGTGGCACTATCCTGGTCAAACTTAATCTCCTTGATGCCTCAGTTGCATCGTTCAAATTTGATCTCGACATTTCTTAATTCTAATGCATGAGGGATGATTTTTATGTTATCCCGTGCTTTGTTTTTGTCTTGGAGCATTATAATGCATTTAATGGAGATGCTACACTATCTACACACTCATCCTAACGACGTGCATGAAACCCAAAAGATGATGAACTTCTTGTTCAAAATTCAAATGGTTTTTGTCAAGACCATTGCTTTACAACAACTTTTTCATGGTCAAAAGGGTTGAACAAACTGGGTATACCTTTCACCAGCACATCCAAAAGAACATTTTCGACATCAACTTCCTTCAATCTTATTTTCTCCAAAAATAGGGTCATAACACTTCGTCACCTCGACTATTGGGAGTCTGTCCCCACCCAGAGTTATCAATACTTATATAATTAAGAAACCATCCAAACTTATCATTCGAGCGAGGGTATTTCCATTGGAATCAATGTTTTCTTCGTAGTTGTCCCTGATTTGTTCTCCAGCTACAGGATATCCTCCCTTGCACTATCAGTAAAATCCATATTATTTGGATCAATGAAGAGGTTCCTATTAGTATTGAAGCTCTTCACAATTCTACGTAGGACTCTTCCTTTGTGATGGACCATTGGAGGAAGCTCTGTGTTAGGTAGAGGAAGCAAAAAACAGCATAAAACTAGAATATAAACAAGCAAGATTAAACCGAGAACAACAATCACACAATTGACACAGTGATTTATGTGGAAACCCAATACAAGAAAAAATCACGGGAAATGATAATTGGTATTCTTATTATTCAAGGGAGAATTACAATAACCAACACAGTAATACAACCATCCTATGCTCACATACACACTACACTCCACAATATTGTGCCTTTCTCACACACTTTACACTCATTTCACTCCCACCTCTATGGGTATGCTCATATATATATCATCTCTCAAACAATTAGACATACTGATTATAATTAGGTCCACCAGTTACACAAACTGTTCACAAAAGAATGCATGCATGCACATTCCTAATATAGATGATATGCATGTGCATGTGATTGCATGGAAAATTCGTTGGCATGTTTCCAACAATATCCACCTTGACAACAATTTATTGTTATAGCAAGATTTGCTTCACCCTATGCAATCTTTCACATAGGGCCTTATTCCATTTCCCTATGCAGACTTATCTTCCCCGTTGATAAAATCTAGAGACAAAAATAAAAAAAATTCCACTTGTACGCATCTTTCACACTATACACCGAGCATATAAGGAGGTTGCTCCACTACAATCCGGGTACATCAGGATTTGTGCTAGAAAATGAAAATTAAATGTCGAGTTTCCATGTCATGACAGTAGATCTTTGATCCTTAGCCTTACATATACTGGAAACGTTCTGACTCGACCCTTCAGTTCCATTTTGAAGGCTATAAATGGGCCAATTCCGAGCTATGGAAAAAGAGAAAGAATTCAACTTTGAGAGCAAAGTTACTCTGGAGAAATTATTTACTTCATATTGAGACTGCATCCCTTTGTACTTTAAGTTTGAACACAATGTTCATCCCCCAATCTCTTCCCTTATTGATGGAGAACCTCATTTTCTCCCTTCTATGAGATTGTCTTTGGTGGAGGATTGAAGTGGTGGAGGCCCAACTGGAAGGAACTTAGTTTCTCGGTTCCAAACCATTCTGAAATGGAAGTCTGTAACATTTTCACTTCTGTTGATAATTTATTAATAGAAATACTCTTTTCCCATCTAATTAATATCTTGCAAATATATGAGTGATTATCCATGGGTATATTTGTTATGTATATTGGTGGATTATGCTATCTAATGTGCTAACCTTTTATACTTCCACCATATGCTTGTTTTGCTTGTTTGTTGAGAACTTGTTGCAGGTGTATAGCTTTGGGTCAAAGTCCTCAATGGTGGACATCATCGAACCTATGGACGAGGTAGGCTTCTTTCTTATCTCGCTTGCACATTGGTTTATATAGCATGTTTCTGGGATAGAGTTGATTTCTGCAGTCATTTTCGTATGTTGCAGTTTACCCTAGCCATAGAGAGATTTTCCTCGTAACTGAATTGGCATCCATACTGGGGATTGAATCTTCTTTCTTAGGGTTTGGAGTACTTTTCTCCTTAGATTGCTCTTGTTTCTATTATGGTTCTTGACGTATCATTGCTTGACAATTCATGTTCAATCCGGGTCTGAGTTCTTAGCATTTATCCCTTGTCTGGCCTTGTTTTGAAGCATATACACCCCTTTTTCCTTGATAGTCGCATACATACACAGGCTGTCTCAATGCAAGATGCATATATACGCTTTGTTTTCCTAAACAGTCACATACATCAGTTTGCCTTACCTGTTTGTTGGGTCTGGCGGGTGTTGGGTGGGATTTAATGTTGGTTGAGTCTTCTTAGGTATTTGTAGTGTCTTTTGAGTGCTTGTGGGATGACAGGAAACCCTATTTTGGTTGAATTCTTGGGTGAAGTCTTTCTCATCATTTTCTCATTTTTATTTGTCCTTGTACATTGGGCTGGGTGTTTTGCTGCTTGGTATCCTGCTTGAGTTGTCTCTTTTTATACATAGTATGGTTATATGTCAAGTTACTTTTCAGTCCATGCATTTTTAGTTTTGTTATATTGAAAAGACAAAAAAATAGGCATTTTGCATTGCTTGGCATTTTTGTCTTTTGAGTTTTTATCATTAGCTTAGTGCATATAGTGAAAGATTGCATTTTTACTTATGAATTGTAGAGGTGAATTTGGAAATTACATTGGTTTTTAGAAGCATATCATTCATTGAAAGTTAAAGTTAGGACTTTGCATTATTTTCATATTTACTTTTCTTCCAGAGTCATAACACCATGAGTTTAACTACCATACATTTTTGAGTAATCATGACCATTGAAATCAATGCTATAATTTAAAATTAACTAGTCACAATTTTATTTTCTAGGGTGCACAAACTAGCCTAGGATTTAGTGCCTTGGAATAGGATTTTGTGATTAAACTTCTCCAATGATTTTGTGATTAAACTTATCCAAGGAAATTAAATCAACATATGTGTCTGAGTCAGGGAGTGGAGAAATCCATTGTATAATTGGTAAGATCAGGAGGCTCCGCTCACATTGGAGTTAATCACAAGGTCACACGACATCAGTTGAAGGGATATCCCCCCAATACCTTCCTAGAATCAGAGATATTTCTAGGGATCTATTCATATCTGGGGATCTTGTTAGTGCCCTTATCTCCGTGAGAGGCTGTTCTTTCAAGGTTTCGATCTTTGCTACCCTACCCATACGGTGGACCTGACTTACAACTTCTCGCCTGTGCATCGGTTATACAATAGCTTATTAGTTGCTTGACTTAGGTGTCTCATAGGTTACAAGCACGGGTTATTCTGTAGGTACCATGGGTTAGATAAGGGTCGGACAACTCACAACCTTTATGGAGGATTACCTCTCTGGGGGGATCTGACCAACTGGTTGTTAATCCCATGAGGTCCCTTATAAATGATTCTTTTACCTCCGATCTTTAGCAGGGAGTCTCAGGCCCCTCTTGGGTGAGACATACCTTCTTTAGGGGGGATGCCACTCAACCAATTTACCCCGTTTTCATGCATATTGGCCGTTTGAATTTTGGTGTGCTCTTTGATTACTAGTTGGCCTTAGGATATATTTTTATATTTAGAGTCTTAAGTCATCATGGAGTCAGACCAACCTCATCGTCGATCCCGTCGCTTGTTACAGTTACCACCGTATTTTGAGTCTTTGACTTCTAAAAGGTGTAGAGTTATTAGGAGTGGTACACACATATCCACCATTCAGACTTGTGATTCTACAAGGATGAGTATTGAACCTAGTATTCAGAACACTAGGAGCCCTTCAACTCCCATACCTACTATAGTTAATGGCACCCCTTCGACTCCTGCAACCTCTATGGTTGTAGTACTAGAGGCACCTATCATTACTATGGCTCGGACTATAGTAAATGGTCAACCTACCGCCTTGAATCCCTTTGGGTCTCTAGGACACTCATCGAGATACAATGTTCAGTCCATCCCTATGGATTCTAGTCCCTTTTCTTATGGTATGCCAACTTCACTTCTCATTTTTCGAACTCTATCCTAGTTGTTGGCCCTAATTCTAGCATTGGGCTTAGGGGCAGTACACCTCCATACACTCCTTTTTAGTTTGGTGGATCTCAAATCCCTTAAATGACTCCTAATATGAGAGGCATTCCTACTTTTAACCCTAGGTCCAATCCTCCTACTTCTGGGTGGAATAATCAATCTGACGGACAAGCTTCGACTCAAGTTTTGTCCTACAAACCTACTTCCTCGATGTAGATTCTAACCAATACATTTGGCATGATGAATATGCCTCCATCCTTCGGTTTCCCACCCGGAGGAGGTCATTTTAACGCTTTGGGCAACCCTCAACCCAGATCTAATTCGGCCGGGGGAAATTTCTATAAACCTCAACAGAACATTCCAGCTGGAATGATTCCCAACCAGCCTTTTATGAATCATCCTGAAGGAGGGTCGTATAATGACGGACATGGCTATGGTTATTATCAGAACCCTGGATGGCCTGCAGTTCTGCAAGCACAATCTTTCCCAGGAGCTTGGGGATAGATGTTGCAACCCCGTCACCCTTTTCTGGCCATGCTTAATCTTCCAGACTTGTATAAGTTAATGAATGAATCTGTGAGTCATGATACTACATGGCCCCTCGTCCCCACCAAAATTCCTTCGGACATCTCTAAGTTCGAAGGTAAGAATGGAGAGGATCCTCGTGATCATGTCACAAACTTTCACCTTTGGTGCTCATCAAATTCCTTTAATGATGAATCTATTCCATTAAGATTATTTCAATGCACCCTCAAAGGTGTTACCGTGAAATGGTATATTGATCTACCTAGAGGGGCATATGGGACTTTTAATCAATTGGTGATGGTATTACTTAACCACTTCTAGTTTCCCATTCATTATGATGCTGACCTAGAATTGTTGTCAACTTTACACTAGGATACCACCACTCATATCTCGGACCATATCTAGGAGTGGCGTAGATGGAAGAGGTTTATTAATACCCCTATAACCCCAAGATTTCTTTTAGAATGGTTTCTTAAGTCTTTGCATGCTCCTATCTCGAAGGATGTTTCTACTTCCTAGGTTACCACAAGAGGCGATATTTAGAGCCCAACAATTAGACTTGATATATGCTTAGTATGGGATGCTATACCACCTTCTTCCTGACGCACCATGGTCAACTTACGACCTTAGGAGAAAACCTAGACCTCATGCCAATGGCATTGTAGGTGACGCCAATGTAAAGTCTGCAGACTCAGTGACAAACCATTTGAAATAGTTGTCTTTAAACCAGTCTGCAGGAGGGCCATCTTTGTCTGTGTCTTCCATCCCCACCGAGTCAGTAGATGTACACTTTGTACAATCATCGGCCAACCCAAATGGTAACCAACAACCAAGAGGGAATAAGAAGAAAGGACGTAATAACTGTAAGGGTGGGAAAAATGGTAATAAACCCAGGGACAATAATAATAATGAGAAGATAGGTAGTAATGTTGGAAAGGGAAAAAGAGAAAGATGTAAGGTGAAGTTTCTCTGTAAGCTTTACATAGATGATCACCTTACCTATTTATGCCCCAAAATTGCATAAGTTGCGAGGTTGTTATCTCAATCTCCTATCGTGCTGACAAATCCATTCCCACATAATAAGTAGATGGCCTCGAGATCTTCTAATGCCAGAAATGCAGTTGGTGGGAGTCAAAACCCGTCATTGCAAGATGGAGACAATTTATGTAGCAATATGGTCGATGTGAAAGTTAATGTATCCACTCGATCTCGAGACTATATCTCTTCACAAGATATTTGTGGTCAAGAATATCCTCCTCCCCCTCCAGAGACGATTTTATAGATTGAGAAACCAGAGCCACCTCCTCATGTTCTGAAAGGAGTATTCAAGCACTCTACCCATAATCCAAATGCTAGAGCCACCCAAAACTACTCTATTGTTGAGGACCTGGGTCAAACCCCTTTTGTGATGTTGGCTTTGGAGGTACTCCATATGTGTCCTTCACAGAGGAATGCCTTACTCTCTGCTTTAGGAGCTCTAAAACCCAGTGGCTCAAAAGTGATCAAGTTTTTCGTCACAGATGTTAAGCCTTGCTTTCCTTACCATGTGGATTTCCAAATCCACATGGAGTATTCAAAGTATACCATCAAACGTGCAGTTGTTGATGAAGGCACTACTATGTGTGTGATGTCACTGGTCTGTTGGAAAGCTCTCGGTTCTCTGATTCTTTCCAAGTCATAGAACATGTTGAATTCTTTTGACGATCATTCCTTCTGCCCTCACGGTATTCTCCCTGCCTTTCTGACCTAGTTAGGTGGGAAGACGATAGAGGTGGAGGTAAAGGTAGTTGATGTGCCTCTTGATTATAACCTATTACTATGTCACAGTTGGACTTATGCTATGATCAATGTTGTGTTGTCCATCTTCCATACTCTTTATTTTCCTCATGAAGGGAATATCGTGATGATCGATCAATTATCTTTTGAGTGCTATATTCCTAATGCATCTATTGGACCGTTGATCCCTATGATCGACAATTCTCAATCGACATTTGGGAATATCGGTGTCGAAATGTATTATTCCCTTATCGGTACTTTCAACTTCGCAACACTGAACCATCATGTTTATGCCATGTCCAGTAGGGTTGTCTCGACATGTAGGTCCATTCCTTTCTGCACTTCTTATTTTAGTGACCTGTGGACCCTACCTTCCCTGACTTCGTCTTCTGAAGGTCATTTTCATGCTATAATGGCCATGCCTTTATCGGCAATAGAGATTGCATATCAAGATGTTATGGACTCTTCCACCGATCTTGATCTTGTTCCCTCGCTGACGGACGAGGAGGATCCCATTGTTAGGCCCATGTGGGCCACTTAGTTGTCTTGTTAACATGATTTCCTCAATGGGACTTTTCCTTCAGATGAAGCCATCATCAAATCCATGAATGTTTCCGAAAAACCTTGGGATGATATGAATCACCGCTCTTATTTTCTCCCAGAGCTTGAAATAATTGAACAAGACGAATTTCAATCTACATTGAGTGAGATAGTCGGTCACGCCGTAGTTCTACTTGATACACACAATATTTATGCCGAAGGAAACATGGAAAGTATTTGTCGTACCGTCATGATCAACATCTCTCGTACCGTTGGCAAGGTTGAAAATGTAAATATCATTGCAGATTGTTTGCCAGAAGAAATCTTGATCTACACCGAGCTCTTCAAGGATTTTAGAGATGTATTTGATTGGTCATATGAAGAGATGCTAGGGATCAACCCTCGTATTGTCTAACATGAGATTAGAACTTATCCGGATGCTAAACCTGTTCGATAATGTCTTAGATATTTCAACCCTCGAAAGACCCCTGCTATTAAGGAAGAGGTGGACAAGATACTTAATGTTGGCTTGATCTACCCAGTTCCCTTGACCGAATGGGCATCCAACCTTGTTCCTGTAGATAAGAAGAAAGGAACCATCCGTGTACATATGGACTTTTGTGACCTAAACAAGGCCTGTCCGAAAGACAACTTCCTGACACCTTTCATCGATCATATTCTCGATGAGTGTGCAGGAAGAGAAGTATTTTCTTTTATGGACAGATTTTTAGGGTATAACCAAATTAAAATAAAACCCGAGGATCAACACAATATGACATTTATTTGTCCTTGGGGTACTTTTTCATACCGAAAAATGCCTTTTGACGTTAAAAACGCCAGATCAACCTTTCAACGTGCCATGACTTTCACTTTTCGCGATCTTAGGCACATAATCGAAACTTACCTTGATGATGTTGTTGATCACTCTTGCAAGAGAAAGGATCATGTTATGCACCTTCGACTTGTATTTGAAAGATGTCGTTACTATAGAATCTGGTTGAATCCTCGCAAGTGCATCTTTTGCGTTAATTCTGATCGTCTTTTGGGTTTTCTAGTTTCTGAGCCTAGGATCATGGTAGATCCACTAAAGGTTGAGGCAATACTTTGGTTCCCCCCCCCCCAATGCACAATTAGACAAATTCAGGGTTTACAGGGGAAATATAACTTTCTTCGTAGGTTTATAGTGAATTATGCCAACATCACTAAAGGTTTCATGAGTCTTTTGAAGAAGGACACCCATTTTATCTGGGATGAGTGAGCCTAGGAGTCCTTCGATGCTTTGAAGAAATATTTGGTGTTGACAACTCTGCTAAAGCCTCCTGACTACAATAGAGATTACTTTGTTTATATCACCACGTCTGAGGACACGATTGGTATGGTTCTAGTTCAGGAGGATGATGATCTCCACAAGCACATTGTCTACTACTTTAGTCAAACGTTAGTTGATCCTGAAATTAGTTATACTCATGTTGAAAAGCTAGTTTTGGCTGCTGGTCATGCAGTCCAGCTTTTGTGTCATTATATTTTACTTTGCAAGACTACCGTGGTTGCAGATGTCAATCCATTTCAATACGTACTTACCCAACATATCATAGAGGGAAAATATAATAAATGGATTGTCATTTTACAAGAGTTTGATCTTGATTTGGCTTTCATGAAATCCAAAAAATTCATGGTCATCGCATAATTAATATCTGATTTCCCACAATTAGATGAGGATGTTATCCATGTTGATTCATTTGCGGACGAACATATTTTTCTTGTCTCATCGTCTGACCCCTGATATGGAGACATTGTTCTCTATCTTCTATAACATCCCCAACCACCCACAGGCAGGGGAATACTACCTTCAATCCCACCCTTGGACTTCGTACTCTTACCGATACCTTCTTTTATTAATAAGAATGCATAAGATGCAAGATTTAGCGACATGCACAACAATATCCAGCAAGCATTCATAATCTAAGATTTAGTTAAATGATAATTAAAATACACAATGGAATAGATTCATACACAGATAATAATATCACAACATAGAGCACTTATCTTTATAAAAAGGTGACACCAACTGACTGCAGACTAAGGACGTTCCACCCAACTGTAGACACCACTACTCCAAATCTCAACAACAGTGTCACCCCTGAGCCAGGGCTATGAATCCACAAGGATGATTCCAGAGTGTACTTGGGTTCCCAAACCAGTCAGATCTCAACATTTCACAAGATTCCTAGCACTCATAACAATCCAAGTACACAACTCTCTTCTACCCAGCTTATACCACCCAAGAGAATGGACCTCCACCCTTCTATGCCATGCAGTCCCTCAGGAAGTCCTCCTTTTTCCAGGGCCTCCAACATAGCTGGTCTAGAATCTCAATGTTGGAACTCTCAGGACTCACAGTTGTGAGAAAACCAGGGCACATGCCAACGCATCTCAGACATGTAGTCCCCAAGTCATGGCTGGATTGCACCCGCGACAATTACAACCAACTATCTCGTGGCTAATTCTCAGTAGTTCCTTTCCCTTTACCAAGATAAGAAACAGGTGAGGATGGATCAATGGATGGGTAAGTGAGTGCATGGAAGGGACTAAGGGAAAGAATGATACATAATGCATAAGGGAAGGAGAGGATGAGTCAACGACCAACCCTACATTCAGACCAAGGATGGGTTTAAGTATCTCTCATGGGAAATCAAGAATATCCTGGCCTTCCCCAAGAAGCTCACGTACCTGATCCATTTCCTTAGAAAAAAGGGTAATTAAAATAGGAAATAAATATTTATCCCCTCAAGCCCCCTCTCTTGTGGAATCATAGCCCCCCTATAACTCTAGTCCTTGTCCATCTAGCAGCTAACAATGTGCTTATTATTAATGATGATCAAAAAATTACATTTCTTGGGCATACCGACCCTTTAATAATTGTTTGGGCATTCAGGCCTCTCAGCATTGTAACAATACATTATTTAAAATGGGGGTTCGAAACCTGGGGTTTTACATCCCCTCCCCCTTATTTTGGCATTGTCCCAGTGCATATACAAAATAGAGATCAAAATCTCAAATTTATTCAAAAAGTTGCGAGTACTTTTCCCGCATGGCATCTTCATGCTCCCAGGTGGCATCTTCAGGACCGTAGCAGGTCCACTGAACTTTTACCATCTCTATAACTCAATTCTTGAGCATTTTTACCTTTCTGTCCAATACCCATACTAGCTGAACCTAAAAGTCTCCCTCCGTCTCTGCCTGAATCAAATTCCAATCAATAACATGGTTAGGATCATGTACATATTTCTTTAGTAATGATACATGAATTACATTATGCACATCCATGGAAGCAGGTAATGCAAGCATGTATGCAACTGGCCCTATTCTTTCCAATATTTCAAATGGACCACAGAATTTGGCTACTAGCTTTGTACAAATACCTAATTTCAATGAGCTTTTCTTGGGATTCACTTTCAAAAGTACATGCTCCCATACTTTAAATTCTCTAGCTATCCTGTTCTTTTCTACATAAACTTTATGTCTATCCTGATTTGCCTTTAAATTCTTCTTGATCTTAACCACCTGGTCTTCCATGTCCTTGAGAAATTCCGACCCAAGTACCACTCAATCTATTGGGTTGTCCCAACTTACTAGAGTATCACATTTCCTACCGTACAATGCTTCAAATGGGCTCATGCTCAATTAAGCTTGATACCCATTATTATATGCAAACTCAACCAAGTGTAAGTCTTCCCACTTATATGGCTTATCCATCACATACATTTTCAACATGTCTTCAATTATTGGATTGACCTCTCTGTTTGCCCATCTGTCTGGGGATGAGATGTTGTGCTAAAGTTTAGATTTGTGCCAAAATCCTTTAAACAATACCTACAGAAATTGGAGGTAAACTTTGTATCTTTGTCCGAGACAATTGTCCTAGGTATCCCATGCAACCTAGAAATTTCCTTCATGAAATTTTTTTCAATATTATCCACTGTATGCGTTGTCTTCACAGACACAAAATGATCAGCCTTTTTTAATTTGTCAACCACCACCATGATTGAGTCATGTTTCTTATTTATTCTAGGTAATCCTATGATGAAATACATGGTGACCACTTCCCATTTCTTCTATGGAATTGGCAATGGCTGCAACAAACCCATTGGGTGCCTATGCTCAACCTTCACCTTCTGACATTCAATACATTGAGAGATGTAATCGGCAACATCCGTCTTCATTCCCAGCCAAAAGAACTGTATTCTTACTTCTTTAATTGTTTTCTGGTAACTAGGATGTCCAACATAAGGAACATCATGCATTTCCTTCAGTACCAAATTCCTCAGTTCTCTGGAACTAGGAACATAGATTATGTTTTTATGCATGAGTAACCTGTCTTCCTTTATGTCATACTCCTTTATTTTTTGTTGTACATCTCCTTGCTGTAAAATTTCCTTTACCTGTAGGTAATGCTAATCTGTAACAAGATCATCTAAAATTTTTCTCTTCAAGTCTGACTGATGAATACTGAAAGCAGTAGCATGCATGAGATGCACTCTTCTACTAAGTGCATCGACAAATTTATTCTTCTTTCCCTTGATATGATTGATATCGAAGTCATATTCACTTAGAAATTCCAACCATCTTGTTTTCCTGGCATTCAAGGTCGGTTGTTCAAAAAGATACTTCAGGCCAATATGGTTTGTCCTTAATTTTAATTTCTTCTCCATGAGATAATGCCTCCACATCCTTAAGGCGTGAACAATGGAAACAAGTTCCAAGTCATGGGTGGCATAGTTCCTGTCATGTTCCTTAAGCTTTCTAGAATAATATCCAATGACATATCCATTTTTCAATAGGAATCCCCCAAGTCCTTCCTTACATGCGTCTGTACATACCACAAAACTTTCAGTTGGGTCAACAATCTTTAATATAGGTGCACTAGTAAGTAATTCCTTCAAAAGATTAAAATTATTTTCACACTTGAGTTTCCATTCAAATTTAGTTCCCTTCTTTTGCGAAGAAGTGATGGGATGATAAATCTTAGATAACCCTACTATGAACCTTCTGTAGTATCCAGCTAATCCCATAAAGGATCTGATGTCTGACACATTTCTAGGTGTTGGCCATCCTCTAATGGCTTCGATCTTCTCTAGATCTACTACTATGCCCTACTCTGAAATAATGTGTCCCAAGTAATGGATTTGATTTTGATAGAAGGAACACTTACTCAACTTGGAATACAATTGATGTTCTCTCAGTACTTGCAATACGAGTCTTAAGTGATGTTCATTCTCCTCTTCAGAATTAGAATAGATAAGTATGTCATCTAGGAATACTATGACAAACTTACCCAAATAATTTATGAATATGCCATTCATTAAGCACATGAATACAACTGGTGCATTGGTCAGTCCAAATGGCACCACTACAAATTCATAATGCCCATACCTGGTCCTAAAGGTTGTCTTATGAATGTCTTCTTCCTTGATTCTTACCTGATGGTATCCTGCCCTCAGGTCAATTTTTGAAAATATCTTTGCTCCTCTTAGCTAATCAAAGAGGTCATCAATTCATGGTAGAGGATACTTGTTCTTTATAGTGTACTTGTTCAGTTGTCAGAAGTCAATACACAGCCTCAAGTATCCATCCTTCTTTTTGACAAAAAGTATTGGTGCTCCCCAAGGTGAAAAACTTGGACGTATGTACCCTTTCTTCAACAATTCCTCCAATTGCATTTGTAATTCTTTTAACTTTGTTGTGCTCATTCTGTAAGGTGTTTTTGACATCAGGGCAACTCCTGGCACTAAATCAATTGAGAAATATATCTCCCTTGGTGGCAATCTAGGTATTTCCTGGAATACATCTTCAAATTCCTGTAGTACCAAGAAATCTTCGAGGCTTGTCCCCTTTGTATTATCTGGTTCCTCCACATGAGCTGCATACAATTGAAATCTTTTCCTAAAACATCTTTTTAGTTGTAAGGATGAAATCTCCCTTATAGAGATGGGTCTTGGAACTCCTTTCATAATGCTCTATTTTCCATTTCCATCAAGACATGTAAATGTCTTGTTATGGCAATCTAAGACAACATGATGCTTGTCCAACCAATCCCTTCCAATCAGAATATCATAAGACCCCAATGGTATGATATTTAGATCAATACTAGTATTCATGCCATTAAGACTTATGGAACAACTTTTGACCATATCATGGATTCTTCTTTTGGTTCCAGTGGCTAACTGAACCAAACTTGCTTTTCCAGGTTTCCTTTTCTCCAAATGTAATCTATCCACTATCTTAGGATCAATGTAGCAATGACTTTCTCCTAAATCAATCAAAATAGCAACAGGTTGATTTATGATCTTACCTTCCACCTCGATCATATTGGACTGGTACTTTGCTAATCTATCATTGAAATATGCATAGATTCTTCCCATATCTTCTACTATTGTAGCTTCTTGGATTTTGTGCACATTCTTCACTCTGTCTTTTCTATGTGGGCAATTGTTGTACATGTGATCTTCCTTGCATCCCCAACATTGGATTGGTGGTCTTCCCATTTTTCCCAAGGAATCTTCCTTCTTGGAATCTCCCTTACCATACTGATCTTGATGATTTTTATTAGGCTCATTCCTATTGAAGGGACATTTGAATCCTTTCCTCCTCTGATCAAAATTCACATTTTTCTTGTCCTTCCAATATTTTTGCAAGGATTCTCCTCCCTAGCCTTGCTCATACAGGTATTTAGCCTTCCTGATGGCCTCAATCAAGGTCTTGGGCTCATCATACTTGATCTTTTTCTTATAAAAGGCTGGCAGTCCACTTATAAATCTCTGTATTTTCACTTTCTCATCACCAATGAACCTGACATACTTTAACAATCCCAAGAAATTCTTCTCGTATTTCTCCATAGTCATGCTTCCCAATCAAAGTTCAAAGAAACCTGCATTTTCTTGTCATAGAAATGCTCTAATAGGTACTCCTTTTGGAAGTACTTCTTGAACTACTTCCAAGTGATCCTACTTTCATTAATATGTTCCACTTGCTTCATTTGGTCCCACCACATTGCATCTTTCCTATATAAATGGTAGGTGGAAATCCTGGCTTCTAGGTTGGACGAATAGTTATGAAACTGAAAATATCTCATGAGACCAAGAAACCATGCTTTGACATCATCTTCCCTTTCTCTTTCACCCTCAAAGGAAGGTGGCTTGATCTTCCTCAGCTCTCCTTGCAAACTATCTACCTCTTGTTTCCTTCTTTGGTGTCTGATAGGAGACACATCTGGACTACTTACAGGATCTTCTGATTCATACAAATTTCTTTCTGAGTAAGGAGGTGAGTGATGTCCATGAGCTTTGCTAGAACTTCTGGAATAACCAGCTCTTCCATGATCATCCCTTCTTTCATGGCACCTGCCTTCTTCCTCTTGTCTTGAGTTTGATCCTTTGTTCATTTGTCTATGCAACTAATTTAAGCTCTACAACACTCGATAATTTATCTGACTTTTCTCTCTCATCAGTCTCTCATTGTCTTCTTTGTAGCTCTGTACTTCCATATTCAAGATTCTTACATTTTCTATTAACGTTTCCTGCTCTCCTTTTCCCTTGTGTCCATTGGAATCTCTCTCTGCATTACCAACTCTGGTATTCTAGCCTTCAGCCTCCTTATCATGACTGGAGGATCCCTCACCTTCATCCATTTCCTCAATACACATCCTGATCTGATGTGCTTAAGCCCCTTAATTCTACAAAATGTGCAAGCGACCATTTTGTTAGAATTATGCATATGATAAACAAAATTGTCAACAGTGCTACAGTTCCTTTTTCTTCTTAATGCAGAACCCCTTCTATCCTAAGGCTGCATGACTTCCCAGTCAAGGGTCTTGAATCCCAATCCAAATTGGCTCTTTGAAATGTTTATATTTTCACTCCGTATCTAAACACAAGCCCTTCTCTCTTTTCAGGCATAGGTCTGATGGCCCCCACGACCTTCTCCTTCACCTTTGCGAAAATATTAGAGTTGACGCTAGCTCCTTTTCTCTTGGCCCTTCCTTATATGTGACCTTAGGTGGCAACCTCACACATACATGCGATTGTGGACACTCTCAAAGGTGGTTTGGAACCAAACTAATTTTCTCCCCTCAATTCACCTCGAGCCACCACGTGTCCTTTTGCCAAAACTGTGGTCTTGATTGCGGCCGACCCTCGACTTCGTAAAGCCCGAGCACCTCCTGTCCCCACAATGTGAGGTGAATTTTGATCTTGGGATACTGACAGTGCTTCTAAATGGACGCCCAAGATCTACCTCTTGGAAAACAATAGTTTCGATTTACGCCTCCTAGATCGATGGTTGTGGTCATTTCAGAATTTCAGACTTCAGAATTCTCAAGTCTCAAACTTTCCTTCCCTCAAAACACATAGGATTCTTCCACACGTCATTTTGAATCAGATGGTGGGGAATTACTTTGGACGATCCGACAATCATCGTTTACTTCATGTTCTTACTTGGAATCCATAGCTTCATGCCACTTGTTCTCCTGATATGACGGTTCAGGTCTACTTCGGACGATCCAACAGTCGACGCTTACTTTGGGTCCTTACCCAGAATCCACAGCTTCACACCACCTATTATCCTAATCTGATGGTTCAGGTCTACTTCAGATGATCTGACGGTCGACATTTACTTCGGGTCCTTACCCAGAATCCATAGCTTCATGCCATCTGTTCTCCTGATCTGACGGTTCAGGTCTACTTCGAATGATCTGACAATCAATGTTTACTTCAGGTCTCTAGCTCTTCGGGCTTTGAGAGTTTCAACTCTCAATTGAAAACTCTCATAGTAATTTCTCAAGAGTCCATGATCCTTCACCACGTAGTGAAATACTATAAGTAGACACATGGTCCAATCAGGTGGGTGACATGTGTCACGTCCTATCTGACATTTCAATCATCTGCATGCTTAAAACTTACTGACATGTGGCGCACATCCCATGTGACCAAATCATCCCTGGTGACATTCATAAGCCATGTCACTTCAAAAATTACGGGGTCCACATCACCTCCTGGTGACGCCATCATGCCCCACCACTTCATCTCTTCGAGCTTCAGGACTTTGGGAGTTTCCACACTAGCACACTTCTAATTCTCCTGAACTTTGATTTCTTGAACCAACCAAAATTCCTCCATGTGTCTCCCTTATTGGATGACCCATATTAACCCTGGACTTCGGGACTTCAGAAGTTACTGCTACAAGGATCAACGATTGCCATTCCTTCAGGCCTTTGGACTTAGGAAAACTCAAACCTCAACTTTTTCCAATTTTTTTTTATCCAAAGCTCGCGATATAATGATGCATGTCTCCCATGGATCAATGACTACGATTTCTTTAGGTCTTTGGATTTTAGAAATCTCAACTTTCAACCTTTTCTTTCCCTTGAAGTGCACATATTTCTGCTGCGTGTCCTCATGGATCGAATGATTGAGATTCAATTCGGCTATCCGGGCTTCAGAAATCTCAATTCTCAACTTCTCCTCGCTCACTCTTTCCTGGAGTGCTTTCACTCGGAGCACACAATCGGTTGATGCATGTCCTCCTATGGATCAACAGTCCCCAGGTACTTCGGCTATTAGTATTTTCGATGATCGAGCACTAGAAAGTCACATCAATGCATTCCTTTCGATTTGTGGGGGCACACATCGATGGTTTGGAGTAACTCGCTTTTCATCCTGCAATTCTCTTGATGATGACACGTAACCCCTTGGTGAAACTGTGGTTTGGATTGCAGGACCACCTTGGGAAATTATCTCCTGTGTAACTTGGTTCCCCTCAATGCCTCATGTCTGTTGATCTCAATCTCCAATGGGATCTGATGGTTGTGACCTTAGCCCTTTCTTCCTTTTCATTGGATGACCCTTGTTCACTATCCTTCGATCCAATGATCATGGATATCTCCCGATCCTACAGTGGCGATCTCTCCCAAATTCGAAAGGGGATGGTCACGATCCTTCGAACCCCTTACAACGAGTCTATGGTGTTCTATCTCCTGCGTAGTTTCTGCAACACCATTCCTCCTGAGATTTTCAACTGCACAGTTAGAGTTCGATCTCAGCCTTGAGACTCTGACCAACAGACCCGACCCATACCGGCTTGATGTTTCAACCAGAAGCTCTGATACCAATTTGTAACATCCTCAACCACCCACAGACTGGGGCATGCTACCTTCAAGCCCACCCTTGGACTTCGTACTCTTACCAATATCTTCTTTTATTAATAAGAACACATAAGATATAATATTTAGATACATGCACAAAAATATCCAACAAGCATGCATAATCTAATATTTAGTTAAACAATAATTAAAATACACAGTAGAATACATTCATACATAGATAATAATATCACAACAGAGAGCACTTATGTTTATAAAAAGGCGACACCAACTAGCTGTAGACCAAGGACATTCCACCCAATCATAGACACCACTACTCCAAATCTCAGCAACAGTGTCACCCTTGAGCCAGGGCTATGAATCCACAAGGATGGTTCCAGAGTGTACTTGGGTTTCCAAACCAGTCGGCTCTCAAGCTCTCACAGGCTTCCCAACACTATTAGGGTCCTAACCCGCACATAGGTAGAACAATATATTCAGATGTAATAAAGGTCAGTATTAATAAGGTCTTTCAATAAAATAGAATAAGGCAGATATAAGAAGACCTAATAGAAGCTTTCGCTTCTAGAAGGATCTTCCTCTAGATGCTTCTCTTGATAGACATATTTAGTATAAATAAGGGTCCATGGTATGAAAACCCTAGCTTGGAGATTATTGTAACAGAGCTCTGCTCGACTAGAGGTTGCCCCCTTAAAGAGGCCCATGAACATTGCTTTCTGAATCAAAGTGTTATTTCTATTGTTGTTCTTATATCAATTCTGTGTTATTGTGGAGATTATGTTGGTTATATTACTGTTATTCTACCATTTCTACCATTTTATTTTTGTTCTGCATACTTTTTTTATTTGGTATATTACAAGTGGCATCAAAGAACTTTCCTTGGCAGAAATTGTGGGAATTTTTTTCCAGGGTAGAGACGTATTTCGACATCTTTAAGACACAGATATCTGTCATTACACGCATAAACCCGCGGTTGAGGCATTCATACACGTAGGAAATACAATTGGTTCTTAAGCGCACATCTGTTGGCCACCCTTGTAACCCTTGTTGGTACCCCTTCGAGTGGTAGCGCATCAGACAACACCTGTGTACGAATCGGCCTAAATTTCCTGAAGCCCTCTTTAGATAAACCAGTCGGCCACCTAGCTGCTATAGTGCCACCGAGAACAACACTTGGGAAGATACTCTCTAGTACCTGGGTAGTCGGGTTGTACGGCTAAGGGTACGATCTATCCTCCTTAGTTAGTGCCCTGAGATATTGGGCCGAGTACTATTGTTGGACCTCGCACGTATATCAGAGAGCTATAGCACAGGGAAAACCCTTGTCTATAGAACCCTTGAATACCTAACCCTTGGGGGACAAAAAAATAAACAAATTAAAACAAACAAGATCTGTTGCAGTGCAACTGTGTTCGGGTTGTCAAATCACTACACTTTTCTTAGTAGTTAATCATTTGGTGATTTCATCACTGCAGTATTCTTCAGACCGGAGTATAACTCTGCAGGTGTAAAAAAAAAGTCTAGAAATTTTTTCACCATTATTTGAGACATATTCCATTGGATTCATCTCTTCTCCCTTATCACATTCATCCAAATCATTTTTTGGAAAAAATTTTGACCCCGCCTGCCCCTTTTCAGTTCACCCATCCTCATGGCCCATACCCGTAGCCAAGACCTAGAAGCTCACTTCAACACCTTGTAATTTAGTCTCCTCGAGACCCAAAAAGAAGTAAAACAACTCAGTGCTAGTGTTGCCTCCATCGATACAACCATTAATACAACCATAAATACAACCATAAATACAACCATGTAGTCCTCAATGGAGGAAGTCAAACCAAATACTTGCATACAGAAATACCACAATAGTACCAAAGATATCTGAATACAATCACCACATAAGATAGAAGAAACCACACTTTATTATAAGAAAACCCTTGAGGTAGGGAAACACCATACAATGGATCCTATTATGGAAGGGATCCTCTCCTACTCACTTGCCTCTTTGAGGGGGCATCCTTCTATTGAGCTACCACTTGTAATATACCAGATATAAAAAGTATGCATAACATAAATAAAATGCTAGAAATGGCAAAATAACAGTAATATAACTAGCATAATCTCCACAATAACACATAAATGATATAAGAACAACAACATAAATAACACTTTGATTCAGAAAGCAATGTTCATGGGCCTCTTCGAGGGGGCAACCTGCAGTCGAGCAGAGCTCTGTTACAATAATCTCCAAGCTCAATAGGACATGAAGAGAAGTATTGTATCTGGAGCGGTAGCTCAATAGGAGGATGCCCCCTCGAAGAGGCAAGTGAGCAGGAGAGGATCCCTTCCATAATAGGATCCATTGTATGGTGTTTCCCTACCTCAAGGGTTTTCTTATAATAAAGTGTGGTTTCTTCTATCTTGTGTGGTGATTGTATTCAGATATCTTTGGTACTATTGTGGTATTTTTGTATGCAAGTATTTTGTTCTTGAACATTCCTCCCATTCCCATACCTTTCAGCACCATCACTTTCAACGTGACCTACGCCTTCCACCAGTGGATGTGACCAAATTTGATGGCTCGGACCCCACTGGTTGGGTAACCGAAATGGAACATTATTTCTCTTTATACAACATTACCGATGACTTGGACAAACTCCGGTATGGTGTTCTCCATCTAGATCAAGAACATTGGCAATGGTGGAAATGGAGAAAAACTTCTCATCAAGGGTATATTGCTTGGACCCAATTTGTGACTGAGCTTTATGAACACTTTGAAACTGACACCAACCATTTGGTCCATTTGACAAAGTTGAAACAATCAGGAATAATAGAAGACTTCATAGCTTCCTTTGAGCGCCTGACTTTTCGAACATAGGGCATGACTGATGCTTTCTTTCGAGAGTGTTTTGTCAGTGGCCTCAAGGAGGGATTCGGGCCCATGTCCTCATGGCTCGACCCTCGAGTTGGGTGGAGGATAATAAAAGAGCTAAAGAAGCACAACAGGTTGTATCCTCTCAAAACCAAAAAACCTCCTTTATCCCTCACCCTAAACCCGTAAATCCCACTATTCCCTCCGCCCCATTAAAGATCCAAAAATTGACCAGGACTGAAATGGTTGAATGCCAACTGAAAGCCCTTTGTTATAATTGTGATGACAAATATTTCTCGGGCCACAAGTGTAAATAACAAAAGCTTTTTATGGCCATCTCTGAGGATATTTTAGAAGAGGATGTTGAAACTTCCCTTGTGTCTGCGTCACCTGAAATCATTGACATAACCCCTCCCTCAGACCCTCCCGAAGTGGAACTGGTCATTTCCCTGAATGCTCTCACTAGCTTCTCCACTCCCCAAACCCTCAAGTTAATTGGTTACATCAAGCATTGAAAGGTCATCATTCTGGTTGATAGTGGAAGCACCCATAATTTTATTCATCGTCGCATTGCCCAAGAAACTCATTGCTACATCCATGCCGTCAACAATTTCCAAATCATGATTGCCAATGGTGGTTCAATGAAATGTGGAGGGAACCGTGAAAATGTCTGTATCCAAATCGGTGACTACCACCTAAAATCCCATATGTTTGCTATCAACATGGGCGGTTGTGACATTGTGTTGGTGCAGATTGGCTAAGGACTTTGGGTCCCATTTTCATGGATTTTAAGGAATTAACCATGTAATTCGACCAGGAAGGCCACCAATATAAATTCCAAGGCATCACTACCGGGTCACCTGAGATCATTAGTTCCCATTGCATGGAAAAGCTGATAAAAAAAGGTCATTCTGGTGTCATTGCCCAACTCCATTCCATACAAGCAACAGAGACACCCCTGGTGCCACAAGACCTCCAAGCCCTCCTTTCTAAATATCAAATGGTATTTTCCACTCCCCAAGGACTCCGTCATTCCCACAGTGTTCATGATCATTCCATTCCCCTTGTACCCAAAATCCTTCCTCCCAATATCCATCTGTATCGCCACCCCTTTTCACAAAAAGATGAAGTTGAGAAAATGGTCCAGGAACTCCTTAATGCAGGCGTTATCCACCCTAGTATGAGCCCTTACTCTTCTCCCATAGTCATGGTCCTAAAGAAAGAAGGTTCTTGGAGAATGTGTCTTGACTTCCCTGCCCTCAACAATATGACCATTAAAGACAAATTTCCCATTCCTGTCATTGATGACCTCTTGGATGAATTGAGTGGTGCCCAATTCTTTACTAAACTTGATCTTTGCCCGGGCTATCACCAGATACATATGAAAGAGGCAAACATTCCCAAGACAGCCTTTCAAACTCATGAGGGACACTACGAGTTTTTGGTCATGCCCTTTGGCTTTTGTAATGCCCCCTCCACCTTCCAAAGCCTCATGAATCATGTCTTTCGTCCCTTTCTCCATCATTTTGTCTTAGTTTTCTTTGATGATATCCTCATCTATATAAAAACCTGGACAAACCATCTTACTCATGTGGATCGAGTTCTCCATCTATTCTCTCAGCACCAACTTTTCCTAAAATAGTCTAAATGTGCTTTTAGTGCCTTAGAAGTAGAATACTTGGGTCATTTGGTTGGCAAGGGTGGCATCAGGGTGGATCCAAAAAAGATTGAAGCTATGCAAGACTGGCCGCACCCAAATACTCTCAAAAGCTTGTGTGGATTTCTGGGCTTAATAGGGTATTATCACAAGTTTGTTAAGAATTATGGAAAGATTGTAGCACCTCTCACTGCTCTCCTAAAAAATAACTCTTTCACTCGGACTCCAGCCGCTGCTTAAGATTTTCAAACCTTGAAGATGGCCATGTGCACCACTTCAGTTCTGGCCCTTCCTGATTTCACAAAGACCTTTGCGTTGGAATGTGATGCCTTAGGGAAAGGAATCGATGTTGTCCTTATGAAAGAGGGTTGACCTTTAGCCTTCACCAGCAAGCAACTATCTGAAAGGAATCTAGGAAAACCCATCTATGAAAAGAAAATGTTGGCTATTATGCATGGCATTGATCTGTGGTGCCCTTATCTCTTGGGGAAACGTTTCCAAATTAAAACAAACCATCGAAGCCTCAAGAACTTTATGGAACAATGCATTTCCTCCCCAGAGAAACAAAAATGGGTGACTCAGCTCTTTGGATATGATTATGAGATCATTTACAAGAAAGGTAAAGACAATGTGGTGGCCGATGCATTGTCTTGAAAATATGAAGAAGAAGGATCCCTTTTTTCTCTTTCCTTCATTGTACCAAATTGGCTCCAAGATGTTCGCGAGGAATGGCTACAAGATCCCAAAAGTTCACATCTGATCCAACAATTGCAGACCAATGCTCCATCTCCCCCAGGGTACTCTTGGCTCTAGGATGAGCTTCGATACAAAGGTTGTTTGTATTTAAGTAAACAATCAAATCTTAAATCCACGATACTTTCTGAGCTTCGTGCTACACCCACAACATGGAACTTCGGGTTCACCAAAACCTATGACAGGGTCAAACGTTCTTTTTTCTGGGATGGTATGAAATAGGACATCCGTAATTTTTTCACTGAATGTGATGTGTGTCAATGCAACAAGGGAGAAACAGTCAAATCTTTGGGCACGCTACAACCACTTCTGATTCCACCTGCTATTTGGAAGGATATCTCTATGGAATTTATTACCGGCTTACCCAAATTAGGAAATAAATCAATCATAATGGTGGTTGAGGATCGCCTTTCCAAGTATGCTCATTTATGCACTCTTCAACACCCATTTACTGCATCCATGGTAGCTCAAATTTTCATGGACCAGGTCTTCAAGGTTCATGGCATGCCACACTCTGTTGTTTCTGATCGTGACCCAACTTTCACAAGCAATTTTTGGTAAGAACTGTTCAAGCTACAGGGCACCCAATTGCATCTCAGCACAACTTATCATCTCCAGACTGATGGTCAAATGAAATTTGTCAACAAATGTTTGGAAACATATCTGAGGTGTTTTGCCTTTGAAAACAAAAATTGGTGAGCTCAATGGTTACGCCTAGCTGAATGGTGGTACAACACTTCCTACCATACAACTACACACATGACTCCTTTTGAAGTGGTATATGGATAGAAGCCACCTTTAGTTCTCTCATACTTATCGGGTACCTCGAAGGTCCAGGTGGTTTACCAAACACTTACAGTTTGAGAGGATATTGTTCATACCCTCAAAGAGAACTTGGCCATGGAACATAATTGCATGAAGCAACAAGCAGATCAAGGTCTCTCTGAACGTCAATTTGCAGAAGGGGATCATGTGTTTCTGCGATTGCAACCATACAAGAAAAATTCCCTCAAGGTCGAGCATTGTCAGAAGCTAGCGCCCAAATTTTATGGTCCTTATACAGTTCTCAAGCATGTGGGACAAGTTGCCTATCAGTTAGCTCTACCCAGTCATTCGAAGCTACATCTTGTTTTTCATGTTTCATGCTTAAAGAAGGTGATTGGAACTAGTTGCCAAATTCAAACCAACCTTCCCGAGTTAGCTGAAGAAGGATCCATTTGGCTACAACCAGAAGCAGTTTTGGACCAACGTGAGTGTCGCCTACGTCAGAGAGCCATCAAGGAAGTTCTAGTCCAGTGGAAAGATACAACTCCAATAGATGCCACTTGGGAACCAACTACCATTCTGCAGCAGTTTCCACATCTCAAGCCTTGAGGACAAGGCTTTTTTTAAGGGGGCGGGCATGTTAGGGTCCTAACCCACACATAGGTAGAGAAATATATTCAGATGTAATAAAGGTCAATATTAATAAGGCCTTTCAATAAAATAGAATAAGGCAGATGTAATAAGACCTAATAGAAGCTTCCACTTCTAGAAGGAGCTTCATCTAGATGCTTCTCTTGATAGACATATTTAGTATAAATAAGGTTCGAGGGTATGAAAAACCTAGCTTGGATATTATTGTAACAGAGCTCTACTCAATTGGAGGTTTCCCCCTCGAAGAGGCCCATGAACATTTCTTTTTGAATCAAAGTGCTATTTCTGTTGTTGTTCTTATATCATTTCTATGTTATTGTGGAGATTATGCTGGTTATATTACTGTTATTCTGCCATTTCTAGCATTTTATTTCCATTCTGCATACTTTTTATATCTGGTATATTACAAACACCCACAACAATCCAAGTACCTGACTCTCTTCTACCCAGCCTGTACCTCCCAAGAGAATGGACCTCCACCCTTCTCTGCCACGCAGTCTCTCAGGCCGTCCTTCTCCTTTTTCCAGGGCCTCAAACACAGCTGGTCCAAAATATCAATGCTGGAACTCCCATGACTTGTATTTGTGAGAAAAATAGGGCACATGCCAATGCATCTCAAACATGCAGGCCCCAAGTCATGGCTATATTGCACCAGTGACCATTACAACCAACTATCCCATGGCTAATTCTCAATAGCTCCTTTCCCTTTACCAAGCCAAGATGCAGGTGAGGATGGATCAATGGATGGGTAAGTGAGTGCATGGAAGGGTGTGAGGGAAAGAATGGTACAAAATGCAGAAGGGAAGAAGCGGACGAGCCAACGACCAACGAACATCGACCAACGAACAAACCCACAATTAGACCAGGGATGGGTTTAAGTATCCCTCATGGGGAATCAAGAACCTCCTACCCTTCCCAAGAAGCTCATGTAACTGATCCCCTTCCTTAGAAAAAAAGAGTAATTAAAATAGGAAATAAATATTTAGCCCCTCAAGCCTCGTCTCTTGTGGAATCATAGCCCCCCTATAACTCTAGTCCTTGTCCGTCTAGTAGCCAACGATGTGTTATTTCGAGACAGTTATTTCTAGCCTACTATCTTTAAATATTGTATTGAAGCGATTAATAAGTGTCACCCCTACCAGGTGTTCACTCAGAAAATGCACTCACATCCAACCCCTCTTCACCCAGTTATGACCGTCGGTCCCTTCACCAAGTGGGGGGTGGACTTCGTTGGTTGCAACCCAACTTTGTCTAGGGGGAATTAGCAAATTATTTTGGCTTTCAAATACTTTATTAAATGGGCCTAGGCCATCCCTATAGTTAGATACAATGGGAAGACTACAAACTTCTTCGTATTCAATCAAATTATCGTCCGGTTCGGTATCCCGAGTGATATTGTCACTGATCATGGAAGTCACTTTCAGAACGAAATGATGGAAGAACTAGCAGCTAAGATGGGGTTTATACATGGTCATTCTTCTTCTTACTACCCCCAGGAAAATGGACAAGTAGAGGCCGTAAAAAAGTCTCTCAATACCATTTTGCAAAAAATTGTCAGTCAGAATAAGTCTGACTGGCACATCATGCTATAATTTGCACTTTGGGCATACCGAACCTCGGTCAAGAATGCCACCAGATTTTCCCCTTTCCAGTTAGTACACGATGTGTAGTCGATATTACCTATTGAATGTGAAATCCCTTCTCTTAAGTTGGCAATCACACTCCTACCTGACACTTTCAATCTCAAGCGACACCTTGTACACCTAGAGAGTCTTGATGAGCAGCGTCGAGATGCCTCTACGACTATTGAGGTGAAAAAAAGACATGTTAAGGTTCAATACGATAAGTCTATCCACTAGCAAATTTGGGTCATTTTGCGATGGCTATTTTGACGCTCTTCCGACGTTATGTCGTGAATATTGTGACGAATCTTGAGTCTCTCAAACGTCATTTCGTGTGACATGGAAATTTCGATGAACTTGAATTAATTTCGCATGAGCGACGACCGTAGGGAACTTCTCACAATTGCGAAAAAAAAAGAAATATGATCACCAATATGACTAAGTGAAGAATTCGTCGAAAGAGAGACACAGTAGGGAAATCGTCACACCCTCGATGAATATACTATCAAAATGTTTGTCACTAGTGTAACGACAACATGGTATATAGAGATGATTTCGCTATACAAATTTCGTGGTTTATATAGCAAATTCGTCACAGGATTTCTATTATGTGTCGCAATTGCGATAACAACTTTTGTGGTCTATGCAACTGCGACGACAACTTTTGCGGTTTATATTTGTGTTGTACGTCGAAATTGAAACGACAACTTTCGTGGTTTATATAGCAATTTCGTCGCATGATTTATATTGTGCGTTGAAATTGCGACGACAACTTTTCTTGGTTTATATAGAAATTTCTTTGCATGATTTCTATTGTGCGTCGAAATTACGATGACAACTTTTCTTGGTTTGTATAGCAAATTCATCATAGGATTTCTATTGTGTGTCGAAATTGCAATGAAAACTATTTATTTAAAAAAAATAAAAATTGGGAAAAATAAATAAAAAATTATTTTTGAGCAATATTGTGGGAATATTTTAAATTAAGGGTTTATTAGGGGAATCTTTAAAATTAAGGGCCATTCCATTTATTAGTAATATTTAGAAATATCATTCTAAGTACAAAGCTTGTGCGAATCTAGTTGGGCAAGGCCATTGTCTTCTTATTTGTTTAATGATTTATACACAAGACTAATTTCCTTGCCAATTTACCTTTCTAACATTATTTTTTATGACTGCATGAGAAATAGTTCACATATGGGAAATAAATCAATGTCATAGAACATTTATCCATCTTAATTTTTAAACTACATGTTGGAGGGTGAATTATCCATGACAAACAAACATGATTTTAAATGGCATGTTGCAGGGGGGATCACAACATCCCCTGTTTACCTACCAACCAAACAAATCTTGAATCTTTGTTAAGAATCACAACACCCTTTATTCACCCATCAACTAACCAAACCTATTTAACATGGGATATTATTTAATTATATATTATGTATATAAACACCTTTTTCTTCTAGCAAGAGAATTAAATTTGGATACTACAACAAGTTTGAGACTAGCATTGGAGAGTGAGGATTTTTACCTTTGGTCAATGTTTTTATCTCATGGATTTCACCTACAAAAAACATCTTCATGAACAATGTTATGTAAACATAATCTTGCATTTATAATTTATAATATGCTAAAATGTGGTAGTGTTTCCTTCACCATTAAACTTCGACAATATATTTTCTACCATTCTTGGGAGTTCTTATAAAGGCCCTTGCAATCTTGATGTAGTATTGGAATCCCATGCAAGTATTTGGAGTAGAGCATGAGCAATAAATTCAAACAACATGTATCTCTACACAAGCTACCTTGTCATCAACTCTTCTTCTAGCACCAAAATGTTGTCATGGGAAAATGTTCTATGACAACCTCATAGGTTCACTAGGAAAAAGGGACCAATTAGACCTTCGACTGTTAAAAATGGTGAACCCTTTGGTTATAACTCAATTTTCATAATTTGGTTTCTTATTAAATAAATAAATGCGACTATCAAGCAAGCAAAATTTCAAATTAAATGAAAACTACTCTAATCATGTGGGAGTGATTTTAATAACTAATCGACATGAAACAAAAATATAGGTACAAAGAGTAGGTAGAATAGTTCACCAACTATGGCATAAACACCAAACCCAAGGAAAACTCTAAGAATCTATAATATACTAAAAATCACCCATAGCCTGCCTACTTCATGTCAACTTTGATTTAAAACAAAGGGAGAATTACAAAAACATCAGGAGAATAGTCTACCAATTGTCATTTATACAAAACTCCTAGGGAAAAATCCAAGGACTAAGGATAGCCTACAAATCACCAAAAGCACACTTTCTTCACATCAAGTTGTTAGCATGTGAAAGATAAGTGAGCGATAAGAAAGAAACAAGAAAATAATCCACATGATACAATGTTACAACCCACAAGCACCAAGATACATAGGAGAGTAGAGAATAGCCCACAACCAATCATATATCTAAAAAACATAAAGAACTTGGCTGACAATGGCTTCTGTATTCACCTAAGAAGATAACTTACATTACAAAGAAAAATACCCCTACAAATGTGTACATGATTTTCCTTTATACAAAATAGGGAGACTCTTAGACCTTCGAAATGAATTTTCACCTACCAAGTGACCCTTGGTATCCTAAGTGACTCTCCACATTCTCTCTCTTCTCTCTCTTGGAATTTATTTTTATGACTAAAAAATAAAATTATGTAATAATCAAGTTGGTCATATTTGAGGTATAACAATTTAGGTGGGTGAATATTTCACTCAACATAGTCTCATGTACATTAACCATACTCTAAATCCTTTTCCTATGAATATCCAACAAAAGTTCCATTTTGAATCTCTTGTTGGACAATTCATTATATGCTCATCTTAGTCTTTCAAATTGCTTAACAATGAGCACTTTGCAACTTTCTAGGACCGCCTCATTGATATCAAGGATTTTATTGGCATTAAGTTTCCTTGATTCCATGCTCTAAACAACCCTTTCTCTACTCTTTACCAACACTTCCCTCCACTATGGAACCATTTTTCTACTCTTTACTGACACTTCCCTAGAATATGCTTTGCCCATCACATAGTTGAAGATAGTCATTATGGATTGTGACTAAATTCTCTTCCTTTGAACATCCCTTGGGAATTGAGCATTCATATTCCTAGGATTTGGATGTCATATAGCTCAAACGTTTTTACGTCATTGATTCCTAACTCCTCTTTTGGTAGATTAACCACTGGGATTTCATTTTCAATATTGGAGCTTTGCTCTAGCTACTTGGTGGTTGTGATAAAAATGATGCCAAATGTTACAAAGGGCTTGATTGATGGCCTTAGATCCACTAGGGTTGGATAAAAGACAACTTAAGTGTTCTTCCTTCTTCTATCTTCTACCTTTGCATAATCCAAATCTCTCCTATATAGCTATTACACGTCAAAATTGCTCAGCTGGATAAGTGTCACATGTCCCTCTCAATTGTCGTAAGTGTTGCATCTTCCCTACAACTTTCACAAGTGTCGCAAGTTGGTCACTAGTGTCGCAAATGATGTTCAGACATGTTTTCATGACTACGACACTAAGGAGGAACTTATAACATCTCACATCACTGATTTGAAGGAAGAGAACTGGTTTACTGAAGTCAAACAACTCTTAACACCTGAAAAGGGCTTCCGATCAAGGGTTTTGAGGGTGAATGCTCCCCTGAAACAACCTTAGGAGCACCGACGCTCCCCTATAAGGCCTCAGGGAGCGTTATAACGCCTCCTCACCCCTCTGAAGGAGCGCTGCCCACTTCTGAAGCACTGGCACTCCCCTTGAGCTTCTCTGGGAGCGTTCTAACGCTCTGATGCCCCTTTTGAAGGAGTGCTCCCTAATCTGGGTCAGTTGTTAGCCCGGTGAGGAGAATAAGGAAAAGATATTTCAAGATTAGGAGGAAGTTGTACTCGAATTCTTGGTTTCATCAAGAGATCCATGATCTAAGGAGGAGGTTCCCAACTTGTTCTAAACATAACTCAAGAGGCTAAACTCCTCTTAACCTATATAACCAAGCTCTATGATGGTGGAAAGGGGGAAGAACTGAAGTTATGAAACTTATGATCTTGGAGGAAACTCACAGTTAGCCAAAGGAGAGTGATCAGTGAAGCTGCTGTTATCCAGATTGTGGAACTTTCAGACAAGGGTTAGACGAAGGGGACTTGACGAAGCTATCGCATTCGCATCTACGATTGTAAGTACTACTGTCATTATTCTCATCAATATGACACGCTTGGCCTGTTTCTTTCTAGTTTGTGTCTAATTTCACATGAACTTATCACTAGCTGATAGATCTGTTTTCAAGCTAACATCAATAGAGTAGGAAGCGGTTGTATCTTGTTTTGTCCACATAACTCAACAAGGAGCAAAGGATTGGAGCGCGACTCGGAGCATGAAGGGACAAATGTCGATAAAAAGGTACTTCTGTCATCCTCCCTTCTCATGTGTTAGTTTAGATATATTTGAAAGGAAGTCAGTGTCCATGATAAGCACTTTTCTGTCTAGGGTTAAGGTCAAGCTCTAGAGGTGATCTACCTGTCCGCAGGGAGATTTTCCTACAACAGAAACTGGCGACTCCACTGGGGAGATAGCCTCAAATCGAAACCTCTTGTTTTGATTTTCTCCTCATTGACCTTGTTCTATCCCTTGATTTTTTCAGACCTGGTTCACTCCTCTTTGATTAGTTTCATGAGATGATTGGCTCCTTACTTTATCATACTCAGCATACTTGTCAAGTTTGAATCCCAATTTTTGGAATTTTTTGACATTTCCAGAGCTTTTAGACCCTGGCGCCCCTGTCCTAGTGTTAACAGGGTGCCAACGCTCCTCATACCTCTGCACAGAGCGCTATAACGCTCCTTGCCCTTGGAAACAGAATGCCAGCCTCCTTTTGGCCAATAAACCCTTTAGAACTGCCTTGTCTAGGGTTTTCCTCTGTGTGTCTTCTGCTGAGTGATCTAGTGAGTAATTTTTTCTTCCTTTTCAGCCTTGACATCTGTCTTGTTGAAGAATAAACACCTTGTTAATTGGATCTTGCAGCCTTCTTCACCATTTTTATTGGGTTTTTCCCTGTTGAGTGAAATTTGAAATCCATACATTGTTCTTATTCCCTCATCAGCTGAGTACCAACCCTGGTGAAGGTCATCAAAGGCCTACAGACCTCTTTGTCTTAATTTCGGTCAAGGTCATTGTTCTTCAACTTTTGATTTTGGGTGTGAAGTTTGTTTTTCTTTTTGATTATTTCTCTTTCTTTTGCTTTTTCATTTGATTGCTACGAAAGGGTGTATTGTTTGTGTGACTTTTGCTTGTGCTAGATTGGTTTTAATTCATACCAAAAAGATAAATTAGCAAGACAAGCATTGTGTTGTGTTGATCATCATCCATACGTAAACAATAAAAGAATATGCATGATTGATTGTGCATATTAGAAGGCAATTAAAAGTTTTTGCATTACATCAGGATTTGATTGAGAAAAGAATCATTTGAGGGCATTTCTTATTAGTGCTGGATTAGTGAAAGAACTTTCTCTCTCCCTTAGATAGATGTTCATCGAAGAGAAATGACTGCTTATCATATTTGACACATTCTTTGGGTCTGAGTCATAATTCCATTCATTTCACTTCCATGCACCCCTTTGCGTAAAGAACAACCACAAAAATCAACGCTAATTAAAAGTTATCTAGAACTTTTTCTTTTCTAGGATCCTCCACCAACAGTAGACTAGGCTTAGTACTTTGGATTAGGGTTGTGAGCATAACTCTCCAAAGTTTCTAAAACAAACAGCATCATCCTGAGTTAGGGAGAGTAAATCCAGTTATCGTATAAGCCCGCCTAGGATCCCCCTCTCACACAGGGGTTACGCACGAGGTTGCATTCGACTAAGCTACGGGGACTAACCTTCCGTGGTTTAACTGATTGTGGTGGTCGGATCGTATTATGGGGATCACTTTGAGGTAAATCCACAATTACTGCGTGGAAGCCTCTTAGTTGGTTTTGGGTTTGATACCCTACCCGTACGTTTGGATCGAACTGTCGACTGTTCCCACCCAGGGGCTGACTGCGAATTGGTAACCTTAGTGGCAAAAATCTTTAGGGTCTTACACAAGGTGACGGTGACGGGAAGTCTCACTGTACCTGGAACAAACATTGGTCAAACTCACTTGGGCTCCTTGGAGGGTAAATCCACAATTACTGCATGGAAGCTTGCACCGAGGCGTAAGTTTGTTAAGCAGGTCGCCATTGTAACTGTTCCACTCTATCCCCGCCCCTTCTGGACTTGATCACATGACGTTGGATTTCATCACCAACTAGTACGGTCATCAAAAGAAGGTCCTATTTGCTTGGTTGTGATTCTTAGATTTTTTTAGCGTGTGCTGCTTCTTTTCATTAGTTGGCCATAGATTTCTTTCGCCGACTCTTCTCTGCCAACATCGACCCTCCACACCGCTCGCGGAGGCTATAGGGACTTCCTCTAGAGAATATGGAAGGAAACACCCCTTTACCCCCTCATTCTATGGAGGAATCTCCTCAACAGAGCGAGGTTCATAATGCTACAACTTCCCAGGAAGAAGTTCCCATCCCTCTGGAGAATTTCCGAATTGTCTCAGAATCTCCGGAAGATTATCGCATTCCGGAGGGGTACGAACGATAGATCCTCCACCTAAATTCTGCTGGGGAATTTGTTGTCATCAATCCTTCTAACATTCCGGCTGGTTCTTCTCAAAACCCTTTAGCCAACGACCCTTTTTGGACTACGGGCGTTGTTCGAAGTCCACCATGCTTGGTGCGAGAAATTATGGAACAGGAGAAGGTGCCGATGCATCCTTTTCCTATACTGTACCCCCAAATCATTTCACTGGTACTACCACTTTTACAGCCACACCAACTGTTGGTTCGAACATACCGTCCGTTGGCCTAAGGCCCACTATTCCTCTCCAGACAACCCATTCGACAATGACCCCGCACATTCCGACTATCCCTGCCGGTAATGTGGTAGTTAATCAAGCCCCGATTGGCACACCTATAACACCAAGACCTACACTCCCTTTTGGATTTAGGGCACTGAATGCTTCCACTGCCCAAACCACTACCCAAACTATACCGGGAGGTTCCATACCTATCCAACAACCCGGAGGGACTGGTCTTGGTGGTCCTAACCCGATCGGTGGCACCGGTTTGTCATTGACATATGGCTTTCAGATCCTGGGAAATCTGCCTCAAACTAGGGGGCATCCTCCCTCCAGAGGAAAAATCCCATTTGGAGGGAACCCCAATGTTGGGGGGCATCCTCCTACCGGAGGACAAATTACATTCGGGGGCCACCCTCATGCTGGGGGGAAACCTCAATCCGGAGTACACCATCAACCACAAGGACAAAATGTGTCTGCCGCACCTAATCCGTGGAGTGTCCCCTTTCAAGGAAACCCACATACCTCCACACGACAAAATGTGTCCTCCGCACCTAATCCGTGGAGCGTCCCTTTTCAAGGAAACCCACATACCTCCACAGGACAAAATGTGTCCACTGCACCTAATCCGTGGAGCATCCCTTTTTAAGGAAAGCCACATGCCTCCACAGGACAAAACGCGTAGACTCCACAACAACCCCCTTATGGACAAATTCCAAACCCACCCTATAATCCACAAAACCGATCCGGTTATCCTCTGCTCACAAATACTTCTCAAAACATCTCAAATCCTATGTACCTTGGTCAAAACCAACCTCACATGAGAGGGCCCACGAGTTATAATTATCCACATAACCCCGTATTGGGCCCCACTAGTGTCCCTTTGCCACACCAGCATTACCCACAGGTTAACCGACAACTACCTTTTCTAGCCACTCTGGACCTTCCAGACTTGTCTCGGTTAACGAATGATCCCATTTATCATTCTCCGGTTTGGCCAACTATCCCAGCTAAACTTCCTTCTGATATCCCAAAATTTGACGGAATGCCCAGAGAAGACCCAAACAACCACGTGATGACTTTCCATTTGTGGTGTTCATCCAACTCCCTCATGGACGATTCGATTCGTTTGCGTCTTTTCCAACGAACACTTACGGGTCCCGCAGCGAAATGGTATATTGAATTACCACGTGCATCCTTCCATGACTTCAACTCTCTTTCCATGTCCTTCCTCACACACTTTCAACTACCCATTCGATACGAGATGAGTACTGAACTATTAACCTCTCTTCGTCAGACAACTTCCATACATATCTCCGATCATATCCATGAATGGAGATGACGATGAAGGATAATCAAAGTGGTCATTCCTGACCATTTTTTGGTGGAATGGTTCACGAAATCACTACTACCCCAGATCGCTCGTGATGTTGCCATGGGTGGCGTAGTCACTGAGGAAGAAGCCATCGCCCGGGCTCAGTATTTAGACCTAGTCTATTCACAATCTGGTACTCTATATGAGTTGATACCAAACGCTACCCATGCCACTAACGATCCATCCAAACCATCGACTGCTTCACAGGCAGATGGAGTTATTGGCTCTGTCAAAACTCAATCTACTACTCATTTTACTGGAACAATCCAGCGGCCCGCCTCTACGGCTGCTCCCAGTTTGACTGCACCCTCTTCTACCCCACCTCAAACTCAGGTCTCTGATGTGAATGCGGTCTAGTAAACCCCTTTACAACAGCTTGGGGGCAAGAAGAAAGAAAGAAACAAACCAAAGAAGAACAACAACAATGAGCAACCCAAGACCCAACCACAAACCCCTGCCGCCGGAAAACAACCACAACGAAAACCGAAATTCCCATGCCTCATTTGTGGTGACGATCACTACACTCGAGACTGCCCACATCGCGATGAAGTGGCCAAAATTTTCAAGGGAAATTCACAACCCGCTGTGCTCACTCAGCCTTTTCCGCAGCAACAATCTTTGGTTGCACAAACCCCCACGCCTGGGGGTAGTTCCAACCAACCCCATGATGAGGCCTAGACAAGTGCCCACATTTACATGTTTAACGGAGTTAATCTAACAACTTGCTCTGCGACATATGACACGCCGGTTAAACCTGACAAGATGAAGATCACTAACGGTTCTACACCAGACCCATTACCATCCTCCACCAATACTCCATCTGCTGGCCCTCCCTTCGGGCCACTCCATATTGAGAAACCGTCTTTTGACTCTATCCTACACCCTCCTAAGAGCACCATCTGAAAATCTAAATTCAATCCTAATTCATGGGTTGCCCAAAACTACAACATCGTAGAAGATCTGGCCCAAGCCCCGTGTGCTATGTCCGCCTTGGAAGTTCTACAACACTGTCCCAACCAACGTAGAACGCTCTTAGCTACTATTGGTGCTTTTGATCCCGAGTCATCAAACTACCTCACATTTAACCTGGATGATCATCAACCGCGACTCTCCCACCAGCTAGCATTCCAAATCGATGTGGTTGTTCACAATCAACAAATCCACCGAACTATCTTGGATGAGGGAGCCTCCACCTGTGTCATGTCCCTAGCTTGTTGGAAAGGCTTAAAGTCACCCGCCCTTAAGAAATCCACTACCATGTTACGTGCCTTTGACGGATAAGGTTTTCATCCTCACGGATTATTACAATCCTTGTCCGTTCAGTTGGGCGACAAAACTGTCACTATTGACATTGAGGTGGTCGATGCCCCCCTCGATTACAACCTACTACTTGGAAGAAGTTGGTTCTATGCGATGACTATCGTCGCCTTGTCGGTGTTTCGATGTGTACAATTCCCTCATCAAGGAAAAATTGTTACCATCGATCAGCTTGATTTCTGCACACCTGACGCTCGCATCCCTGCTACCAACAATATTCCTTTCCTGGGAGACCACCCGGTTACGTATGAAAGCATTGGTGTTGGCTTGATGAAAGATTCTAGCCTCATGGGTACCTTCCCTACACCACTTCCACTTACTACACATCATATTGTCACCGTTAACATGACCTCGAATTTTCCTTATCAATCCTTGGAATCATTTGACCCTTGGGTTGTGCCTAGTCCTTGGAATTCGATGTGCTCGGTGACACAATGCCACTGAGCCCAGCCGAAGCCGCATACGTAGCTATTCAATCTGCCTCTCCCTCGTCGAACAATTCACATTCATTGGCACCCGATACTTATTCGGTGCCCTCTTGGTTAGATTCCCTATCATCTGCCATCGATTACATTTCCCACATTTTTCCTTTGGATGAATCTATCATGGAAATGCTTAGCATTGACGATCTACCCTAGGATGACAACCACCATCGATCCTCTTTTCTTCCACCATTGGAGGAAATCCAAGACATGCGATCTGTCTTCCCCCCCGATGTTACCGAAGCTCCGCAATCTCCTATCCTCATGAAAGATACTCTCTCTGAGGGGAACATGGGTAACATCTCTACTACTATCACGATCGACATTTCAATCAAAGAAGGTGTCGTGGAAAACATCAACCTTGGTGCTAATTGCACACCCGACGAAGTGGTCTCTTATACCGCTTTATTCAAGGAATTCCGCGATTTCTTCGCATGGAGTTATGAGGAAATGCCAGGGATCGATCCTTCGATCATCGCACATGAAATCAAACCCTACCCTGACGCGAAACTGGTTCAACAAAAGCTTCGCACGGTTCATCCCTAGAAAGTTGCAGCTATAAAGGCAGAAGTTGAAAAACTTTTGAAATTTGGCTTTATATATCCCGTCCCTTTAACTGAATGGGTCTCCAACCTCGTTCCGGTCGCTAAGAAACAAGGGAACATCCGTGTTTGCGTTGAATATTGAGACCTCAACAAATCTTGTCCTAAGGACAACTACCCTACGCCCTTCATCGACCAAATCATTGATAACTGTGCAGGGAGCGTAATCTTTTCTTTCATGGATGGCTTTTCTGGATATAACCAGATTGAAATCTTGCCTACAGATCAACACAAGACAACCTTCATCTGCCCTTGGGGAACTTTCGCTTACCGAAATCTACCTTTTGGCCTTAAAAATGCTGGAGCCACTTTCCAGCGAGCCATGTTGTACGCTTTTCACGACATCAAAATATCGCAGAACCATATCTTGACAATTTACCCGCACATTTGTTAAATCGATCTGATCACATTGATCACTTACGCGCGATTTTCCTGCGATGTAGGTTCTACCGTATTCGTCTGAACCCACAAAAATGCATTTTCACTGTCGAATCCGGTCGACTCCTCAGTTTCGTTGTCTCCAAAGATGGGATTAGGGTGGACCCCTTAAAGATCAAGACCATCTTAGCCTTACCTCCACCCACCAATCTAACCCAACTCCAAAGTTTGCAAGGCAAAGAAAACTTTCTTCGCCGTTTCATCTGCAATTATGCCGAGATCACTAAAGGATTTATGCGGTTACTGCAAAAGAATGTCCCTTTCATCTGGGATGACATATCTCAATGGTCATTCGATGCCCTCAAGCACGCTTTGACCCATGCACCTTTGTTACATCCACCCGAATATACAAAGGATTATATCCTTTACTTGGCTGCTTCTACTTCCACCATCGCAATGGTGTTAGTCCAAGAAGACTCTAACGATGAAGAACATGTGATTTACTATCTAAGCAAGAGTTTATCTGGACCCAAACTTAGATATTCACATGTCGAGAAACTGGCTCTGGCAGCTGTCATCGCTGTCCAAAGGTTCTGCCATTACATCTTATTATGCACCACCACGGTAATCGCAGACTCCAACCCCATGTACCACGTCCTGACACGTCAAGTACTTGGGGGCAAATATTCGAAATGGATCGTTATTCTCCAAGAATTCAATCTTGATTTTACAAAGGCAAAAGCCAAAAAGTCCCTGGTGTTTGTCGAGCTCATCTGTGCTTTTCCTCGTGCGATGAAAACATCAAACCTAGAGATTCTCTACCCGATGAATGTCTCTTTCTCATTAGCACCTCTGATCCTTGGTACGGAGACATTCTCCTCTACCTTCAAACACAACGTTTCCAACCCAACATCTCTCGCGAAGAACGACGACGCATTCATCGCCACTCTCGACGCTATCTCATCCTCGATGACACTTTATATCCCCGTGGCATCGACACCATCTTTCGGTGATGTTTGACTCATGAGGAGGCTAAACGTGTTTTAAACGATTGTCACCTTGGAGCCTGTGGCAGCCACTTTTCTAGCATGGCCACAGCCCAAAAAATCCTACGTGCCGGATATTTTTGGCCCTCGATTTTCAAAGATTGTATCGAGGCTGTCAAGAAATGCCCACCCTGCCAAATATTTAACAAGAAGGCATTCACCCACCCTATGTCGCTGCACCCAATTATCGCCATCGGCCCCTTTTCCAAATAGGGCATTGATTTCATGCAGTGTAAGCCTACCTCAGCCGGGGGGCACGGTTACATCATCGTCGCCATCGATTACTTAACCAAATGGGCTGAGGCGATGCCTACCTTCCGGAATGATGGCCGTACCGCAGCTCTTTTCCTCCTCAACCACATCATAACTCGTTTTGGTGTACCACGTTCCATTGTCACTGACCACGGTGCACACTTCAAAAACCAAATGATGAGCGAGTTACACGTCAAACTGGGTTTTCTCCATGAAAACTCATCCCCTTCCTACCCTCAAGCGAATGCACAAGTTGAAGCTATCAACAAAGTCCTAAAAACTATGATCCAATGCATGGTAGGGGAAAACAAAACATTGTGGCATCTACAACTGTTCTCCACTCTCTGGGCCTATCGCACCTCTGTGAAAACTTCAACTGGATTCACTCCCTTCCAGTTGGTCTATGGCATTGAAGCCATCCTACCGATCGAGTGTGAGATTCCATCACTCAAACTGAAAATAGAACTCCTACCCCACACTTCCACTGAAGAAGAACGATTTTTGTATCTGTCCAAACTGGACGAAATGCATCGTGATGCTGCTCTCGCCAATGAAGCACATCAAAAACGAATTAAAAGTCAATATGACAAATCCGTCCACCCTCGGACTTTCACAGAAGGAGACTTAGTCCTTACTTACGACCAAGCTCACGATAAATTGGGGACAGGAAAGTTAGAACCCATGTGGCACGGTCCCTACATCGTGAAGCATGTCCTACAAAAAGGTTCCTACGAATTAGTTGATCATGACGGAATCTCCCTAGGAGAGCCCCGAAATAGGCTTTACCTTAAGAAGTACTATGCCTAGATCACCTAGCATATTGTACTTTGTACATTATTGTATTTAGTTTTGGTGTGTCTTTTTCTTTCGCGTGCTCGAGTCTTTACCATTGCCACTCATCTGTGCCTATGTTTTCATGCGTAGATGATGTCTTCCTTTTCTATCTTTTTTGGGTTCGCGGATGGCGCTAGCCGACATACCCGGAACATTGCTTCAGCAACTTGGGTTATTTACCAATTTGACCAGGTGGTGAGTTCAGGAGGCATTTGTTTAGGACCAGCAACCAACAATATGGCAGAATATCATGCTGTCATTGGACTACTGACCGAAGCCTCCTCTCTAGGTATTTCTCGCATCATTATTTACTTAGACTCCCAACTAGTGGTTCGTCAACTCAACCGTATCTACACTATCCGTAGTCCTATCCTGCTACGCCTACACTTGTAAGTTTGTCATCTCGAATGAATGTTCGATTACATTGAATATAGACACTGTTACACATCAAAATCACTCAACTGGATAAGTGTCGCATATGCTACTCACTTGTCGCAAGTGTCGCAACTCCCTTACAACTTGTCGCAAGTGTCACAAGTTGGTTACAAAGTGTCATAAGTGTTGTTGAATCATACTACCACGCTGACGACACTAAGGAGACACTTAAAACATCTCATGTACTTGGTTTGAAGGAAGAAAATTGGTTCACTGGAGTCAAACATCTCTTAACACCTGAAAGGGATTCTTAGTCAAGAGTTTGGAGGGGGAACTCTCCCCTAAAACGGCCTTAGGAGCGCTGGCGCCCCTCTACCATGCCTCAGGAGAATTATAACACTTATTCACCCCTTTGTAGGAGCGCTGCTCAGTTTTGAAGCACTGGCGCTTCCTTTGACCTTCTTGGGAGCGTTCTAGCGCTCTGATGCCCCTTCTAAAGGAGCGCTCCCTATTCTGGGTGAATTGTTAGCCCGGTGAGAAGAATAAGGGGAGAATCATTCGAGATTAGGAGGCAGTTGTGCTGGAATTATCGGTTTTATCAAAATATCCTTGATCCAAGGAGAAGGTTCCCAACCGGTTCTAAAAATAACTCAAGAGGTTAGGCTCCTCCCAACCTATATAAGCAAGCTCTATGATGGTGAAAAGGAGGAAGAACTGAACATATGGAACTTATGATCTTGGAGGAGACTTACAGTCAGCCAAAGGAGAGTAATCAGTGAAGCTGCTGTTATCCAGGTTGTGGATCTTTCAGGCAAGGGTTAGACGAAGAGGACTTGACGAAGCTGTCACATTCGCATCTACGATTGTAAGTACTGCTGTCGTTATTCTCATTAATATGACAAGCTTGGCCTGTTTCTTTCTAGTTTGTGTCTAATGTTACATAAACTTGTCATTTATTGATAGATATGTTTTCGAGCTAATGTCAGTAGAGTAGGAAGTGGTCGTATCTTGTTTTGTCGACAGACCTCAGCGAGGAGCGAAGGACTAGAGCGCAACTTGGAGCGTGCAGGGAGAAACGTCGATTAAAAGGTACTTCTATTATCCTTCCTTCTCATGCATTAGTTTAGATAGATTTGAAAGGAAGTCAGTGTCCACGTTAAGCATTTTTCTATCTAGGGTTAATGTCAAGCTCTAGAGGTCGATCTACTTGTCCGCAGGCAGATTTTCCTACAACAGAAACTGGCGACTCCACTGGGGAGATAGCCTCGAATTGAAATCCCTTGTTTGGATTTTTCTCCTCATTGACCTTGTTCTGTCCCTTGATTGTTTCATACCTGGTTCACCCCTCTTTGATTAGTTTCATGAGCTGATTGGCTCCTTACCTTGTCACATTCAACATATTTGTCAAGTTCAGATCTCAATTTTTGAAATTTTCTGACATTTCTGAGACTTTTAGACCCTGGTGCCCCTGTCATAGTGTTAACAGAGCGCCAATGCTTCTAGTAGACTTACACAGAGTGCTATAACTCTCTTTTCCATTGGCAACAGAGCGCCAGCCTCCTTTTGGCCTAAAAACCCTCCACAATTGCATTTTTCAGGGTTTGCCTCTGTGGCTCTTTTGCTGAGTGATCTTGTGAGTCAATTTTTCTTCCTTTTAGCTTTGACATCAGTCTTTTTGAAGAACAAACACCTTTTTGATTGGATCTTGTAACCTTTTTTCACCTATTTTCATTGAGTTTTCCTGTTGAGAAAAGCTTGAAATCTATGCATTGCTTTCCTTTTCCCTTCAGTTGAGTAAAACCCTGGTGAAGATCATCAAAATCCTACAGGCCTCTTTACCTTGATTTCAGTCAAAATCATTGTTCTTCAGCTCTTGTTTTTGGGTGTGAAGTTTGTCTTTTTCTTTGATTGTTTCTTTTCTTTCATTTTTTCGTTTTGATTACTACGAAGGGTGTATTGTTTGTGTGATTTTTGCTTATGCTAGTTTGGTTCTCATTCATACCAAGAAGATAATTAGCAAAGATAGGCATTGTGATTATATTGATCATCACCCATACGCAAACAATAAAGATATCTTAGTGACTGATTGAGTGTATTATAAGGCATTTGAAAATTTCTTTGCATTACATCAGGATTTGATTGAAAAAAGAAAAGATTGTTTGAGGGCATTCCGTAGTTGTGCTTGTTAGTGAAAGAACTCTCTCTCTCCCTTAGCTAGATGTTCATCGAAAGGAAATGACTGCTTATCATGCTTGATGCACTCTTTGGGTCAGAGTCTTAATTCCATTTGTTTCACTTCCATGCACCCCTTTGCATATAGAACAACCACTAAAATCAACGCTAATTAAAATTTATCTAGAACTTTTTCTTTGCTAAAATCCTCCACCAACAGTAGAATAGGTGTAGTACTTTGGATTAGGCTGTGAGAAAAACTCTCCATAGTTTTCAAAACAAACATTAGCATCCTGAGTTAGGGAGAGTAAATCTAGTTATCGTATAAGTCTGCCTGGGACCCCCCTCTCACACAGGGGTTACGCACGAGGTTGCATTCGGGAGAGCTACGGGGACTAACCCTCCGTGGTTTAACTGAGTGTGGTGGTAAGATCGTATTATGGGGATAAATTTGAAGTAAATCCACAATTACTGCATGGAAGCTTCTTAGTTGGTTTCGGGCTTGATACGCTGCCCTTACGTTCGGAACGAACTGTCGACTGTTCCCGCCCAGGGGCCGACTGCGAATTGGTAACCTTAGTGGCCATAATATTTAGGTTCTTACACAAGGTGATGGTGATGGGAAGTCTCACTGTACCTGGAGCAGACATTGGTGAAACTCACTCGGGCTCCTTGGAAGGTAAATCCACAATTACTACGTGGAAGCCTTGGAAAGCAAATCCACAATTACTGCATGGAAGCTTTCACCAGGGTGCAAGTCCGTTAAGCAGGTCGCCATTGTAACTGTTCCACCTTAGCCCCACCCCTTCTGGACTTGATCACGCAACATTGGATTTCATCACAAACTAGTACGATCATCAAAAGAAGGCCCTATTTTCTTAGTTGTGATTCTTAGATTTTTTAGCGTGTGCTGTTTCTTTTCGCTAGTTGGCCATAGATCTCTTTCATTGACTCTTTTGTTCTGCCAACATTGACCCTCCATGATGCTCGCAGAGGCTACAGGGACTTCCTCCAGAAAATATGGAAGGAGACATCCCTCGTTCTACGGAACAATCTCCCCAACAGGGCGAGGTTCAAAACACTACAACTTCTCAGGAAGAAGTTCCCGTCTCTCTGGAGAATTTTAGAATTGTATTGGAATCCCCGGAAGCTTATCGCATTCTGGAGGGATATGAATGACAGATCCTCCACCTAAATTCTACCGGAGAATTTGTTGTCATAAACCCTTCTGACATTCCGGCCGGGTCTCCTCAGAACCCTTTACCCAATGACCCTTTCTGGACTGAGAACATTGTTCGGAGTCCACCACGCTTGGTGCAAGATCATTATGGAACAGGAGAAGGTGCTAACGCATCTTCCTCCTATACTGTACCCCCAAATCACTTCATTGGTACTACCACTTTTACGGCCACACCAACCGTTGCTCCGAGCACACCATCCGTTGGCTCGAGACCTACCATTCCGCTCCAGACAGCCCATTCGACAATAACCCCGCACATTCCGACCATCCCCGCCGGTAATGCGGTAGTTAATCAAACCCCGATTGGCACACCTGTAACACCAAGACCAAATATCCCTTTTGGATTTAGGGCACTAAACGCATCTGCCACTACCACTGCCCAAACCACTACTCAAATAATACCGGGAAGTTCCATACCTATCCAACAACCCGGAGGGACTGTCCTTGGTGGTTCTAACCCAATCGGAAACACGGGTCAATCTTTCACGTCTGGCCCTCAAATCCCAGGAACTCTACCTCAAACTGGGGGGCACCCTCCCACCGGAGGGAAAATCCCATGCGGGGGGCACCCTCATGCTGGGGGGCAACCTCAAGCTGGAGTCCATCATCAGCCACAAGGACAAAATGTGTCCATTACACCCAATCCATGGAGCATCCCTTTTCAAGGGAATCCGCATGCCTCCATGGGACAAACTGTGCCTGCCGCATCCAACCCATGGAATGTTCCTTTCCTATGAAACCCACACTTCCCGGTAGGACAAAATTCGCAGACTCCGCAACAACCTCCTTATGGACAAATGCCCAACCCAACCCTTAACCCTCAAAACCCATACGGTTATCCTCCGCTCACACATACCTCTCAAAACACTTCAAATCCTATGTACCTTGGCCAAAACCAACCTTACATGAGAGGGCCCATGAGTTATAATTATCCACATAACCTAGTATTGGGCCCCACTGGTGTTCCTCTGCCGCACCAGCATTACCCACAGGTTAACCAACAACTACCTTTTCTAGCCACAATGGACCTTCCAGATTTGTCTCGGTTAACGAATGATCCCATTCATCATTCTTCCGGTTGGCCAGCTATTCCAGCAAAGCTCCCTTCTGATATCCCAAAATTCGACGAAAAATCCGGAGAAGACCCAAACAACCACGTAATGACCTTCCATTTGTGGTGTTCATCAAACTCCCTCATGGACGATTCGATTCATTTGCATCTTTTCCAACGGACACTTATGGGTTCCGCAGCAAAATGGTATATTGAATTACCACGCACATCTTTTTATGATTTCAACTCCCTTGCCATGTCCTTCCTCACACACTTCCAATTGCCCATTCGATACGAAACAGGTACTGAACTATTAACCTCTCTTCATCAGAAAAATTCCATACACATCTCCGATCATATCCATGAATGGAGAAGACGACGAAGGCTAATTAAAGCGGTCATCCCTGACCAATTATTAGCGGGATGGTTCACGAAATCATTACTACCCCAGATCGCTCGTGATGTTGCCATGGGCGGCGTAGTCACCGAGGAAGAAGCCATCACCCGAGTTTAGTACTTAGACTTAGTCTATTTGCAATCCGGTACTCTGTATGAGTTGATACCGAACGCTACCCATCCCAACAACGATCCATCCAAACCATCGACCGCTTCGCATGCAGATGGAGTTATTGGCTCCGTAAAAACTCAATCTACCACTCAGTCCACTGGAACAATCCAGCGGCCCACTCCCACGACCGCCCCCAGTTTGACTGCACCCTCTTCTACCCCCACTCGAACTCAAGTCTCTGATGTGAATGTGGTCCAATCAACCCCTTCACAACAACCCGGGGGCAAGAAGAAAGCGAGAAACAAAACAAAGAAGAAAAATAAAAATGAACAACCCAAGACTCAACCACAAACCCCTGCTGCTGGAAAACAACCACAGCGAAAACCAAAATTCCCATGTCTCATTTGCGGTGACGATCACTACACTCGAGACTGCCCACATCGCGATGAAGTGGATAAAATTTTTAAGGGAAATTCACAACCCGCTGTGCTCACTCAGCCTTTTCCGCAACAAAAATCTTTGGTTGCACAAACCCCCATGCCGAGGGGCAGTTCCAACCAACCCCATGATGAGGCATCGACAAGCGCACACATTTATATGTTTAACGAGGTTAATCTAACCACTTGTTCTGCGACATACGACACATCAGTTAAACCCAATAAGCCGAAGACTGCTAACGGTTCTTCGCCAGATCCTTTACCATCTACTGTCAATCCTCCGTCTGTTAGCCCTCCATCCGGGCCACTTTAGATTGAGAAACCCTCTTTTGACTCCATCTTACGCCCTCCTAAGAGCACCATCCGAAAATCCACTTTCAATCCTAATTCACGAGCCGCCCAAAACTACAATATTGTAGAAGATTTGGCCCAAGCTTCGTCTGCCATGTCCACATTGGAAGTGTTACAACACTGTCCTAATCAATGTAGGACGCTCTTAGCTGCTATTGGCGCTTTCGATCCCGAGTCATCCAACTACATCACATTTAATCTGAACGATTATCAACCACGACTCTCCCACCAACTAGCTTTCCAAATCGATGTTGTTGTTCATAACCAACAAATTCATCAAACTATCCTGGATGAGGGAGCCTCCACCTGTGTCATGTCTCTATCCTATTGGAAAGGTTTGAAATCACCTACCCTTAACAAATCCCCTACGATGTTACGCGCTTTCGATGGACGAGGTTTCCATCCTCACGGATTATTGCAATCCCTCATCGTTCAATTGGGCGGCAAAAATGTTACCGTTGATGTCAAAGTGATCAACGCTCCTCTCGATTACAATCTATTACTCAGAAGAAGTTGGTTCTATGCTATGACTGCTGTCGCTTCATCGGTGTTTCGATGTGTACAATTCCCTCATCAAGGCAAAATTATCACTGTTGATCAACTTGATTTTTGTACACCTGATGCCCGCATCCCTGCCACCAACAATATTCCTTTCCTGGGAGACCACATGGTTATGTATGAAAGCATTGGTGTTGGCCTATTGAAAGATTCTAGCCTCATGGGTACCTTCCCTACACCACTTCCACCTACTACACCTCATATTGCCGCCGTCAATATGATCTCGACTTTGACTTATCAATCCTTGGAATCATATGACCCTTGGATTGTGCCTAGTCCTTTGGAATTCGATGGACTTAGTGACACCATGCCACTCAGCCCAGCCGAGGCCACATACGTAGCTATTCAATATGCCTCTCCCTCTTCGACCACTTCACATTCATTGGCACCCGACACTTACTTGATGCCCTCGTGGTTGAATTCCCTATCATCTACCGTTGATTACATTTCCCACATTTTTCCTTCGGACGAATCTATCATGGAAATGCTTAGCATTGACGATCTACCCTGGGATGACAACCACCACTGATCCTCTTTTCTTCCACCTTTGGAAGAGGTGCAAGACATACAATCTGTCTTCCCCCCCGATGTTACCAATTCTCCACAACCCCCTATCCTCACCCAAGATACTTTCTCTGAGGGAAACATGGGTAACATCTCTACCACAATCACAATTGACATTTTAGTCAAAGAAGGTGTCGTGGAAAACATCAATCTTGGTGCTAATTGCACACCCAATGAAGTGGTTTCTTACACCGCTTTGTTCAAGGAATTCCACGATGTCTTCGCATGGAGCTATGAGGAAATGCCAGGGATTGACCCCTCCATCGTCATACACGAAATCAAGACTTACCCTGATGCAAAACCAGTTCGACAGAAACTCCGCCCGGTTCACCCCAAGAAACTAGCAGCTATAAAGGTAGAAGTTGAAAAACTTCTAAAATCTGGCTTTATCTACCCTGTCCCTTTGACAGAATGGGTCTCTAACCTCGTTCCAGTTGCTAAGAAACAAGGGACCATCCGTGTCTGCGTAGATTATCGTGATCTTAACAAATCTTGTCCCAAGGACAACTACCCTACACCCTTTATCGATCAAATCATCGATAATTGTGCGGGAAGCGTGATCTTCTCTTTCATGGATGGCTTTTCTGGATACAACCAGATCGAAATCTTACCTGCTGATCAACATAAGACAACCTTCATCTGCCCTTGGGGAACTTTCGCATACCGAAAGCTACCTTTTGGCCTTAAAAACGCTAGGGCCACTTTCCAGCGAGCCATGTCGTACACTTTCCATGACATCAAGCATATCGCAGAACCCTACCTCGATGATTTACCCGCCCACTTGTCCAATCGACCCGATCATATTGGTCACTTGCGGGCAATTTTTCTTCGATGTTGTTTCTACCGTATTCGCCTGAACCCACATAAATGCATCTTTGCTTTCGAATCTGGCCGACTCCTTGGTTTCATCGTCTCAAAAGACGGGATCAGGGTGGATCCCCTGAAGATCAAGGCCATTCTAGCCTTACCCCCACCCACCAACTTAACCCAACTTCAAAGTTTGCAAGGAAAAGCAAACTTCCTCCGCCGTTTCATCTGCAATTACGCCGAGATCACTATAGGATTTATGCGATTACTGCAAAAGAACGTCCCTTTCATCTGGGATGACACTGCCCAACGGTCATTCGACGCTCTCAAGCATGCTTTGACCCACGCTCCTTTGTTACATCCTCCCGATTATACAAAGGATTATATCCTTTACTTGACCTCTTCTACCTCCACCATTGCGATGGTGTTGGTTCAAGAGGACGCTGATGATGATGAACACATGATTTATTATCTGAGCAAGAGTTTATCCGGACCCGAACTCAGATACTCGCATGTCGAAAAACTGGCTATGGTAGTTGTCATTGCTGTCCAACAATTCCGCCACTACATCCTATTACGCACCACCATGGTAATCGCAGACTCTAACCCCATGTACCATGTCTTAACATGTCAAGTACTTGGGGGAAAATATTCGAAATGGATCGTGATCCTTCAAGAATTCGATCTTGAGTTTGCCGAGCTCATTTGTGCTCTCCCAAGTGCCGATGAAAACAATGAACCTAGAGACCCTCTTCCTGATGAGTCTCTCTTCCTCATCAGTACCTCTGACCCTTGGTATGGACACATTCTCGTTTACCTTCAAACCCAACGTTTTCAGCCCAACATCTCTCGAGAAGAGTGTTGACGCATACGTCACCACTCTCGCCGTTACCTCATCCTCGATGACACTTTGTACCTCCGCGGTATTGACACCATTCTTCGGCGATGTCTGATTCACGAAGAGGCTGAACGCGTTCTGAACGATTGTCACCTTGGTGCTTGTGGCGTTCACCTTTCCGGGATGGCCACAACCCAAAAAATCCTACGTGCCGGCTACTTTTGGCCCTCGATATTCAAAGACTGCATCGAGGCCGTAAAAAAATGCCCACCCTGCCAAATCTTCAACAAGAAGGCACGAACCCACCCTACTGTGCTGCATCCCATTATTGCCATCGGCCCCTTTTCCAAATGGGGTATCGATTTCATGCAGTGTTAGCCTACCTTAGCCGGGGGGCATGGTTACATCATCGTCGCTGTCGACTATTTCACAAAATGGGCTGAGGCTATGCCTACCTTCCTGAATGATGGCCATACCGCATCTCTATTCCTCTTCAACCACATCATTACTCGTTTTGGTATACCACATGCCATTGTCACTGACCATGGTGCACACTTTAAAAACCAGATGATGAGCGAATTACACGTCAAATTGGGTTTTCGCCATGAAAACTCATCCCCGTACTATCCTCAAGCAAATGGACAAGTTGAAGCTATCAATAAAGTCCTAAAAACCATGATCCAACGCATGGTGGGGGAAAACAAGACATCATGGAATTTACAACTGTTTTCCGCTCTTTGGGCCTATTGCACGTCTGTGAAAACCTCAACCGGATTCACTTCTTTCCATTTGTTCTATGGCATTGAAGCCGTCCTACCAATCGAGTGTGAAATTCTGTCACTCAAATTGAAAGTAGAACTCTTGCCCCATACTTCTGCGGAAGAAGAACGATTCTTGTACCTATCCAAATTGGACGAAACACACCGTGATGCTGCTCTCGTTAATGAGGCACATCAGAAATGGATCAAGAGTCAATATGACAAATCTGTCCAACCTCGAGCCTTCGCAGAAGGAGACTTAGTCCTCGTTTATGACCAAGCACACGATAAATTGGGAACAAGAAAGTTAGAACCTATGTGGCACGGTCCTTACATCGTGAAGTGCGTTTTACACAGAGGTGCTTATGAACTAGTAGATCATGATGGAATTTCCTTAGGAGAGCCCCGAAATGGGCTTTACCTTAAAAAGTACTATGCCTAGATCATCTAGCATATGTACGTTGTACACTATTGTATTTTTAGTTTGGTGTGCCTTTTCTTTTGCGTGCTCGAGTCTTTGCCGTTGCCACTCATGACTGTGCCTGTATTTTCATGCCCAGATGACGTCTGCCTTTCCTATTTTTTTTGGGTTCGCGAATGGTGCCAGCCGACACACCCGGAACATTGCTTTGACAGCATGGGTCATTTATCAGTTTGATGAGCTGGTGAGTTCAGGAGGCATCTGTTTAGGACTAGCAACCAACAATATGGCAGAATATCATGCTGTCATTGGACTGTTAACCCAAGCCTCCTCCCTAGGTATCTCTCGTATCATTATTTACTTAGACTCCCAACTCGTGGTTTATCAACTCAACCGCATCTACGCTATCTGTAGTCCTATCCTGCTACGTCTACACTTGCAAGTTCGCCATCTCAAATGAATGTTTGATTACATTGAATATAGACACATTCCAAGAGAACTTAATAGTGTTTCAGATTCATTAGCCAATTACATCATGGATCGGTATTTAACCCACAGATAAGATCCAAGGAAAGAAAAAAACTATACATTACATGTAAATTAAAACACATCAAAGACATCATCATGTACAAAACATTGGCATCATAAAACTCGAAACTGTATATATATATATATATATATGGCATGACTGAAATGTTTACATTACATCAAAAAGTCTGTAAGAGAACATAATATTGGGCTCATCCACCCATACAACTTCGCTAGACAAGGCGTACAAAAACATGATCTCAGGGAAACTCTAATCTCGTCGCACTACATTGTGCTATGAGTAATATAATACTGTGCGTACTACACGTCTCAATAGAGAATTGATATTCTATGGAACCCCTACAGTGTGTCGCTGCAAATGCAAAGGCACATCCCCCCTCCGCAGAGGAGGGATACCCATCGTAAGGCCCTGGAGGTTCCTCTCAACCTCCCGGAGGCCCACCACCGGTACTGCTGGGTCTGCTACAACTGGGGCGCCGCCCTGACGTCCTGGCACTGGTATATCCGCTGGGCGCACTGCTCCCTTGTCTGCATGTTGAAGACAAAACATCTGTTAAAACTCTCTTACATACCCAAAAAAAATACATATACATCAAAAACATAAAAATAAACTTGACAAGGAATGGCTTAGTCTCTTACCTGACTCGTCCCAATCTTCCCCCTCAGGCAAAATCAAATCCATACTCCCGCGAAAGTCCACATCAACATATGGGAAATCATCGATCCAGAGGAACTGCCGCCTCAACCAGGCAAAGAAATCACCAGTAAAATGGAACTCTGACTCCGAAACTAACCTCGGGGATAGGCTAGTCCACCTCTCCATCCGAGGCTCATCCACTGGTCGTATTGCCAGCGTAATCCGAGGCTGCATCTGAGGGATGCGCTCCAAGAAAAATGAGACTAAGAAAGAACCATAGCCAAACTGCTTTTGGTTGTTCCTGCACCGAGAAATTTGTTCCTTCACATTTCGAAGGAACGCTGCACTCCAATTGAATAGTGTGGGCTCTAAACACTGAACGCCATAGGCCAGCTGTGACCTTGAAGCCAAATTAGCACTAGTACTACCAGTCGCACTAGTGATAGCAAACAATATGGATCAAAGAGGTAGATCCCGGATATCCTTGATAGGGATCCTGCCCCCTACCAACCTTGCTCCCGGAACACAATGACGTGCCAAATACACGTCCACCTGCTCAGGCAATGTCCTCTGCCCTGTAAAATCTATAGGGACCCCTCTTTTTGAGAGGCTGGTCATAAAATACACATCTTCCAACTCGATGGTCAGGAGCTGTGCACCAATACGAAATCCCTGTTTCGTGATGTCCCAAAGACCGATAATGTGCTCAAGCAATAGAACCTCGCTTTTCATTTTTTGCAGTTTGAAAAACTTGAGTAATCCGCAGGCCCTCAAAGCAGCCCACGTACGGGGACTCCATAGAGAAGCTATATCATCCATCTCATGTTCCCGCTCTTTCCACTCGATCATGATTGCCGAATATATCTACAAAACAAAAATTCAAGATTTTCATCATTCCCCACGTTTTTGTGATTTCGACAATTCTCAAAAAGCATTTTAAAACATGAAAACAAATGCCCATGACATCAAAAGGTTACCAATCATCATTTTCAACCACCACACCCTTTAAAATTTACTAAATAATGATTAAAATGTGGTAAAAACGAAAAACGTTTTGAGGAGGTGCGTGGGCCCATGAGGGGAGTTTTTTGCAAATTTCTTTGGTCAAAATAGTCGACCTAATCAATGGTTAAAGTATGGGCATCTTAACGACCATTTCCCAATACATTTTCGTGAATAATTTCCCCCTTTTTATTAACTTTTAAAAGGAGGCCGATTTGGTTCAAAATGGACAACCTAGGGCTTTTGTGTTTTAAACTAATAATGATATAAAGATCAAATTGGAACCATACAATCGAAATAGAAATGAACAAACACCTACCTGGTTCGAACGGTGTGCGAAACGATCAATCGTAGCTCCGGCAACGAGAAGAAAAAGTTTGTCTCCAATTGAGATTCCCCAATACTCCACAAAATCCTTGCGAATGAAATGGTAAATGAGTTTTTCAAGTCAATTCATATTTATAAAATTTCATTTTCATAAGCTATGGTCATTTTGGGTTTATCTACTAGTGAAAATGACTTCACTAATCCCTGGTTTATAGTTTCTGGCATCGCAGGTTATTGGCAATCCTAATGCATCTTCCACCTTGTCGTATTTATGAGCATAGTCTTAGTTCGTTCTCAAGCTCGACAATATGAGAACGCAACCGGGTAAACTTTTATCTCTTTTTTGGACCCGTATGGATATGATCACACGAAAAAGGAACCCCCATGGAGTCTCCTTTAAACCCTTTTCAGACTCTCTAAATATGAAAAGATTGTCGAGTGACCTTGCTTCCTTTCACGCTCGTTAAAAGGTTAGAAGGGGTGTTTGTCGAGCGATATTTTAACCCTTTTTCGGTCTCGATGGACTACTGTAAGAAAAAGGAACTAAGAGAGTTCTCTTTTAAGTGTTTTTCCAAACTCTATAATCACGAAAAACCTTCGAGTTTTCTGTCTTTGGACTCGTTAAAGCACACATCGACAGACCCATATGGGACCGAACCCTTACTTCTTCCAGTTCATTAAACAAAGGAAGAGGAACTTACCGAAGTTAAGTTACATCGAGCATGTGTTATCCTCCTCGAGCTCATTAAATTAAAAAGAGGTACACATCTATCTGGATGGGGGAAAAATTGAAAGGAACAAGCCAAGCAGTCTCTTGAGAACACCATCTAGCACTTCTTAGAGTCACCCTTGAACATGACACTTTGTTATTTTCCCATATCATAGTCCGCTAAACCTCTACACTGAACCAATCTTTGAGTTTCCTTTCACTCCCTTGGGTCACCCAACGCAAGTCGCAGTATCCATTGCGTAATTTTGGTCCATGACATGTTTTGCTGTTGTGCCTCAGTGTTCAAGGGAAGTATCAACCTCGAGAGTCAGCCATCCCTAATATCTTGCCTCAAAACCTATGTCAGTCCATTTGATCTTCCAATCACATCTCCATGTCCATTTCGTGTAGTTGATGGGGGATACATCAAGGCCCTCCCTCGACAAGTCTATCCCTGTCGACTCCAACACATTATCCAGGAATCAGACTTAGAAACCAATTAGTACTTTGGGACCTACATGCCTCAATGGCAGGCCTCCTCACATTCGACAGTGGGTTTACATCATTGACCCCTGATCGAATTATTCCATGGGTGTTCGACCTCAGCTCATCTACTCACATTCGTTGGAATGTACTAGGGTAACTTGGGAATCATCGACATTAATGGTGATCTCCCTCGCACTTGTTAACGGTTTACCTCATTGACAGGTAATCAAGTGGTTTATGCCATGTTCGACGTCAAGACATCCATTCGCATGGTCAGATTCATACCATATGGGGATTGGTATGAAGACCCTGGGTTGAGCCATCACTTTGATATATGCTTCGCCCAGGCTGCGAAGGAATTCTATTGAACAATGACACATGCACTGTTACATAGATCCACTTTGTATTGGTCATGGCTATGTCTTATCATCTCGTAGATCCACTGTGTATTCTTCGTGGCTACGATCAGTTTGAGTCACTAAAGTATAGATCCACATTGTATCTTTGGTGGCTATACCCCTGTTTGTCAATACAATTATGGATCCGCAGTGTATTTTATGGTGGCCATACCTCACAAGTCTCGATCTCCCAAGCATAGGTATGCCTGCCTTGGGTTTTGAAATATGTCATGATATTGGTTGGATGTTTGTGTGCAGCTTCCATCAGGTTCTCCGAGTCTATACCCTTTCTTGAACATCTACAAAGTACTTCAGTCATCAGCCCGCATCTTCTGACTTCATACTTTGGGGGGCATTCTATTACACATCAAAATCACTCAACTGGATAAGTGTCGCATATGCTTCTCACTTGTCGCAAGTGTCGCAACTCCCTTACAACTTGTCGCAAGTGTCGCAAGTTGGTTACAAAGTGTCGTAAGTGTTGTTGAATCATACTACCATGATGACGACACTAAGGAGACACTTAAAACATCTCATGTACTTGGTTTGAAGGAAGAAAATTGGTTCACTGGAGTCAAACATCTCTTAACACCTGAAAGGGCTTCTTAGTCAAGAGTTTGGAGGGGGAACGCTCCCCTAAAATTGCCTTAGGAGCACTGGCGCCCCTCTACCATGCCTCAGGAGCGCTTCTCAGTTTTGAAGCACTAGCGCTTCCTTTGACCTTCTTGGGAGCGTTCTAGCACTCTGATTCCCCTTCTAAAGGAGCGCTCCCTATTCTCGGTGAATTGTTAGCCCGGTGAGAAGAATAAGGGGAGAATCATTCGAGATTAGGAGGCAGTTGTGCTCGAATTCTCAGTTTTATCAAAAGATCTCTGATCCAAGGAGAAGGTTCCCAACCAGTTCTAAACATAACTCAAGAGGTTAGGCTCCTCCCAACCTATATAAGCAAGCTCTATGATGGTGAAAAGGAGGAAGAACTAAACATATGGAACTTATGATCTTGGAGGAAACTTACAGTCAGCCAAAGGAGAGTAATCAGTGAAGTTGTTGTTATCCAAGTTGTAGATCTTTCAGGCAAGGGTTAGACGAAGAGGACTTGACGAAGTTGTCGCATTCGCATCTACGATTGTAAGTACTGCTGTCGTTATTCTCATTAATATGACAATCTTGGCCTATTTCTTTCTAGTTTGTGTCTAATGTTACATAAAATTGTCATTTATTGGTAGATTTGTTTTCGAGCTAATGTCAGTAGAGTAGGAAGTGGTCGTATCTTGTTTTTTCCACAGACCTCAGCGAGGAGCGAAGGACTAGAGCACAACTCGGAGCGTGCAGGGACAAACGTCGATTAAAAGGTACTTCTATTATCCTTCCTTCTCATGCATTAGTTTAGATAGATTTGAAAGGAAGTCAGTGTCCACGTTAAGCATTTTTCTGTCTAGGGTTAAGGTCAATCTCTAGAGGTCGATCTACTTGTCCACAGGAAGATTTTCCTACAACAGACGCATTCCGAGAGAGCTTAATAGTGTTTTGGATTCATTAGCTAATTATATTATGGATTGGTATCTTGCCCACATATAAATATTTAAGGAAAGAAAAACTGTACATTGCATGTAAATTAAAACACATCACAGACATCATCATGTACAAATCATTGGCATAATAAAAACTTGAAACTGTATATATATATATATATATATATATATATATATATATATATATATATATATATATATGGCATGACTGAAATGTTTGCATTACATAAAAAAGTGTGTAAGAGAACAAAATATTGGGTCCATCCACCCATACAACATCGCCTGACAAGGCATACAAAAAACATGATCACGGGGAGACTCTAATCTCCCCGCGCTACGTTGTGCTGTGAGTAACATACTACTGCACGCACTACACGCCTCAATAGAGAATTGATATTCTCTGGCACTTCTACAGTGTGCCGCTGCATATGCAAAGGCACGTCCCCCCTCTGCAGAGGAGGGATACCCATCGTAAGACCTTGGAGGTTCGTCTCAACCTCCTGGAGGCCCACCATTGGTACTGCTGGGTCTACTACAACTGGGGCACCGCCACGACATCCTGGCACTAGTATATCTACTGGGTGCACTTCTCCCTTGTCTGCATGTTGAAAACAAAACATCTGTTAAAACTCTCTTACATACCCAAAAAAAATACATATACATCAAAAACTTTAAAAACAAGAACCCGACAAGGTATGGCTTAGTCTCTTACCTGACTCATCCCAATCTTCCCCCTCGGGCAAAATCAAGTCCATACTTCGGCGGAAGTCTACATCGGCATAGGGGAAGTCCTCGATCCAGAGGTACTTCCGCCTCAGCCAGGCAAATAAATCACCAGTAAAGTGGAACTCTGACTCCGAAACTAGTCTCAGAGATAGGCTAGTCCACCTCTCCATCCGAGGCTCATCCACTGCTCATACTGCCAGAGCGATCTAAGGCTGCATCTGAGGGATGCGCTCTAGGAAAAATGAGACTAAAGATGAGCCATAGCCGAACTATTTTTGACCAGTCCTGCACCGTGAGATTTGTTCCTTCACATTCTAAAGGAATGTTGCACTCCAATTGAACAGTGTTGGCTCTAAACACTGAACACCATAGGCCACCTATGATCTCGATGCCAAATGAGCACTAGTACTACAGGTCACACTTGTGATAGCAAATAGTATCGACTGGAGAGGCAGATCTCGTATATCTTTGATTGGGATCCTGCCCCCCACCAACCTTGCTCTTGGAATGCAGTGGCGTGCCAGATACATGTCCACCTACTCAGGTAATTCCCCTTGCATAGTAAAGGATATGGGGACCTCTCGTTTCGAGAGGCCGGTCAAAAAATACACATCTTCCAACTCGATGGTTAGGAGTTGTGTACCAATGCAAAATCCCTGTTCCGTAACGTCCCAAAGGCCAATCATGTGCTCAAGCAGTAGGATCTCTCTTTTCATTTTTTGCAATTTGAAAAACTTGAGAAAGCCACAGGCCTGCAAAGCGACCCACGTACGGGGACTCCGTAGAGCGGCTAAATCATCCATCTCATGTTCCCGCTCTTTCCATTCAATCATGATTGCCAAAGACACCTACAAAACAAAAAATAAAAAAATTCATCATTCCCCACGTTTTTGTAATTTCGGCGATTTTCAAAAGCATTTTAAAACATAAAATAAAGTTCCCATGTCATCTAAAAGCAACCAATCATCCTTTTTAACCACCACGCCCTTTAATATTTGCCAAACAATGATTAAAACGTGTTAAAAATGAAAAATGACCTAAGGGGCTACGTGGGCATTTGGGGGGAATTTTTATGAGTTTCTTTTTCTTAAAATGGTTAGTCTAATTGAGTGCAAGGGTGTAGACATCCTAACAACCCTTCTCTTACACATTTTTGTGAAAGAATCCCCCCATTTTATTGATTTTTAAAAGGAGGCTGATTTGGTTCAAAAAGAGGCGACCTAGGGCTTTGTGTTTTAAATAAATAATGCTGTACAAATCAATTTGAAACCATGCAATTGAAAGAGCAAAGGATGAACACCTACCTAGTTCGAACGGTGAGTGAAATGATCAATCGTAGTTTCGACAGCGAGAAAAACAAGATTTGCTTCAAATTGAGATTCTCCAACACTCCAAAATCCTTGCAAATGAAATGGTAAATGAGTTTTTCAAATCAATTCTTGTTTATAGAATTTCATTTTTTTATAAGGTATGGTCATTTTGAGTTCCTCTAATGATGTAAACGGCTTCACTAATCTCTGGTTGGTAGTTGCTGGCATCGCAGGTTTCCTGGAAGTTCTAATGAATCATTCTCCTTGTCGCATTTATGAGCATAGTCTTAGTTCGTTCTCGAGCTTGACAATATGAGAACGTAACTGGGTAAAATTTTATCTCTTTTTTGGACCCATACGGATACGAACACACGAAAAAGGAACCCCCTTGGAGTCTCCTTTAAACCCTTTTCTGACTCTCTAAATATGAAAAGATTCTCGAGTGATCTTTCTTTCTTTCACACTCGTTAAAAGGTCAGAAAGAGCGTCTTTCGAGCGATAGTTTAACCCTTTTTCGGTCTCGTTGGACTACTGTACGAAAAAGGAACTGAGAGAGTTCTCTTTTAAGTGTTTTTCCAAACTCTATAATCCTGAAAAACCTTCGAGTTTTCTGTCTTTGGACTCATCAAAACACACATTGACAGACCCATATGGGACCGAACCCTTACTTCTTCCGGTTCATTAAACAAAGGAAGAGGAACTTACCGAAGGTGAGTTATATCGAGCATGTGTTATCCTCCTTGAGCTCATTAAATCAAAAATAGGTACTCAACTATTTGGATGGGGGAAAAATTGAAAGGAGCAAGCCAAGCAGTCTCTTGAGAACATCATCCAGCACTTCTTAGAGTCGCCCTTGAACACGACACTTTGTCATTTGTACATATCATAATCCGCTGAACCTCTGCACTGAGCCAATCCTCCGAGTTTCCTTTCACTCCTTTCGGTCACCCGACACAAGTCACAATACCCACTACATAGTGTTGGTCCATGCCATGTTTCGCTGTTGTGCCTCAGTGTTCAAGGGAAGTATCCGTCTCGAGTGTCAGCCATCCCAAATATCTTGCCTCAAAACCTGTGTCATTCCATGTCCATTTGATCTACCCATTACATCTCCATGTCCGTTTCATGTCGTTGATGGGGGATACATCAAGGCCCTCCCTCGACAAGTCTATTCCTGTCGACTCCAACACATTATCCGGGAATTAGGCTTAGAAACCAGTTAGTACTTTGGGACCTACATGCCTCAATGGCAAGCCTCCTCACATTTGACAGTGGGTTTGCATCATTGACCCCTGATTGAATGATTCCACAGATGTTCGACCTCATCTCATCTATTCACATTCGCTGGAATGTACTAGGGTGCCTTGGGAATCATTGACATTAATGGTGATCTCCCTCGCACTTGTTAACGGTTTACATCATTGACCGGTAATCAAGTGGTTTCTGCCATGTTCGACGTCAAGACATCTATTTCACATGGTCAGATTCGTACCGTATTGGGATTGGTACGAAGACCCTGGGTTGAGCCATCACTTTGATATATGCTTTGCCCAGACTGCAAAGGAATTCCATTGAACAATGACACATACACTGTTACATAGATCCACTTTGTATTGGTTATGGCTATGTCTTGTCATCTCGTAGATCCACTGTGTATTCTTTGTGGCTACGATCAGTTCATGTCATTAGAGTATAGATCCACATTGTATATTTGGTGGCTATACCTTTCTCATCAATACAATTATGGATCCGCAGTGTATTTTATGGCGGCCATATCCTACTAAGTCTTGATCACCCAAGCATAGGTATGCTTGCCTTGGGTTTTGAAATATGTCATGATATTTGTTGGATGTTTGTGTGCAGCTTCCATCAGGTTCTCCGAGTCTATACCCTTGCTTGAGCATCTACAAAGTATTTCAGTTATCAGTTGGCATTTTCTAACTTCATACTTTGGGGGGCATTCTGTTACACGTCAAAATTGCTCAACTGGATAAGTGTCGCATGTCCCTCTCAATTGTCATAAGTGTCGCATCTTCCCTACAACTTTTGCAAGTGTCGCAAGTTGGTCACTAGTGTCGCAAATGATGTTCAGACATGTTTTCATGACTACGACACTAAGGAGGCACTTATAACATCTCACATCGCTGATTTGAAGGAAGAGAACTGGTTTACTGAAGTCAAACAACTCTTAACACCTGAAAAGGGCTTTTGATCAAGGGTTTTGAGGGTGAATGCTCCTCTGAAATAGCCTTAGGAGCATTGGCGCTCCCCTATAAGGCCTCAGGGAGCATTATAACGCCTCCTCACCCCTCTGAAGGAGTGCTGCCAACTTTTGAAGTGCTGGCGCTCCCCTTGAGCTTCTCTGGGAGTGTTCTAACGCTCTGATGCCCCTTTTGAAGGAGCGCTCCCTAATCTGGGTCAGTTGTTAGCCCGGTGAGGAGAATAAGGAAAAGATATTTCGAGATTAGGAGGTAGTTGTACTCGAATTCTTGGTTTCATCAAGAGATCCCTGATCTAAGGAGGAGGTTCCCAACTTGTTCTAAACATAACTCAAGAGGTTAAACTCCTCTTAACCTATATAACCAAGCTCTATGATGGTGGAAAGGGGGAAGAACTGAAGTTATGAAACTTATGATCTTGGAGGAAACTCATAGTCAGCCAAAGGAGAGTGATCAGTGAAGCTGCTGTTTTCTAGATTGTGGAACTTTCAGGCAAGGGTTAGACGAAGGGGACTTGACGAAGCTGTTGCATTCGCATCTACGATTGTAAGTACTGCTGTCGTTATTCTCATCAATATGACACGCTTGGCCTGTTTCTTTCTAGTTTGTGTCTAATGTCACATGAACTTATCACTATATGATAGATCTGTTTTCAAGCTAACATCAATAGAGTAGGAAGCAGTTGTATCTTGTTTTGTCCACAGAACTCAGTGAGGAGCAAAGGATTGGAGTGCAACTCGGAGCGTGTAGGGACAAACGTCGATAAAAAGGTACTTTTGTCATCCTCCCTTCTCATGTGTTAGTTTAGATAGATTTGAAAGGAAGTCAGTGTCCATGATAAGCACTTTTCTGTCTAGGGTTAAGGTCAAGCTCTAGAGGTGATCTACCTGTCCGCAAGGAGATTTTCCTACAAAAATAGCTCCTCTTGCTCATGCTCCCAATGACAGAATCTCTAAACTAAGTATTGAGATACAAATCATTTCTCAACAACCACTTGATGAGGATCATTTAATTTGATCATGTATAAGATAATATTGTATATTTTGTATTCCAAGGGTAATTTATCCCCAACAACCGCGTCAAATATTTGATAACTGTTGATTTTTAGTGGCAACTTTGGCCAAAGCTCTTTCTTGTTCTTTTTTATTGTTTTTGTTGCCCCATGTAGTATAGATTAAAAGGTTACCTAGTCTTGGATGATAAATCAAATAGACACTTTCTTGGGAAGTGTGTGTGGAGTAATTAATGTCCCATATATCCTAATATAATAGAATCTCTCTAGTAGGTACCAATAATTAATTTGCTTCAAGTCTTAAATGGACTATAGTGAAAAGAATAACAACTTCTCACCATAGATTCTTTCATACAAGGGATACAAAACAAAGTCAAATATAATGGAGTAATTCTGCATGGATTATCCACAAGCCTTGGAAATAATAATGTACAAGTGCAAAAGAAGGCTACTAGGTGGGTTTGAAACAAGAGAACTCTTAGCTCACACATACACAATACATAAGATAAGACACCATGTAAAACTCAAGTGCACCACTATCTAAGGGAGTTTTAGCCTTTGGAATACATTGTGAAAGAAGAATATATATGAAGTCTACCTAATAAAATATCATCCCATGCTTGAGCACCCCATGCATAATCAAAATACATCTTAACCATATGTATCTAGTGCCTCTTCTACCATACAAGAGGTTCAAGAGAATTGCTAAGGCTTGAAGTTCCATTTGCAATTTTTTTATTAAGTGTACCTTGTGGTAGTTTGGAATGGCTTAACTAAAAGCCACCATGCCTCCACAATGTTATAAACATCATGCATTTTGCTAAAATTTTGCAACCACCAAAGGCTTACTGACATTGTGGGAGGTGAGAACTCATACATCCTTTGAAGAGTATCAATGCCATATTGCTTGATTATGTCATTGTTCTATGATTTCAATGTTCAACTTGTTACATCCGCAATCTCAATCAAGTTATTTAGCATGTTTATGCATGGAAACAATTCCTCTTTGGATGCCACCTTGTGGAATCACAAGACCTTAACATTGAAATCCTTGGGTTCCTTTCCTTGGCTTATTTTTCTACTCGCATTGATTTGTGGAAGGTTCAACATCATTGTACATATCATAGAGGAATGAATAAGTAGGCTTTGAGGCAATGTTGAGTAGCAACACTATGTCCATGACACAATGAAAAGACACAATGAAAAGAAGGGTAATGCTCTTTGTCATGTGAGACACAATGAAAAGAAGGGTAATGCTCTTTGTCATGTGAGACACAATGAAAAGAAGGGTAATGCTCTAAAAAAATATTATAAAATGATTTACATGGTCATGTGATGTACATCTAATTGTCTTATAAAATTATTACATGACATCATGAATTTCTTTTAGTCTTCTTTTGTGCTTTCCAGGTATTAAGTAATTCATCCATCTCCATGTATTCATTTACTGGGTGCTCTTCAACAACTGATGTTGTTTCATTCCTTTCATGCTGAGTACATCTGGTCTCATACCCATGGCGTGGATGCTGCTGTGAGGGGTCATCACCTACAAAAATAAAAAATATTAAATTTATATGGACAATTTTTAAATATCCTTGAAGTAGTTCATTAATATTAAAAAAAAACTCTACAATGTAATTATTTACTTGGTCCTCTAGTCGACACCATTGGAATGGTTGTCGGCCTATTCACCTGATATTCAAATCGAGGAGGATCAACTATGACATTCTCTGCCATTGAAACGTCAAAATTCATAAGTACAAAATTTATAAGTACAAAATTATTAAGTATATGATTAATATATAGACATTTTACCGTCGTGGGCCTCAGTCACAGGAACATCTTGGGGCTGCACCTCATTGGGATGGGGATTTTGGGGAGCACCATGATCTTCTGGCTGCATTGCACTATCAACGATTTGTTGTCCAATACTAATGGTTTACAAAGTAAGACACTAAATTATGGACGATATCAAACATTTACGTATTTTATAAGTAATGAAGGTTAATGTGGACTAATTTTTATTTACGTTATCCCACAAATTGGATCTTGGGGTCTGCCCCATGATTTTCCTATGATCAACCATGACTTTATAACCGTACTTGTAACCAAGTTGGAGTTCTTCCTCCATGGTTTCAGTTCCGAAGTCGTCGCCCTGAATTGCATAAGGGTATGGTTTTTTAATGTTTTTGGCTGCAATTACCTTAAAGTTGTAAGGTGATACAAATAATATTCTTAATATGTCTGGGTACTTACGATTCATGGATGTAACCTCAAGTAGCCACCCTAGCCTAGCTTGTGTTGGCCATGTTTGGAAATCCTTGCTTTGGTTTCTTCGAAGTGTCAGGCAACCTATCATCAAATTTTTCAAGTATGTTATATATAACCACACTTTTATTTAGATCTAAAGAAAAATAAGGCTGGTATTGAATTCAAAAGATTGTAATTTACCTTGGTGTACCAGTTATTTGTTCTCCTGATTTTTTCAAAATATTCTCTTTTGCATCATCAATGATCACCTTCCACTCCCTCTCTAGAATTGAGGGAGGACGCTCATACCTAGGAATTCCTTCCAAGCTTCGTCTATAAACATCCCACATATATTTTAAATATTCACCCGTTGCAGATGTGACCACTTTTTTATTGAACGTGTCTACTCCAAAGAGGCCTTCAAGATAATCCATAAGTTCCTTTTTGAGGTTAGAATTCTGGAAATTCCACCTCATGCATAAGGTTGCGCCAAAAATCGACAAGGTCTTTTTCTCCAAGTGCCTATAAAAAAGGTCATTTCCTACACAAAAAAGATATGATCATTAATTTAAAATTAATAATCTAGATGATTTATGTATGAGGACAACATTAAACAATTAAAATATGAATTAAAACTACCTGGGAGTCTTGATTGTTTTAATGGAAGTCCATTATCGTCGACCAAAAATGTGCACGGAAGGGTCCCCGTTCTTTTCACATGTCTAGCTCCAGGAAATGCAACCATCTCAACCACATCACTAGGATCCTCATCTCTGCCACCGTCTCTAGACTTTGATCGAGGTGTGGATGTCTGGCGGTGCGTGTCATGGCTCCTATGTAAATTAGGTGTGGAATATGGAGAAGTAAATAGTGCTCTATAAGTTATATGACCGCCCACATCAGGATTATGTAGCATCTCTGTAGCACCACTACTACCAACACCGGGCTGAACAGGCTCCAAAAATTCCTTTATAAAAAAGAAAATGGTTTTTCGCAAGATAATGTAAAAGTTAAAGAACAAAGTATCATAATTGAACATATGAGTACATAAAAAAAAACACTTTAAATTATGGTTATTACCTTATATGTGTTAAGTTGTGACATAAGGAGCTTGATCTTTGCTTTGATGTCGGGAGTTTGTTTTGGACGATCTAATAAGCTAGCAAGTTCCTTGTTATCTTTAATGATCTTTTTTTTTATTAAGACCATTGGATCAACGCATGAATAAAACCCCTCCTCATCGATGGAATCATGATCAACATGGCCCGCAGACTACACATAATTTTAACAAAAAAAATGTTATTTCAATAAAATTATATAAGCAAATAATAAAAACAACGTAAAATGAAAGTGGAAATTGATAATCATTTACATGTTCTGTAGCTGGCCCTTTTCCATGATCATCCTGCCACATTATAATATAATTAGAACCCCCAAATATTTAAAAAATTGTTAATGATAACAAAAAAACAATGTTAAGGATAATATTTACAACAATGTTAAAGATAATAAAAAAATATAATTCAATAAGTAGAGGTTTCTTAAAGAGGTGTTGCATAAGAACCTGCACACTATCAATCAATGTTTCTACTCGATTCAAATGGTAATCCACTAATAACTCTTCCTCGAGAGCTATATTTTTTATTGCGCACAGGACTACCTGATTCTCTTCAAGTCCCTCATATATGCAATTCAGTTGTTTTTTTGTTGTCTTGGGTCATGTGTTGTTTATAAACCCTGCGATATTTCCAGAAGCTTTAGGCCTTCCATTAATATAGATAGTCGCTCCCTTATTTTATCCTTGTTTATTAGTTGTATATAATTTGCGGTGAGTGCATATCTCTGCATACGTAGCATGTACCAGACCAACCACATCCAATTGTTATAATTTTAACATGGTTTGACATAGTCCATCAATTAAGTTACTGTATTATATTTTACAATTATTCCATCCATGGAAAATATCCCCAAGCCATGCAGGAAGGATGGTGCAATGCATTATGTCCTATTGTTGACAACAAAGTCAACATCTATAGGAGGTAGATCCTTAGGTACCCATTGTTTCACTAGATGATTATAACTGAGTGGAACATCTATGTCTCCTATGCTCTCATCATCATAAGAGCATGATCCTCCTTCGGCAAAAAAAAATTTCATGCATCTACAAAATTTAATTCTGACTTTTTCACCTTTGGTCCTTGTTTGCTTATCATATCTACTAGATGCAGTCGCATTTCCAGCCTCTATTTGTCCTAAGCTTTCCTCACTCGATGAAGAAATATCTGACAGGTACCTGTTTGGTTGTACCTTCAGTTGCATGTGCACGTGTTGTTAGTCAGTAGTCCATCATCATATTCAAAGTTCTAAATAAAAAATTTATATCTTTAGTTTTGGATGCACAATTAGACTAGGGTACAATTACCAATATTAGTGGTCAACCACCTAATTTAATGTGATATCCCTCTTGATTTTGGACATATTAATGTGATAACACTAAGGACATAATAAATTTATCATATGGATCTAAGAAAAAAATAGTAGTAAGGTTGTTGTTTGTTGGATTTTTGCAAATTAGAATTATTATAAGAAATGTCCATTAAAGATGAGGGTCAGTGCTATGGAGTAAGAAATCCAATGAAGATTATGGGACCTTCAAGTTGTATAAATCATTATGGGACCTTCAACCAACTACCCAATGAAGATGACTATCAACAAGAAGTGCATTGTAGCATGAAAAGAAGAAGAGGCAAATGAATAAAAAATGCATGAGGAATGTTGTTGTTAGGCAAAGTAGTGTAGACTTGCCTGGCCTTTTGAAGTCTACAAAAAAGGCCACACAAATCGAGGTATATTAGGGTCTACTCAAGATGAACTACACTAATGAAAGTGTGGGGGCCAAACAAGAAACCAAAAAAGGAGGGATCAAAATGATATCAACTCCCTCCATATGCTTAAGAAAAAATATGAAGAGTCAAGACTACCTTTGATGTTTCACACAGAATGATCACAATCGTTGTTCTAAATAACACAATATCTACCTCGATGAAAGAGGTTGTATTGAAGCTATATTCATTGCACCTAGTGTTACCCATGATTTTGGTCGTCATGATGATGTATTGATGATGGTGTACTCAGTCTCTTCATAAGAACTTTCTCCTGAGAAAAAGTTATTTTCATCTCTTCCAGAAAACTCTTTTTTGAAATAAGTTCGTAGGCTACTAGTATATTTGCCTACGAGAATGCCTAATTCTCACAGGCTTCCTTAAGCCAGGGTGCGAGAAGTTCACACTTTGTTGAATTGCTAGGGTGCGAACTCTTTTTAAAGCATGGAAAAGGTGAATTCTTGATGCTTCTAGAATGGAATCTTCTAGAAGGATGAGATGGCATTCAAATGGTTATCCTAGTACTGGATTCCCTAATATTTTGGGATCATTCTTATCCAAGTAACTAATTCATTCTCTCCTATATATTGAGAGAATTCTCATGGAAAAGGTTAAGCAAGATTCATTGGAGAATTGGTGAAAGAATTGTGTGAAGGATTGAAGCTTGAACAACAACTTGGAGACTCTAGGTCTATCAAAAGGAGTTGATCTTATTCATGCAAAGATTGAGCAAGTGTGTGTGTCAGAGCCAGGATCCATCGAAAGGAAGGTTGCGACATCAAGGCTCAAGTTGTAATCTTTACTTTCCATTAATATGATACAGTGGCATGTCCCTTTCCCATAAAGCTATTTCCACTTTATTGTATAATTCCTTGATCATATACATAGATTGACTGTTGAATAGATCGTGCTATCTTCACTTTGGTTGGTTTGTGTTGTCTTGGTCTTGGCTGCATGAGAGCACTGAAGCGAAGTGGGAGAAACAAAGACCATAGGAAGCGATAATAAGGTATGTTATTTGTTCTTTCCTCCTAGTTAGTTCAATGGTCAAATTCTAGGGAAAGAGTCATGTTCTGTCTTACTTTGTTCTAGATCTAGGTGGATCTAGGGAGATCGGTTAGTGTCCACACCTATGGATTTATCCTATAACAAAATTGGTGACTCCACTGGATAGAAATCCTATTTTCTTTGTGGATTTTGGTGTTTTTCTGTGGCCATTTTCTCTGGTTTCACTTTTCTCCTATCCTATCAATTTCTGAGTCTTCAGGATATCCTGATAGACCCTCTGGGTCCAGAGGCCTTTTTCAATTTTGCTTCATTTTCCAAAATTTTGATTATGTTCAGACATTCTCTCACTGTACTTCATTGTAGCCTGTGAGAATAGGTAGAGTTCTCACTCTACCTTTAGGTTTCAGTGCGAGGTTCTCGCACCCTGCTCAAGGGTCACTTGCGAGAATCATTGATTCTTGCACTGTGTAATATTGCCTGCCTGGGAACTCAATTTTTCAAATGTTTGGATTTGAGTTTTGGTATTTTCAACTACCTAGATCAGTTTGATTGCCTCATAAGTGTCTCTTGGACCATTGATTGGTGTCTTTCTTATCTTTGTTTGCATGCATGAACAATTTTTTGATTTCAAGGCTTTTCTTGTCATTTTTGGCTTGACTTTCGTTTCTTGACTTTTCTTGGCAAAACCATACTCTCTGATTTCAGGATCTGAGTGTGTTTTATTAGTTAAGGACTAGTGATTGGTAGAAAGTTGAGTTTTATTGGTCTTTATCATTTGATTTGTTTGAAATCTCATTTTTCTTGTGCGTTTGAAAAGACTACATTGGTTTGCTCTTTATTTTTGTTTTCATTGAAAGAGTTGATTGGGTTTGTCATTGCTTGTTCATTTGGTTTTTGATTTTCTGTACTCTCGTTGTCATAGTGTGGGTCCTTTTTTGAAAAGTGAACAAAAGTGAACATTTCATTCTCATCCTTGCATTTTTGGGTCAAAGTCATACAACATAAGTTTCACTTTCGTTTCCTTTGAGTAAACAACAACTCTTAATAACACTGTGTAATCATAAAATTTATCTAGTAACTCTTTTCTAGGGCTCTATTACACCAACATTTAGCTAGGCTAGCGCTTTGGAGTAGGAAGAAAGATACACTCTCCAACAACACAAAAAAAACAATAGCATCTTATGTTAGGGAGTGTTAAATTCCATTTGCAGCATATTGTCCTGGGAAGCCCTTCTCACACAAGGGTCAAACACGAGGTTGCATTGATGTTGGCAGAGTTACTCACACTGCTTTGTTGATATCAGTGTAGATATTGCATGTATTACGGGGATCACTCGGAGGTATACCCACAATGATGAGTGGAAGCCTTTTGAGTTGATTGCGGGCTAGATACCCTTCCCTTGCGTGTGGATCAGACTGTCGATTGTTCCCCCAGGATTTATTGTTGTTGGTGGTGACCTTAGTGGCCTATCTTTCTAGGTTCTTACCCGAGGTGACTGTGGAGGGGAAAGTCTTCACGGTACCTGGAATTGACGTTGACCAAATTCACTCGGGCTCCTTGGAGGGTATACACACGATTATGTGTGGGAGCTTGCACCAGGGTGTAAGTCCGTTAAGCAGGTCGTCAGCGTAACTTTTCCACCCTAGCCCAACCCCTTCTCGTCTCGTTGTTGCGATGTTGGATTTCATCACCAACTAGTGGCTTCAAAATTAGAAGGTCTTCTTTGCTTGGTGTTACTTCCTAGATTTTGTTTACTAGCGTGTTGTTTGTTTCTCAAAATTGACCATAGGATTTTCTTTGCGAAGTTTGTCTCTCGTCTACAATATCTCCTCCATGTTGTTCACGTAGAATGCAAGGTTTATCTCCAGAGAATCTGGAAGGTTCTCAACCCTTGCCTACAAGCACACCTGGAGGCTCTCCTCGGCAGGGTGAAGTCCCAGTCGTCACCACCCCACAAGTGGAATGCACTGACTCTCTAGAACATTTTCGAATTACAAACACTCGAGAGGACTTTTGACTTAACCCCGATTCTGAGAGACGTTTTATGCGAGCAGACTCTTCCAGAGACTTAATTGTTGTGTATTCCGGATCTCCGACTGGACCCTTTCCCAGTTTAGAAGGCCAAGATCCTTTTTGGTCTACAGGTGTTTTCCGACGTGACCTTTTTGGTCTAGGTTCACTTGTGATTTCTGAAATTAATCCTCTTGTGATTTCCGAGATCTCTAATCTCGAGACAGTACCATTGACTACTGCTTATAACTTTACTGTCCCTGCCAAAATGGCCCATCTTGCAACTACTTTGAGTGTCCAACCGATTTTCCTGCGGTTAGTATTGCTCCTATAAACACACCACGGATGCCCAATGTCAATCTGACACTACCACCTGGATACCATGCGTTGAATGCTACCATTCCTACTCCCGTGCAAACTCCATCTAGCTCTCCTAGTGGTCCTTCTTCTTCTGGGCATTTTCTTCCCAGTTTTGTTCCAACACTCCCTCAATTTTCTTTTGGAGGACCTTCTACATATTCTACTGGCAATCCTAATCCTAGTGATGTTATTTCGTAATTCACTCCAGCTTATCAGCTTCTGGTTGGTGGACCATCTCATCAAGCCAGTATAACTCAACCCCCTCTCAGTTGGCAAATGCCAATTGGAACATTGCCCTTAATTGGTACATCACCTTCCATGGGAGGGGAAACCCCACCTTATGGGCAGAACATACCTCCGTCCTTGGCCCAGTATTGCAATCAAATGATACAAAATTCTTCTCAATCGACTTGGGGGCAGCAGTTTCCAACTACATCCGTAACACCCCCTAGCATAGGACAACCATATTCTGGTTCGTTTAATCCCATTTGGGGGTCAAATGCTCAAACTCAAGCCTCTACTCCAGGGTATAATCCGATGAGTTACTATCATGTCCAGCCACCACCAAATATGCCTGGATCTTCACATTATATGTAGACTTCTTATGGTCCTACTGGTTTTTCGACAGGGCTTCCTCCCCAAAGACACCAGTACCCAAAGGTGAATTGACAGTTACCCTTTCTTGCTACTTTGGATCTTCTAGATTTTTCAAGGATTTTAAATGATCCTATTTGTCACTCTCCCCAATGGCCTATTATTCCAGCCAAGCTTCCATTGGACATTCCTAAATTCAACGACAAAGTGGGAGAGGACCCAAACAATCACATTATGACTTTTCACCTATGGTGCTCATCCAACTCGTTGATGGATGACTCTATTCGTTTACATATTTTTCAACGAACCCTTATAGGTTCCACTGTGAAGTGGTATATTGAATTGCTGGGTGGTTTCTTCTTTGACTTCAATACCCTCGCTATGGCTTTCCTTACGCATTACCAGTTATCGATCCGTTATGACATGTGAACCGAGATTTTGACTTCCTTCAAACAGAACAAAGGCACTCATATATCTGATCACATCCATGAGTGGTGAATGAGACGACGTCTCATTAAACTTGAACTCCCCGCTCAGTTACTGGCATAATGGTTTACAAAATCATTTGTGAATGAAATCGGTAAGGATATTTCCATGGGTGGCTTCATCGCGGAAGAGCAGGCTATAAGTCGTTCTCAATATCTTGACCTCGTTTACTCACAAACAGGAACCCTTTACAATTTACTACCTGATTTACCTCGTCCTAATACTTCCAACACTTCAACTACTCCTATTGCCTCGCATGCAGCTGACGGTGTGATTGGTACTTCCCAAACCCAATCACATTTCGCTTCAAGCACAAACCCTAAATCTGCTTCTTCTAATGTTCAAAATGCTCCATCTCCTGCCACTCACACCAGTAATACTTCTGAGGTAAATGCTGTCCAATCTACCCCAGCCGGTAAAAATAAATCTAAAAAGGGGAGAGGTAAGAATAAGGAGGGAAAAAATAATCAAGAAGAGCAACCCAAAACTACCCCTGTTGATGATCGGGATAAGCGCAAGCCACGATACCCTTGCCTTATCTGTGGTGATGATCACTACATGAAGGATTGTCCACGACGTGACGAGGTCTCTAAGTTCCTTCAAGGAGCTCCAAAACCAACTACACCGGCCATTTTGTCCCAACCCTTCCCGTCTCAACAACAGGCTCAGTTGGTCATCCATGATCAACCCTCTTCCTCTACTACATCATATGTTTTGATGTGTACTGGTGATTCTAAGAAGAACAACATTGCACTCACTACTCGAGCCAAAGATTATTCTCCATCAAAGGAGAAGGTTGATGATTTACCTCCTTTTTTGGTACAACCTTCTCCATCAACTCCACCTACCAATGGTCCTCTTCATCTCGAATGACCGAGCCTCAACACAGTTCTGCGACCCCCCCCAAAGGGAGTCATTCGAAAATCGGCTTTCAATCCTCACACTCATGCTGCCCAGAACTACAACATTGTTGAAGATCTGGCTCAAGCACCTTCTGTGATGTCAGCCCTTGAAGTCCTTCAGACTTGTCCTGCACAACGAAAGGCACTGTTGAAAGCTATCCATGGAATTGATCCAACGGATACGAATTTAATAATCTTTGACTTGGAAGATCACATTCCAAGGTTACCCCCTCAACTCGCATTCCAGATTCAAGTTGTTGTCTCTGACAAGAACATTTGTCGAACCATTATTGATGAGGGTGCCTCGACGTGTGTTATGTTTCTTGCTTGTTGGAAAGCCATTGGCTCTCCTCCTTTGAATGAATCCAAGAACACTCTTAAAGCCTTCAACGACTCTGGTTTTAAGCCTTATGGTGTTCTTCCCTCATTGCCCATATTGTTAGAAGGTAAAATGGTCCAAGTCGAAGTGGAAGTCTTTGACGCTCCCCTTGATTATAATCTTCTACTTGGCCGCAGCTGGATCAATTCCATGCGCACCGTTGTGTCAACACTTTTTCGTGTAGTACGCTTCCCTCATCAAGGAAAAGTTGTTACCGTTGACCAACTCGCCTTCTTCAATTCCGATACTCATACTGGAAACATACCATTTATTGCTAAAACCCCGCCGGGTTATGAGAATGTCGGTGTAGGCCTTTTAAAGGACTCCTCGTTAATGGGTACTTTCCCCATTCCACCGCCCGATGTTCCACGCCTGCCCGTTGCTTCTATCAAGATGATCTCCACTATGCCTCATGAACTTCCTGCATTTTCTAACCCTTGGATAGTCCCTGACCCTGGCGATCATCCTCATTACGGCGACGCAATGCCGTTAAGTCTGGTCGAATCCGCCTACAAGGCCATTCAATCGACAACACCTTCTACCCCCTCTCTTGATGCATTGTCTCCCGTTCCTTTTCGTGTTATTTTTCCCACTTACGAGATGATCATGTCCATCATGGAAGACACCCCTTGGGATGATGGGCATCATCGTTCCATTCTCTTTCTAGAGAAACACACTCTTGAGAACTACCAATGGATTTCGACTCCATCGACCGTTGTTGTCATCTCGACAGTTCCCACGACTACACACGATGTGTTTGCTGAAGGGAACTTAAGTAACATTTCACCCACGATTCCCATTGACATGTCCATTAAACTTGGGATTGTTGAAAATGTCCATATTGGAGCTTCATGTTCCCCTGACGAAATAGTCACCTATACATCTCTATTCAAATAATTTCATGACATCTTCGCCTGGAGCTATGAAGAGATGCCAGGTAATGACCCTGCAATTGTTATTCATGAGATAAAGACATACCCTGGTGCTAAACCCATCCAGAAATGCCTTCGTCCAGTTCACCCACGTAAAGTGGATGCTATCAAGATCGAAGTTGAGAAACTTCTGAAAGCCAGCTTTATTTATCCTGTAGCTCTTACATAATGGGTTTCCAATCCTATCCTGATTGACAAAAAATGAGGCACCATTCGTGTTTGCGTTGATTATAGGGATATTAACAAAGCTTGTCCCAAGGACAACTTTCCTACCCCCTTCGTCGATCAGATTGTCGATGATTGCGCTGGAAGTAAAATCTTCTCCCTCATGGATGGTTTCTCCAGCTATAATCAAATTAACATTGCTCCTGCGGGTCAACATAAAACTGCTTTTATTTGTCCTTGGGGTACTTTTGCCTATCGGAAAATCCCTTTTGGTCTTACAAATGCGGGCACAACTTTTCAACGCGCTATGTCTTATGATTTTCATGATATAAAGCATGTCGTTCAACCCTATATGGATGATTTACCAGCTCATTCTATGCGCAGAGTTGATCACCCAACCCACCTCCGGGCTATTTTCGTTCGCTGTCGATTCTACCGGATTCGTTTAAATCCTCATAAGTGTGTTTTCTGTGTGGAATCCGACCGTCTTCTAGGTTTTATCGTTTCATGTCAAGGGATCCGAGGGGATCCGTTGAAGGTTGAGGCCATCCTTAATCTCCCTCCTCCTTCTACACTGTGCCATTTGCAAAGTTTGCAGGGGAAAGCAAACTTTCTTCGTCGTTTTATCCCTAACTACGCTGAGATCACTCGTGGATTTACGCGATTTTTAAAGAAGGATTCCGAGTTTGTTTGGGACACCATTGCCAACAATGCTTTTGAAGCTTTGAAGTTGTCACTAATGCGAGCTCCGCTTTTCTTCCCCCCTAATTATAGTCGCGATTATTTCCTTTATCTTGCTTCCTCGGATTACACTATTGGCATGGTTCTCGTCCAAGAGGATGATGCACACGACGAACATGTTATTTACTATTTGAGTCGGAGTCTCACATCGACTGAAATCAAATATCAACATGTCGAGAAACTGGCCTTGGCTACCATTCAAGCCTTCCAACGCTTCCGGCACTATATCCTCTCACGCAAAACTACGGTGATTTCTCATTGCAACCCTATGCAACATATTTTGACACGTCAATTGCTAGGGGGAAAATACTCCAAATGGATTGTAATACTCTAGGAGTTTGACTTGGAATTTTATCACGCCAAGTCTAAGAAGTCCTTAGTTTTTTCTGAGTTGATATGCGATTTTCCTCATTCTGCAATGGAAAATGTAGCAGTTGATTCATTACCCGATGAATCTCTTTTCCTTATTAGCACTAATGATCTTTGGTATGGGGATATCATTATCTATCTCCAAACCCAGACTTTCCAACCTACTTTGTCTAGTACTGAATGATGTCGCATACGCTATCAAGCTCGTCAATACATTATCCTCGGGGATACTCTTTATCGACGGGGGATTGACTCTATTTTTCGACATTGTCTAACGTTCGATGAAGCCGAGAAAGCTCTGAATGATTTCCATTCTGGAGCATGTGGTGGTCATATGTCTGGGTATGCTACTGCCCAAAATATCTTACGCGCAGGGTATTTTTGGCCTTCTTTGTTTAACGACTGCATTATTGTCGTTCAAAAATGCCATACCTACCAGACCTACAACCAGAAAATTCGGTCACATCCTGCTCCTCTTCATCCTATGGTCTCAGTTGGTCCCTTTGTGAAATGGGGCATCGATTTCATGACATGTCACCCTCACTCAGATGGGGGGCATAGTTACATCATTGTATTCGTTGATTACTTTACGAAATGGGCCGAGGCAATGCCAACATTTGACAACACTGGAAAGACCGCAACCTTGTTTCTTTTTAATCATGTCATATCTTGTTTTGTTGTTCCCCAAGCTATTGTCACTGATCACGGTAGCCACTTTAGGAATTTTATGATGTCTGAACTTACGAAAAAGTTGGGTCTTCGCCATGATAACTCAACACCCTATTATCTACAAGCTAATGGCCAGGTCGAAGAAATTAACAAAGTTCTCATAACTATGCTTCGATGAATGATAGGGATTCATAAAACAAGTTGGCACACAATGTTTTTTTCGACATTGTGGGCATATCGAGCATCTGTCAAGTCCGCTACTGGGTTTACACCTTTTCGGTTAGTCTATGGTGTGGAAGCCATTCTCCCTATAGAATGCGAGATACCCTCTCTAAAGCTATTTGTTGAACTCCTACCCAATACTTCTGCTAAAGAAGAACGTCTATTGTATCTAATGCGATTAGACAAAACTCGACGTGATGCCACCCTAGTAATAGAAGCCCAGAAAAAGCATGTCAAGGCCCAATATGAAAAGCATGTCAAGCCTCACATTTTTTCCGAAGGTGATCTTGTTCTTCTCTATGAACAGGATCGAGATTTGTTAGGAGCTGGGAAATTTGAACCCATGTGGCGAGGTCCTTATATCGTTCGTCGAGTTTTGGAAAAAGGAACATATGAGTTGGTAGATTACGATGGTATCCCTTTGAGTGAACCTAGGAATGGGTTGTACTTGAATAAGTACTATGCATAAAATCATCTGTTCACTAGTACTTGTATTTTTAATGTATCATACTTCTTGTGTGTTACTATAGTTTTCTTTGGTCGTTATCTGGTCTCTGCCCTTATGTGACGTTGTGTTTGATTTCCATATGTCGAAGTCTTCGCTACCCTATATTGGCTTCACTGATGGCTCTAGCCATAGTACTCAGAACCTTGCTTCCACTGCGTGGTAAATTTACACCCCTACAAACGGACTTGTCTCTTTATGAGGTGTATGCCTTGGCCATGCAACCAACAACATTGCAGAGTATAGCATCATTATTGAATTATTGATTGATGCTATCTCACTCAAAATTCATCATTTGGCTGTGCGACTAGATTCACAGTTGATAGTACTACAGTTAAGTAATGTCTACTCTATTCGAAGTCCTACTTTGTTACGGGTGTATTTGCGAATTCGCCTCTTGGAATGTTATTTTGATCACATTGAATATCAACATATTCCTAGATGTCTAAATACATTAACAGATGCATTGGCTAATTATGTATTGGACATACATTTGAATCATTTATAAATCAAACACATCAATATTCACACAATATAAGGTAAACCGGTAGAAGTCGTCTGTATATATAATGATCAAAAGAGTTTTTTACAAAAACATTTGTCTGAAGACCAAGATGTCAAAATCTGAAGCTCATAGCTTCTACAAAGTGATGTCATGGATGACGTTCATGGTAACACATGACTGCCCTAGCAACCCTATGGAGCAGTTGACTCATAGATGCTGATACCCCTACAGTATGACGTTGATCGCGTCGTGGAACCTCTTCCAGAGTCATGTCTGGAATGTCTGCAGTCAGGCCCTCTAGATTCTCTTCCACCACTTGATAATCCTCATCATACCGTGGTGCTGTGACCACCTCTCCTCACCGCTATATGGGAGAAGTGCCAGGAGGTCTGTAAGGTCCAACATTTGTGTTATCAACAAACGATTTTGTGTTAGTTTTTGGATGAATGTATAAAACAAAAACATTTGAATATGATAAAAATTCACAAAAACATTTGAAAGAAAAAATGTGTGTACTTCTTACCAAGGTCCCCCCACTGAGCATCCTATGGTAATACCAAATCCGGATCTCCCCAGAAATCTAGCCCAGCATAAGCGTAGTCATCAACCATCAACATCTGTGGTTGAATCCAGTCAAAGAAAGTATCATCATATCTGATGATCGGTCCTGCTACGTGCCGGGCCGTGAGCCGACACCATCTCAGCATCCACGGATCCCTGGGAGCCAGTAAATTCCACTCCACTTGTAGCCTCAGTAATGGGACCTTCTCAAGGAAGAAGGATACCAGCAAAGATCCGTACCCGAATTGCTTCAGGTCACCCCGCCTACATTTGGTCAATTGCTCTTTTATACTGCAAAGCACAGGATCTGCCCAGTTGAACACTCGAGGCTCAGTACACTCAATAGCGTACTAGAAGTAACTCTGCAATTCCATATGAGGAGAAGAAATCCCAGCCATCCGAGCTATAGTAAAAAGGATAGTACGGAGGGTCAAGTCTTGTACCCCCTAGATCGCTACTTTTCCTTTCTTTCTCTTAGCCTCGGGAACGCAATGTAAATTGCAGTACTCACTCATCTTTAGCCCACCACCTCTACTACCTGTCAGGCTCACATAGTACCCCTGCCGTGACAAACCAGTCAAAAATTAAATTTCCTCAATGTCTAAGGACAGTGTGTGGACTCCCACACGAAACACCTGCTAATCCGGGTCCCACATACGCACCGGGTATTCTAATAGTCTGACTTGGGCCCTTATGCCTGGGATGCGAAAGTACTTCAAGAGCCCATAGTCTCTCAAAGCAGCTATGGTAGGTGGATGATTTTCGGCCATTGCATTGTCCTCTTCATGTTCCCTTTCACGCCACTCAAGCACCATGTTGATGGCCAATTATCTGCATAAGGAACACAATAAGAGGATTAGCAACTTTTTTCATGCTTTGAATCTTTTTCATTGGGTAAAAATTTAAATTTTTTTTTGGTCTTTGCGGTTCTCACAAGTGTCCTGTGTGCACAATGCAAGAACCTCACAGGTGGCCTTAGGCTCATCTGCGAGAATGCCTCATTCTCACAGGCCCTGTATAGCCTGCCTGCGAGAATCGCAGTACGCATGTAGGGCTTGGAAAATCAACTTAAAAATGAAAAATTAACCAATGAAATTACAAAATTAAACCATGAAAGTGTTAAGGATGAAGAGCTTACCTTACTGTCCCAGATGGCTCGCCTAATGGTCTCTCATAGCTCCCGCAATCTGACGTCGAACTTGGAGGGTAAAAGAGGGGTTTTTTGAGCTTAATAGTGGAAATGTAAAAATGGTGTGGTAAAAAGAGTATTTACTCATTTTATTTACTTTTACTATATCATTTTGGTTTTTTATAATTATTTATCGATTAAACCCTAATCCCTAATGTCATGTTGAGTGTAATTATTCTAGGTGTGATGACTTTGATGATTAAATACAGGGCTACAGACATGTTTTTCTTTGTTATCGCGTGTTTTTTATTGTTTTTTATGGTTTTTATATAAAAACCTCGAGCGTGGTCTTTGACCGTTCTTGCGCTCGTAAATAAATGAGAACGCGATCAAGCATACTTTTATCACTTTTTCGATCTCAGCAAGGTTATATGAAAAAGGACCCCCCCTGAAATCCTCTTTAAGCTCTTTTTAGACTCTCTAAACATGAAAAGATCGCTGAGCGATCTTTCTATTTTCACGCTCGATAAAGTATTTGAAGTAAGCATCTGGTGAGCGATAATTTATCTCTTTTTTGGTCTCGTCCAGACTATTTTACAAAAAAGGAACTAAGAGAGTTCTCTTTTAAGTGTTTTTCCAAACTCTATAATCATGAAAAAACCTTCAAGTTTTCTATCTTTGGACTCGTTAAACAAACATCGACAGACCCGTGATGGGACCGAACCACTCCTTCTTAGGGTTCGTTAAATATACTCCAAGGGACTCGTCCGAAGGATGAGCTTACATCAACAAGCATATGTTATCCTCCTCAAGCTTGTGTAGAAATAAAGAGGTACTTGCCAAAAATGGTGGGGGAAAATTTGGGAAAGGGATATGTTTTCATCTTCGTATTGATTGGCAGTAAGTGTCTCTCTTGAACATGACACCCCCTATTCATCACATTTGAAGATGGTTTGGGAAATCCATTTGCCTCTCATTCGATTTGCTACAAGGTCATTCCCTATGTTGTCTTTGAGTCAATGCTACCAAATCATTGGTCATGTCGTTCATATGTTCAAGAGAAGTCCATCATCTGAAACCTATATTGAGTCGGCCATCTGTAGTTATCCATTTTCTCTGTGTTAGCCTTACCTGTGTCCAGTCCTACTTTGTTTCACCTTCAAAATCTGTTACTCATTTCGTATCATTGATGGGGGATACATCAAGGCTCTCCTGTGATGAGTTTTGTTCCGTCGACTTCAACTCATTATCCGGAATCAAGACTTAGAAATTATTTGGTACCTTGGAGCTTGCATGCTTCAATGGCAGGTTTCCTTGCTTTCGATAGTGGGTTTACATCATTGACCCCTGATCGAAAGATTCTATCGGATGTTCGAAATCAACTCATTCATTCACATTCGATGGATTGTACTACGGTACCTTGGGAGTCATTGACATCAATGGTGATTTCCATCACACTTGTTAACGGTTACATCAATGACCGGTAATCAAGTGATTTCTATCATGTTCGACTTCAACATATGTAATCACATGGTTAGATTTGTACTTTGGGCGACGAGATTGAAGAACCTCGATATCATCTTTGTGATCCAGGTTGTGATGGAGTATGAATAATTTGCGACACATAGATCCACTTTGTATGTCTCGTGGCTATGTCGTTTTGATTTGAAATTTATCGCATAGATCCACAGTGTATTCCGTTGGCTATGCTATATTTTGACGGCATGGATCCAAAGTGTATGATTAGTGGCCATGACCTAGGTCTACAATTGTCATCAATCTATGATCTGAGTATGGGAATGCCTACCTCAGAATTGGTATATATAATATTCTATAGATGCTTGGTTGTTCGCAGGTTTCCGATTAGGTGTGCTCCTGGTTCTCGACACACACATGCAGCTTACAAAGTCTATCGGCTGTCACTGGTTCCAACCTCATACTTTGGGGGGCATTCTGTTACCCATGATTTTGGTCATCATGATGATGTATTGATGATGGTGTACTCAGGCTCTTCATAAGAACTTTCTCCTGAGAAAAAGTTATTTTCATCTCTTCCAGAAAACTCATTTTTGAAGGAAGTTTGCAGGCTACTAGTATATTTTCCTGCGAGAATGCCTGATTCTCACAGGCTACCTTAAGCCAGGGTGGAAGAAGTTCACACTGTGTTGAACTGCTAGGGTGCAAACTCTTTTTAAAGCATGGAAAAAGGTGAATTCTCGATGCTTCTAGAAGGGAATCTTCTAGAAGGATGAGATGGCATTCGAATGGTAATCCTAGTACTGGATTCCTTGATATTTTGGGATCATTCTTATGCAAGTAACTAATTCATTCTCTCCTATATATTGAGATAATTCTCATGGAAAAGGTTAAGCAAGATTCATTGGAGAATTGGTGAAATAATTGTATGAAATACTGAAGCTTGAACAACAGCTTGGAGACTCTAGGTCTATCAAAAGGAGCTGATCTTCTTCATGCAAAGATTGAGAAAGTGTGTGTGTCAGAGCTAGGAGCCATCGAAAGGAAGGTTGTGACATCAAGGCTCAAGTTGTAATATTTACTTTCCATTAATATGATATAGTGGCATGTCCCTTTCCCATAAAGCTATTTCCACTTTATTATATAATTCCTTGATCATATACATAGATTGACTGTTGAATAGATCGTGCTATCTTCACTTTGGTTGGTTTGTGTTGTCTTGGTTTTGGCTGCACGAGAGCACTGAAGCGAAGCAGGAGCAACAAAGACCATAGGAAGCAATAATAAGGTATGTTATTTGTTCTTTCCTCCTAGTTAGTTCAATGGTCAAAATCTAGGGAAAGAGTCATGTTCTGTCTTGCTTTGTTCTATATCCAGGTGGATCTAGGGAGATTGGTTAGTGTCTGCACCTATGGATTTATCCTATAACACCTAGGGACTTTCAGTACATGACACCTAGCCGAAACATTGATTGTGGAGAGTAAAATGTATGAGAGAGTCTCCAAAGTCGAACCCCTGTCTTCTTAAAAGTCATAGGCTTTATAGCCTTTACAAAATAGTTCAAGATCCTATAAAATTGGATCTGATATACTTAATATAGAACAAAATCAAATAACAATGATGTGTAGAATCAAGACCTATTTAATGGTCAAACCCTTATCACTAAGTCTTCAATGATATTCAACAGCTCTAATAATCTTCATAGTCTTCAATAACCTGTCGAATGATGACAAAATATCATATCGAATTCCTTCTTTGAAAGATGAGCAGTTTTAACCAAATATAGAAAGGCCACTTGGTCTTCTTGCCTTATCATTTTCTTCAAAAGTTGGAAAAGGATGATGATATGTACTCCCTTAACTCTTATCTTTCATATAAAATTATCCCCATATGATCTGAAAACAAAAATCGTCGATCTAGGAAAAAAGAAGAGAGTTTTGCTAGTCTCTGCATTTTCAGTGGCTTAGAGGCCAAAAATCATGGAGAGTAAGCTGCCGAAACTGCAGTTTTTCAAAAAAAATTCAAAACTTTCTATTTGGATCATAAATGCATTTGTTTCAATATCAATCATAACAACACTTGTTTTGATCCAAACCCTTTTGATCATTGTCCTGCAACAGCTATAATGGGATATGCCTTTGTTGCAAGAGTGTTGATAGTTGGCACGAAGGATGTCTTCATATATGCCAACTCTTACATTGCTATATCAATGAGATTTATAAAGGGAAGACACAGCGCTTGTGTTGGGCTTAGTGTTGGTTAATGTGTGGAATGAAAAGAGTTTGGTGCTTTCCTGGTTTATGTGTCAACATGTAACTGAGTTGAGGTTTGAATCCGTGGCTTGGACCTGTGCATTGTGTGGTATGACCCATGGATTTAGGTATATGACACAATTCGTGGCTTTGAACCTGAATCTTAACTCATGGCTAGAAACCCTAAGGATTGACTCATGGATTAATCCATGGCCTGACTCGGGAGTTAGCATATTGGATGACTTAGTCGATAAGATTGATTTAGTGTAGGTTTGGTATGACATGTGGACATGAACTAAGGATTTGGCTTAGGTTTAGAATCACTTTGATCACCCATCACTTCAATACAAAAGTGCATATTATTATTTGAAAATATAAAAGCCAATAAAGCTAGGGTTATAGGCTATGTAACATTTATTTTCCATTTTTGTATTGCAGGTGAAGAGGACAAATACATAGGAGTTAACCCTAGAGGCCAAACTATGATCAATTCAAATTCATTAACTCCAATTTTAACCCAACATCTATGCGATAAACCCAAAAAAGGGCACCATCCACTCATGTTTTATTTCATTCGTTGCATGTATTCAACTTCATCTCTCCCACAACACCTGTATGCTTAAAGTGGACAAGAGGACACATTGCCACATCTAGGGTTACCACAAATGCATCTTGGGAATCATTCAAGCATACAAACAATATAATATTGCAAGGGTTTCATTGTGCCACAACTAGGGTTTCATATCAATAGGCCCAATATGCAAAACTACATGCTCTAACACTCATTTTTTAGTTGTTTTTAGGGTGTTCAATATTAGAGGTAGGAGTTTTTTGTTGTTTTATTTGTTTAGGAATTATTTATGTTGTTTATTTAGAGTTTTTTCAGTATTTGAATTTTCAAGAATTTCAACATTTTTAAAGAACATATTAGCCAAAAATAACAACCCTAAACCCTACAACAACATGGAAACCCAAACCCCAAGATTGCTAAACTCAAACCCAAAACAATGAATATGCCAAGGGAGGAATTTGCACATACTTAGTGTGACAAGATTCCAAGGGGAGCTAAGCTCAAATGTAAATATCTAACTAGCATTTCAAACTACATCAAATTGTTTTCAAACTAGCATTTCTAAAACTACGTATTGGGAGTCAATCCTATAGTCACAAACACAGTGATGCACAAACAATAGTTAGATTTAGGCTTGGGGACAAATCCCATAAAATTACGATTTTTGACGACAAAATTCTTGGTGGCCTCCTTCTCTGTCTCTGTCTCTGTGCTTGGACTCCTTCTCTATATCTATGCTTGGCCTCCTTCTCTATCTCTGTGCTTGGCCTCCTCCTCCTCCTCTTTCCCTAGCTATTCCTAGCTTTATCTCCTGCCCATTTCCCCTCTTCTCTGTCATGCGAGTGTGAGTGTCAGTGGTCTAAATTCGTGAATGATTGGCCTCCTTCTTTATATGATCTATGCTTGGCCTCTTCCTCCTCTTGCCCTATCTCTTCTCAACTTTATCTCCTATCGATTTCCCCTCTTCTTCTCCTCCTCTTTCCCTAGATCTTCTCATCTTTATCTCCTGCCGATTTTCCCTCTTCTGTACGAATTTCCCCTCTTCTCTCTGAATTTTCCCTATGTCACGCGCGGGTGTACTAAGTGTGAGTAATTTCAATTATGGTTTGCACACCCCAACTTGCAAGCAAGAATTGTCGAATGATGGAATTAGGGAGGAAACATCCAAGGAACTAAAATGTAAATTCTTTAGTAAAAAATAAAGTATCTCGAAACCAAGCACAAAAAATGGAATGCAAAGGAATTCAAAAATATCTTCTAAAATAAATGACATCTTAAGAAACAAATGGCCATCCTGCAAAGACAAATCATGAAGGAGGGCATGTCAAAGGAGGGCACTCCTTCATCAATCATCACTACAAGAAGGAATTTACATAAAAAAAATAGTAAGAATGCCTCTAGAAGTATAAATATATAGTAAGATGGCTTACAAATGGTTTCATGTAATTAAACACCTTCGAGCAGTTTCTAAGTTAATGGGGGTTTTATGAAATATGATTGTTGGATCTAGAATAGAATTTTCAACCCCGTGATAGTTAGGGTTATTAATTATCCATCCTTTATATATACATTTTGATATGATCATTGATAAACAAGAGATGGAAGAGATAGAGGTATTAGTGAGGTATTAAACCACCACACATATTCCCTATGAAGGGGGCCTTTGGCCTTTGAGTAGATTATGGGTGTCATTTGTGAGGTTTTGTTCTCTAGGGATGGGTTTGAGGGCCTTAACCACGATTGGGAGAGGAAATATAAGGCCTTAATTAGGAACTTAAGTGAAGTTTTTAGGGATTTGCACCATGAATGATACATTGAACCACCACACAGGCCCTCTAAAGGGAATCTTTGGCCTCTAATAGTGATATGTACACCATTAGGATGCTTTCCAAACTAGGGATGGGTCTCAGGACCTTTCTCATTATTTGAGGAAGAAAACAAGGTTCTTAAGCCCTAAATGAATATTTTAGGGCTCAGGGGCCATGAATAGGCCTCAAATCACCGCATCATTCCTCTAATGGAGATCTTTGGACTCTCATTAGGATATTGGCATAATTAAAGATATTTTATGCCCACGAGATGGGTCTAGGGGCCTTGACCATGGTGAATAAAGGAAAAAAAATACCTTAGCATATAAATGAAACTTCCACATTTGAGGAGCCATAAGCAAGGCCTAAAACCACCACATAGGCCCTTTAGAGGTGATATTTGGCATCAAAGTGGCATATGGATCTAAAGAATTGGGGTCATTGAAGTTACAAATGAAGTACAATAACTTATACATATTTTTAATGATAACCCTTTTTCAAGCCATACTAGACATGGAAAAATTCTTGAACATGTGTTCAAAAGATAAAAATGGGATAACAAATGACATCAAAATATATGAACAATAGAAAAAAGAAGAAGAGAATAGCTATATTTCTAATGATGTAGGCATGGTGATAGATACACATGAAATAGTACATTAGTATATTCATGAAGGAACAATGCCAAGGATGTATGAAAATACCTATCTTGTAGGGTTTCTTTTAATATTCTTTCACTCGTTAAAAAATGTATTTTTTAATTTTTAATTTTTCTTGTTATTATTGTTTGATTTTCTTTGTAATGTGTTCCTTAGTTTGTAGGAGCCAATAGTCATGGATGTAGTCTTTTGGAAGAATTTGAACCTCCATTTTCTTAAATATGAGGTGTGTTGTCATTTTTCTTCATAAAAGGATATTGGGATAAATCCATGACCTAGATTGTCTCTTTAATATTACTCACAATATTGGGGAACTTCATGGTAGCTAGAGGCCCAAAATGGATCAATTTATAGCTGGTTACGTCATTGCTCTTCATAGCGAAAAATAGAATACATGCATAATATAAATAAAATTCACTCCTTGCATTATAAATGCACTTTTGAAGGTTTTTGAGGCATGAAATACATGCCACCATCCATAACATATCTTTCCATAAGCTTAAAAATGCATTCTAGTTCATAAAAATGCTCATTGTTGTTAAAATTTGAAATTTGGTAAAATAAACAGAGTTCAATTCATCCCAAGAGGGGTTAGAAAAATGCACATAGGACACTCTTAAATGATTTCCATGTAAAATACAAAATAACATGGATGAATTGACATTTCCTACAAAATGCATGTCACATATTTTCAAAACTAAACTTTAAGTGCATGTTGTCAATTTGCCAATTTAGCTATTTCATTATTTTTGCATGTTTTAACTTGTTTCTACCAAAATGCATGCCTAAAATTTTTAAAGTTTAAAATATCGATTTCCAAATTTCTTAGTGTTCCTTAGAACATTCTTGATCTATATACATTGTTATATTTCCACTTTAAATAAAAAATGTTATTGTTGTGCAAAAATACCACAAAATTGCCACATTACACCG